>JAWNMO010000540.1:0-336872 GCA_035043915.1 Drosophila paramelanica | reverse complement strand
ATATTTATATTTATATTTATATTTATATTTATATTTATATTTATATTTATATTTATATTTATATTTATATTTATATTTATATTTATATTTATATTTATATTTATATTTATATTTATATTTATATTTATATTTATATTTATATTTATATTTATATTTATATTTATATTTATATTTATATTTATATTTATATTTATATTTATATTTATATTTATATTTATATTTATATTTATATTTATATTTATATTTATATTTATATTTATATTTATATTTATATTTATATTTATATTTATATTTATATTTATATTTATATTTATATTTATATTTATATTTATATTTATATTTATATTTATATTTATATTTATATTTATATTTATATTTATATTTATATTTATATTTATATTTATATTTATATTTATATTTATATTTATATTTATATTTATATTTATATTTATATTTATATTTATATTTATATTTATATTTATATTTATATTTATATTTATATTTATATTTATATTTATATTTATATTTAATATTTATATTTATATTTATATTTATATTTATATTTATATTTATATTTATATTTATATTTATATATATATTTATATTTATATTTATATTTATATTTATATTTATATTTATATTTATATTTATATTTATATTTATATTTATATTTATATTTATATTTATATTTATATTTATATTTATATTTATATTTATATTTATATTTATATTTATATTTATATTTATATTTATATTTATATTTATATTTATATTTATATTTATATTTATATTTATATTTATATTTATATTTATATTTATATTTATATTTATATTTATATTTATATTTATATTTATATTTATATTTATATTTATATTTATATTTATATTTATATTTATATTTATATTTATATTTATATTTATATTTATATTTATATTTATATTTATATTTATATTTATATTTATATTTATATTTATATTTATATTTATATTTATTTTTATATTTATATTTATATTTATATTTATATTTATATTTATATTTATATTTATATTTAATCCAAAGTATTCTTATTTAATTTGGCATTCACAACAAATATCGTTCATTATCGATCACAGAAGCTGGCGCCTACTTTGTGTATTCGGCTGTCCGGCCGTAATGTATGCTGCCAGATCGGTGGCATATTGCGCGCATCTGGCAGCGCTTGTTGAGCAGCTCAAACAGGTAAACGGGTCGCAATACTTGTTATAGTTGTGTACCTGTTTTTATTTTCGGTCGCGCTCTTCGCTTGAGTTCGAGCTCTCACTCTGTTCGCGGGTCGCCGTCTCCGTGTCCGTCTCCGTCTTGTTCTTCGTGTTTGTCTTAGTTGAGTTTTGCATGCGGCGCGTTCAACAACGAAACAAAAACGTAACGTGGTTCGGTTATTATTATCATTTTTTTATTTTCTTATTTCACTGGCTCTTGGCCAAATCGGGCCCTCAACAAGAACGGGGAACAAAGTGCTTCCTTTTTTTGGTGTGTTTTCTGTGCAAATGCGTGAGTTATTTTCTGACAAGCTCTGTTTTTGTTGTGGCCATGTTAAGTGGCGATTTGTGTTAAAGAAACGATCAACGGGCCATGGCATTTGAACTCTGACAGCTTTTGACATCTGTTCGGAGCTTTGGTCGCCCACTCTTTGCAACTCGCAGCTTCTTTAATTCTACTCATTCTCACGCGCTCTCTCTCGCTCGCTCACTTCTTCTCTCTCTCTCTCTCTCTCTCTCTCTCTCTCTCTCTTTCACTCTCTCTCTCTCTGTCTCTCTCTCTCTCTCTCTCTGTCTCTCTCTCTCTCTTCCACCTCTCTTTCTATCTTTCGCACTCTGTCACTCTGCAGAGTGCTAACCAGGCCATGCATTTTTCTGTTTTCGCAACAAGACGTCAATGGCCAAAGGCGCTGCCAACATCGGCGTCGCCGTCGTCATTTTTCGAAACGTTCTCGCTTTGTTGCATTCCAAAGTAAATGGTACTAATAACAAAAAGGCAACAACAACAACAACAGAAATATATAGTGGTAGTAGTCGTAGTAAAGAGAAAAAGGAAGGCAATCCAAAGCGGCGGCCGCTTCCAATAAAATGTGAAAAAATAAAAAAGTTGCCTGACTTGTTTCAACTACACTTGTATGTGTATCGAGAGAGTAAAACAGTTTGTGTGTGTGTGCATTGCTTTAAGGCGGCTGACTCTGGGCATGCCCAAATGTCTTTCTGGCCAACTTAACGGCTGCTGCAGCGGCCAGCGCTCCGTTCTATAAAAGTATATCACCAATTTAAACGACACACATAAATTTTAATAAATATCAGCAATAAAAAATTTAAATTTAGAAAAAAAGCTGCAACAACAACAAACTGACAATAATAATTTTAAGCAATTATTATTATGCAACAGTTTAAAAGCCAAACGAATATTTGAAATTAGTGAAATTAATGCGGCTTTTTAGAGCGTCTCTATGCGTGTGTTCGGGTGCGAGTTTTTGTGTGTTTGTGTGTGCATACAACAAGTTCGTTGCCCGAGTCATTTGTATAATAATAAGTCAAACAGCAGCAGCATCAGCAATGATTGCAGTCCATCAAACAAAATCCCCAAGCAGTTGTATGTACAGTAGACATAGATCAGGCCAAGCAAATAAAAAATAGCTGAGAGACATTAAAAAATCATCAGTTGTGAATGATATGTTAAACAGTAAGTAAAACTATAAGAAACTGCAAGCCATGCTCCACACTCTGTTACCTTCACCTCTCTCTTTCTCTGTCTTTCTCTCTCTCTCTCTATCTCTCTCTCTCTCTCCCGCTCTCTGTCTTTCTCTCTCTCTCTCTCTCTAATTCATCTATTATATACTTAAAATGGATCTATTTAAAAATTCAATAACCAAATTAAAATTCTCACGTGTAACCAGAAGCCGATTGCAACCCAGAAACCTAAGAAAATTAAATACAAATACATAAACAAATACACACCGCAGCACACATACACACATACAAAGCCACACATGTATGTATGTATATGGGCAACTAAAAGGCGCACACCACAACACACCAACGACAACTGCGAGGCGTCGGCGACTCCAATACGGACGCTGTCGCCACATTCCATGGTAAGTGGCGGCCATAAATTGTCAGTGAAAATTTGTAGCCCGAAAATGCTTGAACATGAAATTTATTAGACAAAGGCAACGAAATTAAAAACTTGGTGCATGAATCAAATGAGAGAAACCAGAGACACAGCATCCATAATACAACATATATTATATATTATCATAATGAGTTTTCTTTTGTTTTTCTTTTTTAACAATTTGCATAGATTTTAAATTTAGAATTCAGTTGGGGTAAAAGATTGGGGAGAGCCATCATTGCTAATCGACTCGATGCGGTGGGTCATTGCCATTGCATGGGATACGAGAACAGTTAACTTTGATAACGGGTCTCTGGCAGGCCACTTTCTAGCGCTCCTTTTGGCCGGCTTGGTTGCTGCTCGCGCTTTAGTCTAATGATGTCAATTACATCGTGCCACTCGCATTGTGGGCAACAACAAATGCACGCCAGCTTATAAGGCAGCAACAATGTGGCTAACAGCAGCAGCAGCAGCAGTGGCAGCAGCAACAACTAGCAACAAGTGTCTTGGACTCGGCTACAACTTCGACTTTGGCTTCATTAAAATTGCTTTTCATTTTGGTCCATGTCTTTCTAACATATACGTTTTGGCTTTTCGTGCATGGTTTGTTGGCTTTTTCGCGGCACCAAGAGCAACAATAACAAAATGGCCAACAAATTTTAATGAGTTTTAATGAAATTGTACGAGCCTCTCATAGACACGTTACCAAGTAAAGGCCACACAAACCAATCGCAGCAATAACCGCAACACATATTTCATTACATTTTGGTTCACTCTGCGCACACAAACAAAATACGTAGGCAACGAACTTGAACGAATCCATTTGTATTTAACAAACAAACGGAGCTCCAAATGGGCTACATTTTCAGTTACCTTGGGCATTATTATTTGCTATGATGCTTAACAAATTGATTGCTTTTTATATAGATTCATTTTTCAATTGCTTATCAAATAAAAAAGTACTCGATAATTATCACCAAATACTTAAGCACCTTCATACACTATTATATGGCAGCACATTTTGAGCAGCAGAATTAATTTGTTCGCTGTCGTCTCACCACCCGATGCATAAGAAGTGGGCTGCATGTTAATCAACTTTAAATTTATGGCTCAATTTTTAGCTGTGCTTAAGCAAATTTTTGCCCCAAAAAAATCGTTTGCTGATGCAGAAAAAAAAGCTGCGTAACAAAATCTCTGCACGTCACGCCCACGTTTCTGACTAAATGCTACAGGGTTGGGCTGAGAGGGGGGTTGCGCAGAAGAGGCACCCTTTTCAGATCGGCTGTTTACGCCCAATTTGTCACACATTTCAACAGGTTGCAAGCAGGCATCATCAAAAAGCGAACGACGACGTTGAGAATGACGATGGGGCTGAGGCCGAGGCTGATGACGACGATCAACGAGCCTTCTCAACTGGCGACCGGGGACTGTGAATGAGACTTAGCCCCAGCTTGGAGCTGGGCACTCTGAATCTGGATGGCTCTTTGTCTGGGTCGGGGTAGGCGTTGTCTTGCGGAATTTTCGGGCATGCCTTGCGGGCGTTATGAAGCGTGAGGAATTTCTTTTTGTCGTCTTCTGGTGCCTCTGCCTCAATCGCAGCGCAATGTTGTTGCTTTTGTGGTTGTTGTTGTCCCTCTAAGTGAAAAATTATGCAAAAGTGTTTTATTTTAATAGCGGAAATCATTTATAGATGTTGTAATAAAGACCCAGCTCGTTCGTTCTTCTGCTCCTGCCAACGAATTCCATGTTTCGGGGCTGATCATGCTCTTCTTCGAAGTCGTATAGCATTTGTTGCTGTTGCTGTTGCTGATGTGGCCCAGGGCCGTGTTTTATATTTGTTGAACGACCGCCAACGAAGTTGCCCATGCGCAACAATGTTGCCACACTTTGGACTCAGATGCAGGTAAAAAGATATGAGGGTGGACAGCATCAAAGAGCGAAGAGCCAAAAACCCATTTGTGGAATTTGTTGCGGTTAAAATTACACGCAGATCAAAATGTCTTCTTTTCGTTTTAAAGAACAACAAAATTAATTGAATATATATTTAATGCATATTAGTGACATTAAATATATTTCAACGATAAAGAGACTTTCGGATGATTGAACAACATTTAAATATTTGCTAAATAATTAATTTTGCTCTGGCACTAAGATTTTACTTTGTACATTGTATACAAACGAAAAAATTTAAGTATTGAAAGTGAGATTTATTGCATCGTTGGGAATCATTTCCCGTATGACTTCATTTTGCGCATTACGCAAACAAAAACAGTCAAAGACTTAGGACACGAACAGGCTGACGTAGTTTAACGATAAAGAAAAACAGCAAGCAAAACATCAGGTTGATCAACATTGACCGACACAATCATAATCACAAAGAGCGCGCTACAATAAGTTCATCTGCTTGGCGCTCTTTCCGCTTTTTCTGCTCGGACTTGAGCGAGTCTTTAATATCAAAGCTGCCATAAAAACGACAAGCGGACAAAGTACAATTATAAAACCATTAAAGCGGCTAAATTAGCTCATTTGTAATGAAACCGGACTTCACAATCGTTAAAAAAAAAAAATATTAAAAATAAAAAAAACACAGCAAAGAGACAGCCGCAAAGGCACGAAAAACAATCACAGCAATAAAAGCAGACGGCAGCACGATTGATAAGCAATTTACTCCCATCGTTCAGAGACAGCAAAAACAAAACGTCAAAAATTGCTATATGCGAATATTTTATAGCTTAACGCTTATTGATTGCGATTCTGTGGCGGAAATAGTCGAAACGAAAAAAAAAATAAGAAGATTATTAGATAATACTAAAGGAAATGGAGACTAAAAAGCATTCACATGTAAATGATATAATATTGAATTATAATATTGATAGACTGAGCAATTATGTGAGCCCCTAAGCCCTTCATTATTAAGCGTTCCATATCGTTAAAAACCGCAACAAGTTTGTGTCCTAAGTCTTCTGTTAAGTGTGCGGCATTTCAGGTTTGTCGCTTAAGTCCCTAACATTTCAATTAATGTCGAACGCAAAACTACACTGCATAAATACTTCTGTGTGGCGAGCACAACCAGCAACCACGAACCGCAGCAACACCCATTTGATGTGCATCAAAAAACAAACAGTATTAACACTCTTTGGAGTCGTTGTGGTCTTTGTGATTTTGCGGGCGCTACAATTTCCGCTGTTTATGAAAAGGAGATTGAATTGATTTGGCCAATTTTACATTACGATCATTTAGCTTTTAATTAAATTGGTTAATGCGAACTTTCTCTAAAAACGTCGACAGCTACCGCCAGACTCAATTAAATGATAACAAATTAAATATACAATGTGTTTTCACAAGAAGCCACAGCGGCTCAGCTGCTCAGCAACTGGTATTTAGAATGAATGAGAGACTGGCATTGGGTTCCAGTCGGAGACTGGGGCTGGCCGATGGTCATGATACTGAGGCGCCGCTCGCGAGTTCGCGGCAGAATTCGCACACAGTTGTGGCCACTGTGCCGCTGGCGCGGACGACACGTCTGGGTTCCCGAGAAATTTATGGCCACATTCAATTGTCAAGTTTATGTGACTGCGGCCGGGCCTGAATTTGCATAAGAGCCGTTCGAGCCGTTGACGTTGGTCAGCGACGGCAGCAGCAGCAGCAGCAGGCGAACTTCTCTAGAATTCTCTGGTTGAGGCATTTGAAAGTTTTGTTTCATTGTCCCATGTCGGACTTACTGCAACAAGTCTTGGCCGCTAAATACGCATATACCTTTATATATATGTTTATACATTCTCTCAAAATCTTTGTTTCATCTCTGTCTAATTCTCAGACTTTTTGTGTTTTTACAGACCAGAGGCATGCTGAAGGCGTTTTGATGGTTTTTGCATACAAATGACGAATTATGAGAATCTTATAAATTTGCCATTAAATTTTAATGCAAATAATCATGCAAATAATAATGAGAACAATGGCAAAATTGCTGTTGGCGAGCAGCTATTGAATAAGATGTCGCAGCGGGATTTCTCCGAGGTAAGTATGGGAATGGAAATGAGAATGCCAATTCGAATGGAAATGGAAAATGAGAAATTACCGGTTTTAGAGCTGTTAATAATTATAGCTTATTTGCTCGCAAAGCGTGTATGTGGATAGATTTAGATGACTAAAATCTAAGATTTTCTGCACTTTTAATATTTTTTTATAAAAATAATGCGGGACAAAGATGGGTTGATCCCGATAAAGATCAATGGACTGAATCTATGTAAAAATACTCATATTTCACTAGTTAAAGATTGATGAAAGCTTTAATTTTCATACAATTTGGAATTTGGAATCAAGTGAACGTCGGCTTGACTTATCTTTATCCACTGACAGCATGTTGATCATGTCTGCTGTTGATCATGCATGCATTTCAAGTTCCCAATTTATGCGCCATGACAATTATTTATGGCCTTCACAGAAACTTAATCATCGAGTGCGCTTAAAAATTAAGACGGATAACAGCCACAGCAGCAAAAATGCTAAAGAAAAAGACAAAAAGAGAAAAACAAAATAATCAACGAATCCAGCGCTAACAATCAAAAAGATGGCAAAATGATTTCAATGTTGATTAACTGAGCGGCGAGACTACAAAAGGGCTAAACAACAGCAACAACAATGAAACACACGCCAAATTAAACAAAGCGCAGAGATAAAAACGCCAAAACCATTTCCAGCTCTGACTATACCCTAGGCCCTTTCATCATATTCCGCGCTGTCATGTCATGGGCAACAACGACGACAACACCGACAACGTCGAAACTGAGACTGCGACTGCGACTGCGACTGGGACTAAGGCTAAGGCTAAGGCTGAGACTGAGGACGACAACGTCTACAATGTTGGATAAGTTTCTGGCGCATGTTTAGAAACTGCCTTCTTCTGTCTTTCTATGTGTCCGACCGTCCATCCGTCCGTCCATCCGGCCGTCTGTCTGTCTCTCGGGCTGACTGACTGATCCGTCTGGGCTTTAGCTTGGCTTTTGAGTTTGGGCTTGCGTCTGGGCAACTAGATGACAGTAAACTGGTGCTGTGCTTTTTGGCCAGCTTAGCTCAGCTTATGGATTCAGCAGCTGCCAGTTAGAGGAAATTAAGCACGGATATTCTGTTGTGCGCTGAGCTGAAGAGCCGGAAGGGGACAGGATCGAACTGGGACGGATGCGAGGCCGTAAACGAAAAGCAACAGCTAATTATTTTATTACGCGTTAAATTGCAACAAAATTCTTGACTTAAGCGCAAAACATGCCAATGTGCGCCACAAGCAATCGTGAAATTGTTGGCATTCCGATGCGGCGACTTTATCGATGGGCCGTCGGGACGAATGCGGTGCCTCCGGCTCACATGAGGCTCTGATCACTTGGCCGCCCCGCCACTCTACACACGTCAACTTCAACATGCTGCATGCGGCATGGCAGGCAACAACTCGCAGCCAACTTCTGCTGCTGCTGTTGCTGCTGTTGCCTGGCTGCATCTTTGGGTGCCACTTTTTTACTTCTTCTTGTTCTCTTACACTGTTGTCCGCCCAGGCAGCCCAGGCGCGACCAGTTCTCGAATCGGTGCTTTTTTTCGCTTAAACATTCCTGGCCGCCCCAATCTCTGCGCTCACTTTCTGTCTCTCCTGTCGCTGTATCTCTCGCTGCTAACCTCTTGCTACAAAATTCTTGTTCGTCTTTGACTATTTTCTAAATAGAGGCTGGTGTTGTTCCTGTGTTTGTTGCTTTTAGTTGGAATTGCTGGAGCGAGACAGCAGACGTATCAGCTTACATGACTTCTCTATGTGGCATTTGGGCGCCAATCCCTAAATTGATACACAGCACTACGCGTCCAATGCGATGCAAAAGGGTCCGTCCAATAGAAGTTCACCGTTTGGATAAAAAGTGAACAAGTTTGTATTGGCATTGAAATACCTTAAATATACAGTTTTTACCTAAGCAAATTGATTGTTTTTGTTGTTATATGAATGTAAATGTCCTTATAACCATTTAACATTGTAACTGACTGCGCAGTTCTTGTTCCCAGTGAGACCATCTTCTGTATTCAAAATTTGTATATTAAAACAAAACGCTCTTTATAATACAAATTCACAAGTCTTTAGCTTTAATAGCGTCGTAAATAATAATGTTCATATGAACACACACAAAGCCAAAATATTCTTAATCAAGTTTTTGGATACATTTACTGTATGTTAAGTGACATAGCATTAAACTCAAATGTTAAGGGTGTTTAAATAATTGTTCTGTCAAAGCAACAGAGCTCCAACTTGCAGCTTATCCGCAGCTATGACCTTGAGATTACTTAAAATATAAAATATAAATAAAACATATTTAAATATTTAAGCTTCGTTTAAATGGCAATTTATAAATTTAGCATTCAAAAGATTGTCATTGATAATAGGGCAACTTATCTGATCCTATTCAAACTTGTACGAACTTATCCAAAATTATCCGAACGTATCGCATTTATGTGAACTTATCCTAATCCAAAGCTAAAAACCAGCACAGGGCGCACAAAACATCGGAACTTATCTGACCTTATCTATACTTATCGTATCCGAACGTATCCTTACTAAAAGCCATCCAATTGCTCATCCAATACATCATTCACTGATGTACGAGCAATTGGAAAACACAATCAAAATACTCGACTTCAATGCATTTTTAGCGTTTTTAGACAAAGTTAAAGCATTGATGTCCGAAGTGTTTGCTCGGGTAAACGTTGAGGCTGCTCGCATTTCGGTGCTCTTGCAGCGAGTTGCGTTATTATTTTCAGTCGGAACGATAATATCTGCTAATATGAATCGGCGCTCCCTTCCGCTCGGCTTGGCCTTCGACGGGCGATTTGTCCTTCCGTCCGTCCGTCTATCTTTGGGTTAGCCTGGGCATGTTTTGTGCGTGTTTATTTGACTTTGACCATTGGCTTGCCGCCTGGCTGGCTGTCTTGAGCCAATCTGCCGGCTGAGATCTGCGCTAGCAACGCCAACGCTGTGCAAAAATTTCATTTTGCTAAGTTATGCGAGTGGTTTTTAAAGTTGTTCGACGTTTCTGCGATGTGTGTGTGAGTCTTTGTGTGTGTGTGTGTGTGTGTGTATATTTGCTTTTGTTTTTATTTTTGATTGTTTTGCTATATTCCGCTCCTTCTCCTTCTTCATTGTAACGCCCACTTCATTTGGATTATCTGGCAAGCGACCGCTGCTCGGACGAGCGCTTTAATGGTTGCCTAAAACATAAATTTCGTTCTGCATCTGTCAGATGCATTTTGTGGCTGCCACTTGTATGGGTATCTATGTGCTCGTACGTGTAGCTGCGTGTATCGACGAGTTGATTTATTCCCCCAAAAAAAAGAGAGAAGAAATCCTTAACAACAACAACGACAGCGAGCTAGAAGGCTAATCTAAGCACGTTATCCATAACCCACGCCCGAACTACCCCCACCCAATCCCCCCGCTTCACTCTTCGACAGCGGCACTTGGCACTTGGCATTTGGCACTTGCTGTGCACGTTTTCTAGGAAACATAGCGTTGGTCTCGGCTCTTGGTCTTGGTCTTGGTTTTGGATTCGGTTTTGGCTCTGGCTTTAGCTTTTGTGTCTTGAAGCTGGGCTAATGCATTTGCATACTCATTCCATTTAATTGCTTCAAAAATATGTAAAAATTCTACGCTCTTGTCACGGCCTCGTCCTCAACCTGATCCTCGTACCCGTTTCCGTTCCCATTCCCGTTCACGTTCACCTTCTCCCGTCTTAAGATTGGCGTGGCTTATGCCAAAAAAGGCTAAGGCTTCAACACTTCAGTTGGCCACCGGCTGCCTCCGTTGGCTGGTTGCTTCTGATCGTCGTGGCTCAGTTCTTGGGCCACGAATTCGTGGAATTGCTTCCGCATTTGACGAACAGAACTGCTGGCGGAACACCAATTGGAGGCTGCCTGCTCACCAGTCGCCAGTCGCCAGTTGGCCGGGAAACGTGACTCAGTGGCCACATACCTGTAGCCTGGTCTTGAACTGCGATTTCGACTTCGACTTCGACTGCGATTGCAGTTGTAGTGTCGAGCGCGGCGGCAATTTAACATAATTATAGCGCAACGTTGAGGCTGCACAGTGGGTCAAACGCAGCATAAAATGTCGCACAGAAAACAAAAAGAATATAAATATTCATCTGATTTGCATTTGCGATTTATTCAAACGTTTTTCTATATAAACTTCACCTGCGGAACTGATAAATTGAATGCTTAAGCTTTCAATAAATAACAATGCAAGGAATAAAAGAAACGTTTTTACGAGTCTTTTAAGTTTGTCAAAGTTTTAACATTTTAGGCTAAGAAAATAAATTTGATAAGCACAACAACATTTTCCAGTATTAAAATAGCTTAAGCAGATTAATAATTAATTAATAATAATTATTATTTTTGTTATTTTGGAAAATTTCGCATTGCCGATGTTTTATAGCTCGATCTTAAATTAGGTCATTAGAAAAAAAAATTTTGTAGCTCTAGATCTAAAAGAAGCACATCAGAAATATGAAAATGTGCAACATTTGGAAGACATAGAACGGATGGACATGTACAGATTTGACCGATATGCTACGCCCCTAGTAAGCGTAGCCAAAAAATTTTTGTGCCATTTTTAGAAGATGCCCTCAGTAATCTGTCTCAAAAATGTTATGTATCTCATTTTAAATGGAGGAAGATATATTGACTAAATGGAATTTTCGGATTTGGTGTCGAAAGAGTAGCTAACTCTACGCCCCTAGCAAGTTATTAACATGTTCAACCAGTTCCTTCTCCTTGACTTTTAAGAGAATCTACTTTTCAACGATATAGATAACGCACATCCTGATGGTATTGGGTTTTTGCAATAAGCGTCTTGCTATACGTCCGGCTGCGGCTCTAGGGACTTAACACATGGAATTTACAGTCAGATAAAGTATTAATCAAATTTTCGGTTACGTTCACTGTAGGCATGGCAAATCAATCAAATCTATATATCGTCCGCAGTGTTGAAGTTTCATTAAAGCATTAATGACAAACTCTTTTAAAGGTCGCGTAGATATTTTTTGGATACGCCCCCTATGTTAAATATATATTGGCGCAAAAACCAATATTTCCGAAAAGTTTAGTTAAGAGTCGATAATTTGCGTAAATTATATATTATTTGATAACGTTCTCGAGCCTTTAAATAACAAAAATCAATATTTTTCCATTGACACCCATTTTGACTTGTTTTCTATGAACACGCTCCGAAAATCCGTTTAATGAAATTAAGCCGCTTTTAGGTTTATTCAACTATTAACTAACTCTTCTTTGAAGTTAGCCAGTGCTGTCTCCGATTTAAGCTCTAATGTTCGTTTTTCATTTGCAGAACGAACCGGAATGCACGCCGGAGCTGCCCGCCGCAAACCGAGCCCTCTTCCTGGAGAAGGTGAGACAGTCGAATGCTGCCTGCCAGAGCGGCGACTTTGCCACCGCGGTGCTGCTCTACACGGACGCGCTGCAGCTGGATCCGGGCAACCACATACTCTACAGCAATCGCTCGGCCGCCCGGCTCAAGCAGGGCCAGTTTGCGGCTGCGCTTCAGGATGCGACACAGGCGCGTGAGCTGTGCCCGCAGTGGCCCAAGGCCTACTTTCGGCAGGGCGTCGCCCTCCAGTGCCTGGGCCGGTACGGCGAGGCGCTTGCCTCCTTCGCCGCCGGACTGGCGCAGGAGCCCGGCCACAAGCAGCTGCTGGCTGGGCTCGTCGAGGCCTCGCTGAAGAGTCCGCTGCGAGCGGCTCTTGAACCGACGCTGCAGCAGCTGCGCGCCATGCAGCTGCACGAGTCGCCGTTCGTGGTCAGCTCGGTAGTTGGCCAGGAGCTGCTGCAGGCGGCCCAGTATCAGGCAGCTGTCGCTGTGCTGGAGGCGGCCCTGCGCATCGGCAGCTGTTCGCTGAAGCTGCGCGGCTCTGTCTTCTCGGCGCTGAGCTCGGCGCACTGGGCGCTTAATCAGCTGGACCAGGCCATTGGGTATATGCAGCAGGATCTGGCCGTGGCCAAGTCATTGGGCGACACGGCTGGCGAGTGCCGCGCTCATGGCAATCTCGGCTCGGCCTACTTCAGTCAGGGCGCCTACAAGGAGGCGTTAACCGCACATCGCTACCAGCTGGTGCTGGCCATGAAGTGCAAGGACACCCAGGCGGCCGCCTCGGCGCTCACCTCGCTGGGACACGTCTACACCGCCAGCGGCGACTACCCGAACGCGCTCGCCTCGCACAAGCAGTGCGTCCAGCTGTTCAAGCAGCTCGGCGACCGCCTGCAGGAGGCCCGGGAAATTGGCAACGTGGGCGCTGTCTATTTGGCGCTCGGGGAGTGCGAGGCGGCGCTAGACTGTCACACGCAGCATTTGCGGCTGGCGCGCAAGCTGCACGATCAGGTGGAGGAGGCGCGCGCTTACTCGAATCTCGGCTCCGCCCACCATCAGCGGCGGCAGTTCAGCCAGGCGGCCGCCTGCCACGAGCAAGTGCTGCGCATCGCCCAAACGCTGGGCGATCGGAGCATCGAGGCGCGTGCCTACGCCGGATTGGGGCACGCCTCCCGCTGTGCTGGCGATGCGGCCGCTTCGAAGCGATGGCACGAGCGCCAGCTGGCGATGGCGCTGGCCGCCCGCGACAAGCTCGGCGAGGGACGAGCCTGCTCGAACCTGGGCATCGTCTACCAATTGCTGGGCGCCCACGATGCGGCCCTGAAGCTGCACCAGGCGCATTTGGGGATTGCGCGCGCTCTCGGCGACCGGGCGGGCATGGGACGCGCCTATGGCAACATGGGCAATGCCCATGCCGCCGCCGGCGCCTACGAGGCGGCTGTTAAGTACCACAAACAGGAGCTGGCCATCAGCCAGGCGGTGAACGATCGCAGCGCCGAGGCGGCCACCCACGGCAACCTGGCGGTGGCCTACCAGGCGCTCGGCGCACACGATGCCGCACTGGCGCATTATCGCGCCCATTTGGCCACCGCCCGATCCCTGAAGGACGCCGCCGGCGAGGCATGTGCCCTACTCAACCTAGGCAACTGCCTCAGCGCCCGCCAGCTGTACGGGGAGGCGGTACCTCACTACGAGAGCTATCTGATGCTCGCCCAGGAGCTGGGCGACGTCGCCGCAGAGGGCAAGGCGTGCCATCTACTGGGCTACGCCCACTACTGCCTGGGCAACTATCGGGCCGCGGTGCGCTACTACGATCAGGATCTGGCGCTGGCCAAGGACGCACAGCATCGGCCGCACATGGGACGCGCCTATTGCAATCTGGGACTGGCGCATCTCGCCCTGGGCCACACCGCTGCAGCGCTCGAGTGCCAGCAACTGTTCCTGGCCGTGGCCCATGCGACCGGGCAGCTGCCAGCCAAGTTCCGGGCGCTGGGCAACATTGGCGACATCCTCATCCGCACCGGCGCACACGAGGAGGCCATCAAGCTGTACCAGCGACAGCTGGCGCTGGCCAGAGCAGCCGGCGAGCGCGCCATGGAGGCGGCCGCCTGCGGAGCGCTTGGTTTGGCCCATCGCCTGCTAAGGCGTTGGGATAAGGCGCTGGGCCATCACACGCAGGAGCTGACGCTGCGCCAGGAGCTGGGCGATCTTTCCGGCGAGTGCCGGGCCCATGGCCATCTGGGCGCCGTCCATATGGCGCTCTGCAGCTGGACGCACGCGGTCAAGTGCTACCAGGAGCAGCTGGAGCGCGCCCAGGAACAGCGGGATGCGGCTGTGGAGGCGCAGGCGCACGGTAATCTCGGCATTGCCCGGCTCAACATGGCCCACTACGAGGCGGCCATTGGTTGTCTGGAGGCGCAGCTGGGCACACTGGAGCGCGTCTCGCTGCCCTCCACTCAGGCGGATCGCGCCCGCGCCTTGGGTCACCTGGGCGACTGTTATGCCGCTTTGGGTGACTACGAGGAGGCGCTCAAGTGCCACGAGCAGCAGCTGCAGCTGGCGCTGAGCCTGGCCAGCCATCGAGATCAGGAGCGTGCATATCGCGGCCTGGGGCAGGCGCGACGCGCTCTCGGCCAGCTGGCGACGGCCCTGGTCTGCCTGGAGAAACGCCTGGTGGTGGCCCACGAGCTGCACAGCGCCGAGGTGAAGGCGCTGGCCTATGGCGATCTGGGACACGTGCACGCGGCGCTGGGCAATCACGCCCAGGCGCTCAACTGTCTGGAGCATCAGCGGGAGCTGGCGCGCGGGTTGCAGGATCGCGCCCTCGAGTCGGACGCGATGTGCGCGCTGGGCCAGGTGCAGCAGCGCATGGGCCACTATGCGGAGGCCCTGCAGCTGCACGAGCAGGATCTGCAGCTGTGCACGGAGCTGGCGGCGCCGGCGCTTCAAGCACGCGCCGTCGGCAACCTGGGCGCCGTCCACGAAGCCCTCGGCCAGCAGACAGAGGCGCTCAAGTGCTACGAACGCCAGCTGGCGCTCAGCACGGATCGACTGGGCAAAGCGCTCGCCTGCGGCGCCCTCGGCCGGGTCCACCATCAGCTGGAGCAACACGCCCAGGCCGTCGAGTACCTGCGCCAGGGCCTGGCCAGCGCCCAGTCCATTGGCAAGTCGGAGGAGGAGGCCAAGATAAGACATCAACTGGGTGAGTAGCCCACCAATCTAATATGTATATCTAAAAGTATGCAAGAGATGAATTTTTGGCGGCAAGGATAATATAGAATTTTTGCAATTTGCCACGCCCCCAGTGAGTGTACCCAAAATTTTTTTTTGGCAATTCTTAAAGGAGGTGATTAGAACTGTATCTTTAAAAATGTTATGCAACTTGATTTGCTACGCCTCCAGTGGGCCTATCTAAAATCGTTTTGGGCTGTCTAAAAATGTGATATAACTAGCCTTAAAACTGAGGGAGATATCTTTAAATAAGATTATAAGAAATTGGACAGAAAAAAAATTGATTTAAAACTGAGGAAGATGAAATCGATTTGCGGAGAACACGTTGCAAGTGACTGGTCTCACGCGAACGGACGCTGCACAAACCCAATATGCTCGTTTTTTCGCATTAAAGAGGGTATAAGCGTCAGCAATTTTAAGCGCTAAGTCTAATCAACATCTAATCTTCTCGCCCGGCAGGTCTTGCTCTGCGCTCCTCTGGCGACGCTGAGGGCGCCCGCATACAGCTGGAGACGGCCGCCCAGCTGCTGGAGTCGGTGCGCCAGGAGCAGCGAGGGCCGGAGGCGCGCCTGGCGCTTTACGAGCTGCAGACGAGCTGCTATCATCTGCTGCAGCAGCTGCTGGTGGCGCTGCAGCGCAACGAGGACGCGCTGGTGGCAGCGGAACGCTGCAAGGCGCGCAACGGCGGCGATTCCAGGGCTGCAACAGCAGCGACAACAACAACAGGAACTGCAGCAGCAGCAGCAACAGCAGCAACAACAACATTAGGCACGACGGGCGCACTGGCGGACATCGAGGCTATACTGGAGGCAGTGAACCGCGGCCGGACGCCCGTCCTCTACTACAGCCTGGCCGGGGAGCAGCTGTACGCCTGGCTGCTGCAGCCACAGTCCGGGATCGTGCGCTTCCATGCGGCGCGGATCGATGCGCAGACGCTACAACTGCCGTTGTCGCTGAGCGAGTGCCACGAGGAGGAGGAGGATGAACAGCAGCAACAGCAGCGGGAGAGCGAACCTGAGCCGGTTGGCCAGCTGCTGCTGGAGCGATATGTGAACATGGTGCGCGACAATCTGGGTGTCAACTCGCAGAGTCTGCTGCACGAGGGAGATGGTAGCGGGTGGCGGGCCAGCAGCGAGCAGCTGCTGGAGGATCTGCCCGGCGCTGGAGCCGGCGGGGGCGGCTTTCTGCGCATGGTCAGCCGGAATCAGCTGCTTAACTCGTCCAACTACTCGCTGAGCTCGCTCTTCTCGCTGGGCTCCGTCGCCAGCCTGCAGGGCTCGACGCGATCCGTCGGCAGCCGCAGCTCCCGGCGAGCACCGGCGCCGCCCGCCTGGCGCGGACCCAGCTGCCTGCACACGCTCTACAATCTGCTGCTGGCGCCGTTCGACGATCTGCTGCCCAGCGGGGCTAGCGTCTGTCGCCAGGGTCGCCGCGAGCTCATCCTGGTGCTGGACAGCGCCCTCTACCTGGTGCCATTTGCCATCCTGCGCGCCGCCGGCGACGACGGCGAGTACCTCTCCGAGCGCTGTGCCCTGCTGACGGCGCCCTCGCTGCAGGCGCTGCGTGGCCGCTCTAGGAGCCGCCGCGATCGTGGCCGCCCGCCGACGGCTTTGGTTGTCGGCGGTCCGCGTGTGCCGGCCGCGCTGGCCGAACGCTGGGGCTGGGCGGCCGCCGAGTCGCCGGCGGCACTGCAGGAGGCCGCCATGGTGGCGGACATGTTGCAGGCGAACGCGCTCGCTGGCTGCAATGCCACTAAGGAATCCGTGCTGGCCGAGCTGCCGGGCGCCGAGTGCGTCCACTTTGCCGCCAACCTCAGCTGGAAGCTCGGCGCCGTCGTACTCAGTCCGGGCGACGTGGTCACCGCCGAGCAGCCCCAACAAAAGGAGCCCCACGAACCGCAACTGTCAGACTTCACGCTGTCCGCCGCCGAGTTGCGTCAGCTGCGCCTCAGCGCCCGCCTGGTGGTGCTCAGCTCCTATCACTCCGTGGAGCCGATCACGGGAACCGGCGTCGCCCAACTGGCCGGCGGCTGGTTGCTGGCTGGCGCTGGTGCCGTCCTTATCTCGCTGTGGCCGGTCCCAGAAACGGCCGCCAAAATTCTCCTACGCGCCTTCTACTCGGCCCTGCTCCAAGGCGCACGAGCAGCACGGTAAGTTCCATCAGCGACGATTCAACTGAAATTAACCCAAGCATCAATTAAATACCTGCCTAAATCAGTCAAAAACCACTCAGAGAAAATTATGCATACTTTTTTGTTCTTCAAATGTTGACCGCATTATTAAATATTGTTTTATTCTTGATTTTGAACAAAATTCGCAAATTAATTAGAAAATTGTTTTGAAAATATCCTACTTAAATTATTGTAATGAAATACAGAAATGAGTGAAATGAGAAGCTTCCCAATTATTAAAAAACCAATTTGCTTCTTAAATAGAGATGTTTGTGCATTAGCTTAATTATTTTCAAAATTGTCGTTAGTCACTTCGATCAGAAAGTAAAAACAGTATATTGGGTGTGGGCCATGTATATTTTGCTGTCCGGTTGTCTGTCTAGAACCTATTTATAAAATCTATTTATTTCCCTGTAGGCTTAAATCTAGATACTGTAAAGTTCAAACAGACTTAATCTATAGTCTCTTCAATTTCAAATTTAGAAGACAGATTTCTTACGAGCTCCTCTAAATTTAAACAAAATATATTTTGCATATACCCAAATGGTAACTTATCGATCAAATCCATATATCTAAGATATATCGATGTCGCTTATAATTTCAAAAGCTTGCAGATTGTTTTCCGATATAAACTTGAAATAAACCTGCTAGCTCAAGGGCAAGGGCGGACAGACAGACGGACCTGACACTGGTCAAGAATTATATGGAGACATAATATTTACGAAATCACTATAACTTTTTTAGCCAACTCTTACCAAAAAGTATAAAACCCTTTGAGTTTTCTCTTCCTCTTTTCGTGACTGTTCTTAACGGCTCAACACGGCTCTCTAATCCGGCTCTCTCCCACCCTTTCTCTTTCTTGCAGCGCCTTGGCGGAGGCCATGCAAACGGTGCAGCACACAAAACACTTTGCCCACCCGGCCAACTGGGCCGGCTTTCTGCTGGTGGGCGCAAATGTGCGGCTGTCGAATAAGGTGGCGCTGCTAGGGCACGCGCTGTGCGAGCTGCTGCGGACACCGGAGCGTTGCCGGGACGCGCTGCGGGTGTGTCTGCATCTGGTGGAGAAGAGTCTGCAACGCATACATCGCGGCCAGAAGAATGCCATGTACACCACACAGCAAAGCATTGAGAACAAGGCCGGTCCTGTGGCCGGCTGGAAGGATCTGCTGATGGCTGTGGGCTTCCGGTTCGAGCCGGCCGCCAATGGGATACCATCGAGCGTGTTTTTCCCGCAAACGGATCCCGAGGAGCGGCTGTCGCAGTGCTCGGCCAGCCTGCAGGCGCTGTTGGCGCTGACGCCTGCCACGTTGCAGGCGTTGGCCAAGCTGGTGAACAGTGCGGAGCACGCGGACGACATCATTGCCGTGGTGCGCAATATACTTGCCCAGTTCCCCGCCAAGCCCGAGGCAGAGGCCTGCATCGAGATGCCGCTGAGCGTGCGACTCTGGCGAGTCGCCGGCTGCCACGAGCTACTCGCCTCCGTCGGCTTCGATCTGACCGAAGTGGGTGCCGACCAGGTAACCCTCCGCACTGGCAAGCAGGCCAATCGACGCCACTGCCAGTTCGTGCTGCAGGCTCTGCTCGCGCTCTTCGGTAAGTCCATCGACTACCAACGGTCAACGCCCAACTGCATGGCTAATCCGAACCCATCTCTTCCAGACACCCACGAGGCACCCAAGAGCCTCAGCCTCGACGCTTCGGCGCACAGCAGCAGCAGCTGCGAGTCCCTTGCCGAGCCCGAGCTGGATCCGGCGACAGTTCAGCAAACGGCTGTCAGCGGCAGCAGTGGATACGCGACCGCCGGAGCCGGCGGCACGACGCAGTCGCCGCTGCCGCTGCATCCGCGCAGCGCGTTCATCTCGTACGTGCGTCGCCGTGGCGAGCCCGACGGCGGCGGCGGCCTCGATTCAAGCCTGGCCAACACCACCGACAGCGAGCACTCGCTCTCTGACGGGTACGCGACGCAGGCGGGCAGCGGCCAGCCTGCTCCACGGCTCGGCTATGCCAGCCTGCGCGGCCCAGTGCGCGTCTCGCGGCCCGGCGGCGGAGGCGAGAGCGACGCCGCGTTCACGCCCAGTCCCCCGGTCACCGATCCCAGTCTGTCCCTGGCCCTGGCCCACCAGACGCGCATACGCTGCCTCTACGCGCAGCCCGGCGCAGCGGCCACTTCTGCCGTGCCTGCGACGGGCTCTAGTCGGCGGCCCGACAGCTCCAGCTCGGCCAGCAGCACCACCACCGACTGGGAGGGCTCTGGCCATGCGACGGTGCTGCGCCGTGGCGCCGGCACCCAACAGCAGCAGCAACATCAACAACAACATCAGCAGCAGCAACATCATCAACTTCATCAACCACAGCAGCAACAACATCAACAGCAGCCGCCGCTGCCGCCGCCTCGTCCGCCCGTCTATCACAACTTGGGGCGCAGCAAGCCGAAGATCAAGCTGGGCAGCGCGCAGAGCTCGCTGGCGGCGCGGGTGAACAAGGAGCACGCCCTCTTCATGGACAGGCTGAGCGTGCGCACGGAGCTGAGTGGCCCAACGGCGGGCAACGGCGCTGGGGGCGGGGCATCGAGCGTGGGCCAACGGAAGCCGCTGTCGCTGACAGAGGAAGAAGCGGCTCATGTTGCCTTTAGTCCGGGCAGCCTGTACTTTGCACCGGCGGACAGCGAGCTGCTGGGCGAGCCGAAGCAGCCGCTGGAGGAGACGCCGGTGAAGCCAAGCGCCAAGTGCATTCAGGACAGCATAATGCGGCACATGAACCGCGAGCTGACGCCGAGCATCTCGGAGCTGTATCACGAGCGCAACCTGGGCCTGGGCCTGGCGCCACCGCTCTCCAAGCTGCTGCTCAGCCCCAACTACGAGGAGCAGGAGGCGGGCCTGGCCATGGGCGAGACGGGCGCCCCAACGGCCAACGGAAATGCAGCAGCGATAAAAACCCTGGTGGACGCCGTCAACGAGCTGGAACTGAGCGGCAGCTCCTCGGGCGCCACGATACCAACTGTCGTTGGCGGCGAGCCCAGCGAATCGAACGCCGTCGCCGTTGGCGGTAGCAGTGGCGGTGGCGTTGGTGGTGCCGGTGAAAGCGCGCCCACCTGTTCCATTTGCGGCGAGCACGCGGACGTCATCTGCCGCTGCAAGGCAGCCACAATGCAGAAGAAGGCCACACTGAAGCCCTGGCTGAGCAATGTGCCCGCCAGCAGCCTGGTGCAGGCCAGCGAACTGACCACCGCTGATATATTGGAGCGCCGCCTCGAGGCGGTGGTGCCCAGCACACCATTTGCCGCCGAGCTCTGTCGACGCGACGAGGGCGACGGACGCTCTGTGGCCGATTCGCAGTGCAGCAGCAACTACAAACGGGTGCTGGCCACCGCCGGCGCCGGCGGCGGAGCCGTCAGCCTGGTGGTCGGCCTGGCAAGCAGCGAGGCGGAGGCCCAGAATGCAACGTCCGGCGCCACCTGTTCGGCCGCCCGCCTTGTCTAAGTTGCCTCTGCTTGATTGATCTATTGATAGCAATTAACAGTTAGCATTTAGAGCGCTACGAATTAAGTTGAAGAAGACACCCTGTACTGATCATCCTAGCCTTAGTTATTCACATTTTATTTATTTATTTATACCCTTTTGATTTGCTTAAGCTTTAGCTTAGATAAGAACACACAAACACACACACACACACACTTGCATTTGCCTATTTGTAATGTTTTAACGAAGCCACTGATTAAATTTTATGCATTTATATGAACATTTTTTTAGTTGAATCTATTTGTATTATATTTACAGATAACATCGAGAACTTAGCACAAATAAAAAGAGTTTTAACAAACATGAAACATTGCTTTGAGATGCAAGTGTTATACGACTGCTATACAAAATATAGTCTGACCACTGCTATAAAACTGTTCTGCAAATCTTATACAACTGTCATACAAATGTTATAAAGTTTTATGTAACTATGTTAACACGGTAGATGATATTATACTATTATAGAAATGTTATACAGCTTTTGTACTACTATTTTACAGCATCAGTTTTGTAGAAAACTGTTTTATAAATCTTATAAAGCTGCCACAAAACCATTAAACATTATACTGTTATATAGCTTGTAAATGCTATATAACAGTTATACAGCTGTTACACAGCGCTGGTAAATTGCACTTTAATACACTGTCATACAGCTGGCACAAAACTGTTATACGTCGGAAATAAAACACAATATTTGGGACACACGCTTGAATGCTAAAAATATGATCGCATTCAACTATCAGCGACCAGTAAGCGACCCCAGCTGTCAGACTTGACCATGGCATGAATTATTGCAAACATGTGCAAAAATCTATCAAGAAAATATTAAAAATTATTAATACATTATACGCAAAGTAGAAGAAATCAACGAGGGCCTAGCAAACAACAAACAGACGTATATGATTTATTGCTAATTATAAACATGAGCCTTGGTTGGTACAGTACGGCGATCTTGTGGCAAACAAAAGATATACAACATGTACAACATGTCTTGTTTAAGCTGTTTTAACTAGAGCACACTGTACTTGCCTGCCAAATTTTAAGCGTCTCTTCTTTTCTATCTACCGGCAAACTGATTAACGACGGAAACTGCATCTACAATCAACATGTTGATTGTGGTTTATTTGTCGCTTGTTTGTTTGCGCTTTTGCGGCCAATCCGCCTCATTCCGGCCTTTGAGCCTTGCGTGCGATCTCTCGTTTATATCAGCGCTTTATATTTATGACAATTTAATTAGCATGCCGTATTCATTAAATTGATTAATATGTTTATGAGCCCAAATGACACCAATGATCAAGCGAAAACTTGCCAATGGAATTTAAGTGTTTTGCAATTGAAAGTCTTATAAGACTTTTTGACACAAAAACAAAAAAGAATACACACTTAAGTGTGTGTGATTGCCATTTCCTATTTGTTTTTTTTTTTTCATCTGATATAGGGAGAACATTTATTGCCCAGTTCAAGTTCAATAAGAGACAACCATATTTACATATGCACTATTATGCAATTACCCGATTCTATTTATTGCCCTTACACGGTCATTTTCCTTGATATTTTGAATTTGCATTCAAAACTACTTTTTTTTACAGATATTTCTATTAACTGGCAACCACATCATATACAAATATTATGAAATATTTCCATTGACTTTGAAACCCCAAATATAAAATAGTCATGAACATTACGTATCGGTTGCTCGAACACTATGCAACAAACAATTTAAAATTTGTATCTTATAATCTGATATTCGAATATGCATTTTATAAATATGCATATTATGCGTATATACAGCTAAAAAATCCGTTACCAAAACAGTTCATGAAACAAAGGCAATTTCTTTCTTTATATGGAAACGCATTAGACTGGTTCCAAAAACATTTTAAAAATACAAAAAACAAGATTACAAAATTCACTTGAGAATTCAGGCCCCGTGCTCACACACTTCAATTCATTAAATATATTATAAAAAATGAAATATATATGATTTGGCAAAAAAAAATAGTATCCGAAATTCAAAACTATAAACAAAAGTAAAAGTAATACTAACATGACCAAATTTTATTCCCTGTCATACAATAAAATACTATCAATAATTAATATGGAAATAATTTTTTAATTATTTTTTATAATAATATATAATGGTACATATGCTCGATAAATGAGATAAATGCCAAGTTCAAATGTTTAACTTGTGGGTAAAATACATAAAAAGAATTAGTAAGTGTTAAAAAACAATTTTTAAAAAAAGGGAAAAGTTGTAACTATACATGTGAAAATATAAATGAAATGTCTTAATTAAAACTTTAGGCAACTAATCTAATCACAGTTTTAAAATAAATTTTAAAGTTTTCGCTGTATGTTGCATAGTGCCATCATCGGTACTTCTCCATTAACTGATAACATTTATTGACACCATACTCGATCGCCACAAATTGACCTTTTTACAACTACTACAGCGTCGGTAGTACCGGTACTGCGTCGCAGTGAAACGAGCCCCTCGATCCAACTATCGATCCCCTGCTGCCGCCCATTCGTTGTACGAACCAATTGTACGCGCCGTAATCACTGGCAGCGTGTGCACATCGAAGGCGTCGAGATCCGGAGCCGGAGACCGACGTCATGTGAGTGTCGATTCTATCGCGCCTAGTGATAACTTTTCTCTGGGCAATCCCCCCCTTGATGGCACATTATTTCAAAGCTTGATGACGATGTACTTAGATTAAACGGCATATTTGCGATTTGGAGGTTCGCCTGAGCTCTCAAAACGCTTCCCTTGGCTGAAATTTGTTCAAGGTTACGCCAACAGCTATCGAACACGCTGGCTGAACTTTTTTTTTTTTAAATATACATTAACCAAACAGACCCAAGTACATATAAAAGGCAGAAAAATATTGCGAAGTAAAAAACGTACATTTTGCTGGAAGATTCGTATTTGTAATCCTGATGATCGAAAAAAAAAAATAAAGGTAATGATATAAAATAAAACGATTAACATTTTCTTTCAAGGTTAGCTATCCTAATCTACTACATTTAAAATCAGAACACGACTTCAAGTTTTTTACGTAAGTGAATGTGTAATAAACAAAAAACAAGCAAATAAAAAATAAACAACAAACTTATAAAACTTATTTATATTTCTAAAACTAAATATACGTATTCATATGTGCACAGGCAGAAAAAAGTCGGACTTAAATGAAGTTCCAATTATACACTGAATGACCACGGAAATTGTATGCCAAGTACAAAATATTATAATATAGAAGAAAATAAGCTGGAATCAGATAAAACTATTAACACATAACAATTTCTAATATTAACTAAAGTACTTATGTTCTCGGATATAATTTCAATCTTCTGAACCGTTTGAAATATTGCGTATTATGTACGAAAAATTAAATTTTTTTCACTGTGTGTATGAATTCGTTAATCATCATTGATTTATAGATTAAAATTGACTCATTCATTAAAAATGATTATGTTTACAAATTTGCCAAAAATAACTTTAGTTCGAGCTCATAAAATTCGGCATTTGTACATTTCAAAAGATCGATTCGTAGATAGATCTATAAAAAAAATGCATTCTTTGCAGTTGTGTGACGCAATCAGTGGACTTGCACTTGCTTCTGTTACAAACCTTATCGGTCAAGTGCAGCCTTTTTATAGTTGCATATGAAAATATACGTATATATATTTTCAATGATATGTACATACTATATTGTAAAAAGATAAGCCTGGGTTGGCACGTGCGCGCATGCAATGCTTTTCACGCTCGAGGCGCGGATGTTGCTCAGAGCCTTAGATAAAACGCTTGCAAGATTTGCTATATAGTCGAACCGCTGTGTCGGCCCGGATCGGACGCATTTCCCACATCTACTTAAGCGATGACTTGACTGGGGTCCCACATTGATAACTGATTAGGTGGCTCCAATGTGTACGTGTGTGTGTGTGTGTGTGTGTGTGTGTTTGTGTTTGGAAAAAAACAAGAGTTCTATAAATCATATACTAGAATATATGAATATTGTATATATACTCAAGATGTGAGAATTATATAGCTCGGCGACCTATAAAAATGTGCGCCCGACAAGCCAACCATTCAATAGCATCCCGTACAGCCAACCGAGCAGTACTTGAAGCCAACAACCGTTTCAAATTTAATTTAATTTACATTTAGCATTATTGCTTCTCCTTTCAATTCGCGTCAACATGAGAATATTACAAGAGGTAAACATTTTGCAGACACTTTCGTGATGTGAACAAAATTTATTAACGTATTTTTTGTGTAGCACCAAATAAGTCTGATCGATCCTTCAGAGCTGTTGCGTCCCGAACCCACATTTGCCGATAAGAGTCCATCCAAGTTTCGTGACTACAGCGTGGATACGGAGGATCCGCTAAAGGAACGCGTTCGGCGCACCTATCGCCAGATGCACCTAAATCAAACTGTGGACTTTGTCAATGGTAAGAATATTTCTCAACGGCAACCATTTCGATGTTGTGTTGTGTTGTGTTTCGTCTACATTCAGCAACTGTTATCTTTTACAGGACGTCGCGCCCACTGGCTGCAGTTCAACACGATTAGGATGACGGTGCGTGAGGCGCTGGAGAAGCTCAACGATTTGGTTGATGAGTCCGATCCTGATTTGGATTTACCGAATATTATACATGCCTTCCAGGCAGCCGAGCGCGCACGCGCCGATTTCCCAGAGCACGACTGGCTGCACTTGACCGCCCTGATACACGATCTCGGCAAGATCATGGCCTTCTACGATGAGCCACAATGGGCCGTTGTGGGCGACACATTTCCCGTGGGCTGCCATTGGGGCGAAAGCATAGTCTATCGCAAAGAGAGCTTTGCGGGCAATCCCGATGGCGATAACCCCAAATACAATACCAAATACGGCATTTACGAGCCAAACTGTGGCGTTGACAATCTGCTCATGTCCTGGGGCCACGATGAGTACATGTACTCGGTGCTCAAACACAACAAGACGACGTTGCCCGATATCGCCTGCAACATTATCCGCTTCCATTCGTTCTATCCGTGGCACAATGGCGGCGACTACCAACACCTGCAGGCGCCAAAGGATGCGGATACCAAGAAATGGGTGTTGATTTTCAAGTAAGTTAAACCCGTATATATGACCAAAGGTAACAACAACAATAACGATAACTCCGTTTACAGCCGCTACGATCTGTACACGAAGAGCGAGGTGGTGCCCGACATTGAGGCTCTGTGGCCCTATTACCAAACACTGATCGATAAATATTTGCCTGGCGTCTTGAAATTCTAGGCTCTGAAGCATCCCTATCCTATCCAATCCTTAGGTTTATCTTTAGCAAATATTTATACCAACTATATATATAAGAAATCAATATTAATATTAAAGGAAACTCCACTATACGAAGTTTGAAACAATTTTTGATCTGGATCTTAAAAAAATTTTTTACACTTAAACTTTATTAGTTGCGACCAAACTCAATGGATCGCATTTAAAACATTCGCTCAACATTACAAAAAAAATGAGGAAATGTACAATCTTTACGCTAAGCATCTAAAATTCTTAAGTCAATGCACAGTTTATTGGGAGGCGGATCCGTCGCTGCTGCGTCGACGTCGTTTGTGGCGCTTGTGACTCTTTTTGCTTGAGTGTCGCTGATGGTTCCTTCGACGTGACGAGCCCTCTTCCTTATCCCGATGATGGCCCCGATGGCGCCGCGCGTTCGTTTGGCTGCTGCTGCGGCTGCGACTGCGGTGCTTGTGGCGCGAACTGCGTGACGAGCTGCAGCTGCGACTGCGTCGGCGACGTCGATGCTTGGATATGGTGCTGGTCTTGCGCTTGTGTCGCTGCCGATGGGAGCTGCGACTCCGACTGCGACTGCGCCGGCAAGTGGCATTGCTGCTGGATGAGGTCACTGTAGCATCTTGCGTCACGGAGCAGCTACTGCTGCTGCTGCTGCTGCGACTCCGACTGCGACGGCCAGCCTTACGATGGCGCGCGGCTGATGATGCGGACGACTGTGCGGGCGCCGCGCCTGCGGCGGAAACTAACTGCACATCGTCATCATCGGAGAGTAGCACGGGCGCGCCTCCACCTGCTGCCGCTGCCACTGCCACTGCCGCTGCCGCTGCCTTGCTGGTGAACGTATTGGTGCTGTCATCGTTAAGTAAATTGTATTTCTCCAGATCGCCGTCATCCTCCTCATCATCTTCGACCTCGGCATTTCCCATTTTGTGTGGCGCCGGCGCCGGCGCTGGTGCCTGCTGCACACCCAAATTATTATTATCGTCGTCGTCGTCGTCATCATTATCAGGTCCAAAGTAAGTGATGGGTATTGAACGCACCGAATCATTGGAGTCACCATTGGTATTGGCTGCCGCCACGTCCGATTCCATCTTTGCCGCCGCCGTTTTTGCAGCTGTCGCCTCCGGTTCAGCAGCTGTGCCAATCGCTGCTCCTTCACCTGAAAATCAATATAAAAAATCGTTTATGTCGATTATGAAATGTTTTCAAGTTTTAGCTATCAGTTTTGCTAGAGTTACAGACGAAAATATATAAATCAAACGTAATTTTTCACACAGACGGCATCATTTTGCTTAATCCGTGATAATGTTTTGCATATGTATATCTTTCATAGTAAGCCAAGAAGAAAAAAAGAATACCCCCACAAAAGATACCCTTCTTATATAAACATACATATCTGCACAAATTTCAAATTCGAAAAAAAAGATGATTTTTTTTAAAGTACTACATATATCTACTATCTATATAATAAGCACTGGCTGATATGGCCTTCGGCTAAGACAAACAATACAATACAATACATACACCAGCCTAAGACTTCAAACCAGATCATTAAGAAACTATTTGTTGTTTTTCGCATCTTGATTAATCTGACATTTAAGTATGAAAAAAGATTTTAGCACAAAACCCATGTAGAATTTTATCTTAAAAACTCCCATTTAAACTTGGTTTGCGAAGCTACAAGCTACAAAAAAAAAAAGACCAATACTTTTCGAATATAAATTCTCCTAAGCCATACGGCGAACAAGTTCATTAACTAATTAATCTATTTATATTATTTTTAACACAAACGGTCAACAAGGGACAACATATTACAAATTTTGTTTTGGGCCAAGGCTATTAGTTAGAGAAAACAAATCATTTTTAGAACTCAAATGCGAAAATTGAACATGTACTCAAATAAGTAATCGAATACATTCAAGCACTTTCATCTGGCAGGTAAAATTACGCTATTACTTATAGGTTGAGAATTGTTAACATATATATATATATATATATATATATCATTTAAAACTATGTTATAACGTCAATCACTGTCTGATAGGGATACAGTTGAAAAGAGTCGAAAACGGGCGACGGGCGTGAACGTTGGCATCAGAAATTTTGTAACTTTCAGATCTACAGATTTAAGCTTTCAAGTCTCTAGCATTAATAGCGCTAGCAGGATGTACATTGCACAAACTAAAACTACTCCTTTCACTGCGTGAACGAGTATAATTTATTACAACAAGATGTGTGCTGCCAAGCTCTTATATTAATTGGTTACCTCGATCTTTACGACGTACCTTTAATTTGATTGAGAAACGCCATGACCTTGCGCTTGCGTTCTAGCTGCAGTTGCTTCTCTCGGGACACCATGCCGTTCAGTTTGTCGCGTGCGATCTGCGCCAGCTTATCCTTGACGCGCTCTTCAGCTGTGGTGGTAAGAAAAATGACAAATTAGTAAACAATTGAATTCCGCATTTCCCGTCTCGCTCTCTCTCTCTCTCTTTCACTGTCTCCTTCTAATCGATTCTACACATACGCACCCTGGCGCTGCTCTTTCAGTGGCGAAGCGATGTCCGCCGTCGCACTGGAAGGGTTGGCCTTGGGGCCGCCTGTTCTAGCCAGCAACTGCGTCTCCACTTGCTTGATGGCGCGTTGCACGCTATCCGGCATGCCTTGGCGTGTCAGCTCGGCATTTGCCTTGGCCTTGATCTCCTCATCCTCATCGCTGACCTCCTGAGGCAGGGCCGGCTGAAGCGGCGCGTTCTCATCGCGTGCGCGTATGGAAAAGCAAACTGGTGCTGCAAGAGATATTCAAATATGATTCGGTGTCTTGGATTTAAAATATATATTCGCCCCCTACACACCCTTTTCACCAGCGCTGGTGAAGGAGGAGCTCGCAGCTGTAGTGGGTGCAGCAGCACCTGCAATAGCAACACCAGCGCCACCCAGGCCCTTTTTGCTGATGAGGGCAGCGGCAACGGCAGCCGCTTTGCGAGTCTTCTCCTCCTTGGAAGCGGCATCCACATCCCCGGTTATCTTGTACATGTAATACGCATAGTACTTGTTCTCCGGTAACAGAAAGTTGAAACGTTCCACGCTCTTCGTTCGCAGCGTCTCCTCAAACTGGCGACCATTCTTGATTACATACGTAGCCGTCTTGTCGATGATGTGACGCAGCGTCTCCTCAGGCATGGGAAACGTTAACAGCGGAGGCGGCGCCAGCACCGCAGCGGGCTTGGAAGGGACGGTGGTTTTAGTGCTGGCGGTGCCTGGTGTCGTCGATGGTTGCTTTTGCTGTCCACAGTTGTCATCGTCCGTTTCCTGCTCGTCATCACTGTCGGAGCTGTAGTTCTGGGCAAGCGCCAAAGCACTGGTGTTCTTTAACAGCTCCACTTTGGGCGGTGCATCGTTTGCGTTCTCCTCCTCCACCTCGTGCGCGAACGTGCTGCCATTGTACTGCAGCAGGACGGGCGTGAATCTGCCATTGGATGGATTGCCGGTGGCGCTGCTTTGGCTCTGTCCTTCGGACTTGCAGCTGGGCGTCGGCGAGGCGGTACCGGCGGAGTGCTGCGAGGCCGCCTCGTCGTCCAATACCGACTGCAGCGGCACACCCTTGATCTTGCTAATAAGCTGCGTGTAGGCGCAACTGGCCGACGGTTTGTACTTTATGGTGGGCACCGTTATGATCTGCTGGCTACGCTTCGGACTGTCCGGCTGGGCGCTGTTCTCGGTCTGTGCACTTGACTTGTCCACAGCCGGCTCCACTGAGACCGCATACTTGCCTTGCTTGATGGCGGCCAGGAGATGGCGATAGTATGGCTGCAGCTGCCCGCCCTGCGACAGAAAGTCAAACTGTGCATTGTTCGCCTGCTTGGCCTTAATCAGTATCTCCATTTGGGCCCCCTGGGTGGCAATGAAACGTGCTGTCTTCTCAATGATTGCATGCTGCTTCATTGTCTCTGGCTGTGGATTAAAGAAAGAGGCGGATTATGGATATGGAGTAAGCGGAGAGAAATGGCCAGCTTACCAACTGTATACCCGGTGCGGGCGCCACGAGAAGATTATTGGGCATAGTGTAGGGTAGCTCGCTTTCCTCGGCCAAGGCCGATGAGTCCGACGTTGGTGACGTCGCGGCATCCGCGCCAGAGGAACTGCACGTCGACTGGCCGTCATAATGAAAATCCACTTGACTATAGTTGCCGCCCGAGGTCTCCTGCTGCAGACGCTTCAGGTCCTCCTCTGTTCGTGGATATGTTGTTTGGTGTATGTGTTTGGGTGTGTGGGTGTGTGGGAATATGTTCGTATGAGTGTTGGCAAAAATAAGAAAACAAGACAAACAGCGCGACTTTAGTACAACAGGAAAAACCACACCAATAAATGCCGCAAGGCACGCAAAATTAATACACAAAATATAATCAAAGAATCTGCTTTCTGACATTTTTGATTTGATTTAAAGTTAGTTTCTTTTCCCCCTTTTCATTTTTTTTTTTTTTTTATTAGATATGTTTTTTTTTTAAGAGGGGGGAAAGAAAGTTGATTAAAGGTCTCCCAAAGTGGACGAGGCTCCGATGGCACCTGGAAAAAATTGTATAATTTGTTAAATGTCAAATGGTTGCTATTTACCTGAAACCACGGCGGCACCACCCCACAAGTCACAGGATGAAACTTACGTTGATTATGCTTGTTGTTGCTGGTGGCTTGGATTGGTTTTTGTATTTGGTGCTACTTGGTTTTGACTTGATTTCTTGTGCTTGTTCTTGTTAATATTTGATCTTGATTTTTGGTCTTGGTACTTTGTTTTCTTTTTTTTTTGTTCTTTCGATTTGAGCTTAATGTTTCGGTATGTTTCTTGGCACTTAGAATTTAAATAGTAGTACATACAATTCGTATTGAGGAGGATGTGCACTCGAGATGCCGGCAACTGAACTTACCTTGCTGAAGTCGTAGCTCTTCTTCGTTATTGTATAGGAACAGGTAGCGCTCCTCCTCGCACAGTTGTTCCGCCCGCTGCTCGTCGGCGCTTAGATATTCAAGACGATTACCGTAGCCACCCGGTGGCGCCTCATAAGTGGACAGTTCGCACAACGCTCCACGCACGTCATATCTGTATATACGCGCGCGCGTGTGTGTGTGTGTGTGTGTGTGTGTTTTAAAGAAAAGAACAAGAGAAATATAAACAGAAGGGAAAACGTTGTTAGTCAACACATTTGACATTGATAAGGGCCGCTTGTCAAAGCCACGCACACATACACACACAAATCAAATCAAATCAAGTCCAACCAAATCATAATCAAATTAAGAGTGCTCTAATCGAGAATGCTCGACTAGGCGATACCCTGAACCTAGCTCCAAACTAAACATCCTTCGAACACACACACACACACATACATACAACGTACTCAGCGTCTGTTTTTTCTCCACTCAGCTGCATAAGTGCCTAACTTGAATAACTTCGGCTTATTCTCCAATTTTTAAGAAATTTATAGAATGTTAATATAACAGGTGGTATTATGTGATATATTCTTGATTTGTGTTTACTAGACGAGTTTTTCATACCCAAATTTTAAAAGGTGTTGATACCCCGATATCTATTAAACCCGTTAACCTAATAACTTTAAGTTTCCAACACTTAGAGATGAACAGACGGACGACCGGCTAAGAATACACACACACACACATTTGCACATAGCCATCACAACCATTTTTCCTTATTTTCTGTTTCAATGGGTTCAGGGTATACAAATATCTTTAGACCGAAATTAAATATGTATCTCGAACATCTCGAAAAAATCGCTTCACAAAGTAGTTAAATTATTCGTTGTAGATATGCTTGGTTAAATTATATAAATATCTATATGTTCATATTTTTATATATATAATTAGGTTTATATATATATATATATATATATATATATATATCAAAGCCATATATATATATATATATATATATATATATATATATTTAAACAATTATTACGTCTTAATCATTCATACATACCGCTCCGGTTGCTAAAAAAAAGTTATTTGTTTAACAATTACAATATAAAAATTTTTAAAATTATATTACATTTTGAGAAGCACTGAAAAGAGCTGTTATTACAATGAGAGAACGAGGGCTGTTACAGTTGCAGAGTCAAGGTCAGTTGTTGGATATAGTTGAGTCAGGATTCGTAAGAGTTAACGCCTAACAAATTTCGAAATAAGTTTTTTTTCGACTACACGTGATTTTATACGGTATTTAGTTAGTGTTGCCCTCAACTACAATTCGTATTTAGTGCGGCTTCATTTCCGGTAGATGGCGCAGTCCGAGTTTCTCCAAAAATAAAACTAGGTACGGTAGTGTGTGTAACACATAATACGGTGCTTATAGCACTGGCAATTGTGACAGTTGTTCTTGCTGGTACATAGGGTACTTAGGGTACATGGGCAGACATGGGATCCAAGGCGTTACACACATATACATATACATATATAAGTGTACATATATATTATGCATGTCGTATAGCGTATTATAGTATAATTAAGTTTAGTGCCGCTAGCAGGCAACAATTATTAACCTGTCTATTTTGAGATTTACATCGCCCATCCAGGGTATCAGCTGTTTGCCCTGGTCCAGTTCGCGTGCCTTCTCATCGTCCCGGAATATCTTGCAGGCATAGCCAAAGACGAGCAGCTCCACGGCGGGCTGGCGCGGATCTGCCGACGCAGCGCCGTACGCCAACCCGTTGCCGGACATTCCGGATGATGCCGCGCTAGCTGCGGCAGCGGCGCCTGTTTTGCGCAGAATGCCATTGAGACTGCCGCCAGCGTATTCGCGTACCATGGCGTTGCTGCCGCAGGCACGCATGTTATAGGGCATCATTTATTTACTGCGCACACACACACACACATAGACACAATACAATTTGGGATTTAGCACTTTTATATGTTGCAATCAGTTTGCATTTTCTGCCACCAAATGCGTTTTTCTTGTTGATGTTGATATGCATGTGCCGATGCGGCCAGGCTAGGGTTAAACAGAAGTGAATCGAACTATCGACTGCATGTGATATCGATAGTTCAGTTTAGTTTTAGCTTGATTCCACTACTAACACTTCAAAGAAGTTTTGCCGAATTAAATATGTGAGGTATGTCAAGTATTTTTAAGGATTTTGATTAAGATATTGAAAATCAGAATCAATTCTACGAACTACGAAGCTGTATATATGTGTGAGATGGAAATTTATTTTGGCTAAGACAAATCAAAACAAATGATCAGCTGTTTTATTTTAATTTTGTCATTTATACGTTATCGAAAATAGAAACTTTATAATGAAATTGCAAAATTCTAATTACATGTTGGGCAAAGTGGAATCCAGCTACCTACATGCCGTTCAGACAAGCAAAACTTCCACAATATATTAATAGTTTTACCGATAACGGCATTACCGCCTATATAATTTATAAAACATGCATTCAAAATATATTTTGAGAATATTTTTTTATTATTATATATTATTTTATTTTTGGCTTTTCAATATATTTTATTCAAAAATGAATAAAAAATATTCTCAAAATATATTTTGAATGCATGTTTTATCGATTCTGAGTAATTAGTATGCTGATCACGCAGGCAAAACACATGCAAAATATCGATAATTATACCTATAGTAGTTTTGGCGCCTTTGTTTAAAACGTATAAACTGGAAAAAGGCAAATCGCCTACAATTTAAGTTATTCAAACCATTTATTAGATAATACCCAGAAAGACATTATATATATATATTATATATATATATATATATATATATATATATATATATATATATATATATATATATATATTATATATATATATATATAAATAAATATATTATTACCATCTTAACTCTTTGCATTTGGGAACTTAAGGGAGCGCAGCTTGGAATAGATAATATCCCAGTCAACGTAAGCTCCAATAAGATGGCGCTGATTCTGCGACGAATCCTCGTATGCTGTGCGTCCATGTAGCATGCGAAGATTGTTAAACACAAAGACGTCGCCGGGGCGCGTCTTAAACTCGACGGCTTCAGCCTGGGCCAGTTGCAGGAACTTGTCGTATGCCTCGTACCAGGCCATCGCCTGCTCCAAAGGCACAGTGAAGCGGCTGTCACGTTTGGTGGTGTTCTGATTGATGCGCGCATACTGCCCATCCACATCCAGGCAGATGACGGGCGCCCGCCACAGGCTGTGGAAGGGTTTGGCAGCGTCTCCATCGTGTCCAATGTCAAACCAGTTGACGGGCACCGTGCGCAACAGATCGAAATATTCCGGCTCCTCGCGACGCATCTTGTCGGCTATGTAAAAGCCATCCGTCATCGTGTTGGCCCCACCCGGCGATTCTGATTGCACGAGCGTATGCAGAATGTTGATGCCTGCCTTGTACTCATAATAGGGCATATCCGTGTGGAGCGGCAGCGGAGTCATCAGATAAGCATAGTTGCCAGCATTGGGTTTGGACTTGACCTCAAACACATCCCTGTTACAGTAGATGGACACATTTAGTTCCTGAATGTTAGATTTAATAGGCTTCCACTTACCCGTAGGTGGTGCGCTTAATGTAGCCAATGCGCTCGGCCAGATGGCGGGCAACTTGAGGATCGTGCGGCGCTCCATGGAGCAGCGCAAAGCCTTGCACGGCCAGCGCCTCGAGCCAGGCCCGCAGCACTGCATCCTGGCTCAGCACATCCTGGTACGCAAACTCGCGGGTCACCTCACTAAACTGTGACTTGCCCCACAACTGGGCCGGCGGCTTGTAAACATCGCCCAGATAGCGTTGCCTGGCCTCCAAACTAAAGTCGCGTGTCTCCAGCCAGTCTAGGTCGTAGCTCGAGTGGTGCGCATCCTGCCAACTGACGAGCAGCTGATTCTGCTGCTTGTCGTAGGTGACGCTTGCCGGCTCCACGTGCAGCGGGCCGCGATCCCAGTGGCTCTTGCGTGCTCGAGTCGGCGCATGGAAGCACTCCGGGCACTGACAATTGTCACGCAACCAAATGCTCGGATACTTGAGTTGCCGGCCGTCTGGCTGTGTTATCTCCACGTAACGTCGCTCTAGTAGCCTGGCTGTAATACCGCTGGCGTGGCGCCACCATTGCCGGCCGAGCAACACTAGCTGCTGTCCAATCGTACGTTTGCAACTCAGCATTTGGTCAAATACTGAGAAGCACGGAGTGGAAAGCGGAAAAAGGCGAACAGCCGATGACCGATTATCTGCGCCGCTTATCGGCAAGTGTTGCTGCACGTGCCTTGCGATAAGCCAACGCCAAGAGCGCTTATCGCTGCTCTCCCGCACCACCAGCACCATCACCCTCTGTGGCGTCCGCGTCCAGTGTTAACACTTGCACAAGCGCTTCCGCACGCTCTGGCCAGCATTCGTTAGATGTGTCCACTCGAAAGTAACGTTGCGCCCGACACAGGCTGCACTCCAGCTGCAGTTGGACGTGCTCGTCAATACTGGCACCAGATGTGGGCTCTTTATGGCTCTGGTGGCACCCCCGTCGCTTGCCACGCAAACGGCGGTGACGTTTGCTGCTGCGGTTGCTGGTCATTGCTTTGCTGGGACTTTGCTGCTGCTGCGGCTGCTGTTGCTTCTGTGGCTGCTCCTGCAGCTTTAGCGTCGTATTGACGCCCGGTAGCAGAGGCAGGGAACAGCGTTTGCACAGCGTCCGCTTCAGCGCCGGCGACCTAAATCAAGATGTGATGGTATTAAGTATGCAGCTATAAGATCGGAACTCACATGTGCAAAAGGGCCTTGGTGCCCACGTTGCGGCAGAGTCTGGCATAGTGGGCGGCCAGGGTGTTGTTGTTGTTGTGTGCCATCAAATTTGCGGCCTGGTACAGGAAGTTCATTCGGGAGCAAACGTGACGCTGCGTAAGCGCCTTCCGCTTGCCCTTGTTATTACCCATGATTAGAGTATATACGCCTATATGTTCAAATTCTTAAGATTAATATATAATCCCAAAATGTAGAGCACATGCTAGCGGTGTTTAACATTTAAACCATCGCATTTAGTTTCGATATATATGCAATCGATTTATTGACAGTTGGAGCAATACTAACCATTTGCTATTCACTGCGTGGCAAGATCTTTCGAACATCTGGAGCAATATCATATGTATTTTTCGAACTTTTTAATAGTTTATATCAATGCTATGCAATTTGTCAAATGAGGTTTTTTTTTTATTTCTGTCAAGTTTTGCTATTAATTATAAAAGGTAAGGTAAGAAACCCATATCGGCCAAACCGGCCAGAAGTAACACTAATATATTGTTCATCTTCAAGGGATTTCTTCCTGCATTATTGCAACCTAAATATGAATATACAAAGCAGACACGAATGGTAATATTATAATCACCATTACCATTTAAAAAATTTATTAAGTAAACTCAGATATTTTAAAATGCGGTTATTCGATGTTTTGCCATTCACTGTGCAATACGGTCATGCCAAACAGCTGTCAGCTTTCCCGCCTTAATTCGATCCCGCAGCTGTGTAGCAAGCAACCTACAATGAGCCGTGAGATCTGCTAGAAAGTGCACTCGGACCTGAATCCAACAAAATGCAACGCGCGACAAAGTTCAATTAAGTGCGTTAATAGCAAAAACTGCAAATACTACAATCACAAAAAATAAAGAGACACTCAAGTTCTGCAAGTGTTTTCTTAGCCCAATTTGTTGCTCTTCATCTGTCGCCATGTTCATACAGGACCTGAAGAACGATTTTTACGGGCAGCTGATTGGCAAGAGGATCTTAATAATTGTCAACTATGACGTCGATGCGATCTGCGCCAGCAAGATCCTCCAGGCGCTCTTCAAGTATGATCACATGTTGTACACTGTGGTGCCCATAATGGGAGTAACGGGATTGCGTCGTGCCTACTCGGAGCACCAGGGCGATGTAAAGTACGTGGTGTTGATCAACTGTGGCGGCTGTGTGGACATTGTGGAGCTGCTGCAACCTGCGGAGGATGTCACTTTCTACATATGCGATTCGCATCGGCCGCTGGATGTTTGCAACGTCTACAGCGATCGGCAGGTGTGCATCTTGGGCGATCCCGCTTTGGAGGAGAATATACCGGCATTTGAAACGATATTTTATGACTCGGATGGAGAGGATGAAGACGAGGATGATGGCGACGGCAATGGCGATGGAGATGAGGCGGACAGCGGTGCCGGCGATTCCGACGACGACAGCGTGGAAAGGGCACGTGCACCCAAGCTCAGCCGGATGGAGCGGCACGAGCAGCGTGTCATGCGCCAGAGAGCAAGGCGACAGTGGAAGTTGGAGCGCGATCGCATCATGTTCGATTACACACAATTCAGCTACTATGGCCGATCGACGGCGCTGCTCATCTTTGAGCTGGCCTGGAAGCTGTCCAAGGACAACATGGATCTGCTCTGGTGGGCCATTGTCGGCATTAGCGAACAGCTGCTGCTGGGCAAGATTGAGAGCGGCGCCTACACCCTCGAACTGGAGCACATACAGTCGCACGTGTCGCGTCTGACCAACAAGACGAACGATCAAAATACGATGAGCGCCTCGAAAATCTGCTTTGAGAACGATCTGCACTTAGTGCTCTATCGGCACTGGACTGTAACGGACTCCATGCGGTAAGTGACTGCAGCTCAGGAACATCCGACAAACAGTCTAATATGTCCTGCTCTGTTTGCCAGCTACTCGCGCTACTCTGCCTGCCGACTGAAGCTGTGGACGCTGCGCGGCGAGAAGCGGCTGCACGAGTTGCTCGTCGAGATGGGCCTGCCGCTGGTGCATGCACGCCAAATGTACAGCGCCATGGATCTGATACTTCGCAAGGAATTCTACACCATGGTGGAGCAGCTGGCCGAGAAGTATGGCATACCGGACATTGTCTACGGCACCTTCACGCTTAGCTATGGCTATCGCAGCCGTTACGCTGCCGCCGACTATGTTTATGCCCTGCTGGCTATACTCCAGTCGATTAAGAAACACAAAACACCTGAGGATTGCTTCATGGAGGCCTCAGATGCGCTCAACCGTCAGCACAAGCAGCTGCTTACTGCGGGCATTGACAATGCCAAGCTGCTGCATGCGGCCATCTTTCGGCAGGTGCAAAGCTGCCTGGAGGCGCATCAGGTGCACTCGACTGGATCGTTTTTCTATTATGTGCTGCAGGAGGAGCACGCCTTCTTTTCGTACCCATATGCGCTGGCGCTGCTGGCCAAATTTGTGCTGCATGGCCATGTGGCCACGACGAGAGCGCGCCAGGCGCCGGATCTGCCGCTGATCGCTACCTGCCCGTTGGATGCGACGCAAGGTATGTGCCTGCTGGTGGGCATTGCGCCAGTGCGCGAGGACTCGCCCAAGAATTTCTTCGGCAAGGCGTTCGACCAAGCGGCGCAGAAGAGCAAGACCAACCTGCTGCAGGATTTTTTTGAGCCCTCCATCGTGCAACTGCGCCAGAGCGATTTGACCCGATTTTTAGATGCGTTGACCGTGCTCCTAACCTAAACACATTGTGCTCCCCCGTTAAATTTAGAGTAGACTCTTAGACTTAAGACACAGTTTAATGATTCAGCGACCTTTGCTTATCCAGCCAATTTTATTTTTAACATCCTCTAATTTATAAACGACAATTGTTTTTATGATAGCCTATTTTAATTTTTTTTTTTATTGGCACCGCACCTAGGACTACTTATAGGGAATTAAATTATATGTATGCATAGATAAATTAAGCCACACGATTGTTGATAAGACTACAAACTATAAAAAGCGGACCCCTAGAATTGAATATGTAGAAATAGATTTAGTCTAACGTTTGATGCATTTGCGTGAAAATTGTGTAAAGCTGATTTTAAATATATATTAAACAACGTGTGTTAATCATAGAATTATACTCACTTTTTTAATTTAAAAATTATAAAACCTGTTTAAAGCAGCATTTTAGGTTTGGGGAAATTGAACGACGACACATTTATTCGATTTAATATTTTTAACAGAACAAGCACTTTGAAAGACTCGTATAAAATACCCTTTCATTAAAAAAGAAATCCGCTTTATTTTAAAGAAATCTGACAAAGTATGTAGTGTATACACTATCTAAAAGTAGAGTGGCGAAAGCCCAAAAATTTCTAAAAGAAGAATTTAATATAAGAAAAATTCTAAATTACAAAATAGCAAAAAAAAAAAAAAAAACCTTCTTGCCATGTAATCCACTTATATAGCAGCCGCTTTTTGCACACTTCTTGGTGTTATGGTTTTCCTTAATTTTTAGATTATTTATTTTTAAAATCTGGTCATCAGAACTTAACCCAAACCATTTAATCCAACTTGAGATTTGCCTCAAATTATGGAAAACTGTTTTGGTTTATTGCAAATATTGAAATTTTGGTTTCCAAATTTAAATTGAAAGACTAGTTTATGTAAATGCAGAAGACATGCCGATATATTCACTTGGCAGTTGATGCTGAACATATTTATTCCTGTATTCTTAATAATAGTTAACAAATATGTATCATATCCGATATTTATGTCCACACAGACATATATGTACATTTATGTAGCATATCATATATCATTACATCCATATCAGTCAACTTATTGCCACTTTTTGTTGCAGGCACTCTAAAGGCTCGCCATGCAAAATGCGAGCAGATCCGAGGCAAGCAACATCGTCATAAAATACCGCATACTGGCCGGGCGTGATGGCTCGCAGCGGTGCTTCCAGTAGCACCTCCTTGGGACGCAGCTGGCAAGCGACTAGTGGCTTTGTGTGCTGGAAGCGAAAACGACAGCTCAGGGTGCCACTCGTGGCCAGTTGCTGTTGGGCCCGGGTGCACAGCCAGTTGAGTGGGCCGATGTGAATGCGGGTGCTGTGCAGCGCGGGATGCTCATGGCCAGCGGCCACGTAGATGGTATTGCTGGCCGCATCTTTGCGGGCCACAAAATATGGCTGCAAACAAGAGCTGAGCCGACAGCGCTGTCCCACGGTCCACTGGTGAATGCCCTCGTGTGTGCCCACTACGGCGCCACTATCCACATCCACAAAATGTCCCCGTTTGGAACTAATGTACTGTCGATTAGATTGGCAACCGTGAGCCATTAGAGAAGAATTGTTTGGCGGTTTCGCTCACACTCACCTCTCGTATAAAAGCCTTAAAGTCGCGCTTGCCCACAAAGCAGATGCCCGTGCTTTCGCGCTTCTCCGCAAGTCGTTGCAGGCCAATGCGGCGCGCCAATTGCTTCACCTCTGTCTTCCGTAGTCCGCCCAGCGGGAACATTGTGCGCTGCAGTGCCGTCCTCGCTATGCCGGCTAGGAAGAAGGTCTGATCCTTGAACGTGTCGGCGGGTATCAGCAGGCGAACATCCTCCGACTTGTGGTTGGCGCCATGTTCAAGGCAGTCACCCAGACTGTTGCGGGCATAGTGCCCAGTGGCTACGGCATCATATTGCAGCGCATCCAGCGCGTGCCGATGAAACAAATCAAATTTGATATGCTTATTGCACAATATATCTGGATTGGGCGTCAGCCCCTGCTGATAATCTTCTAGGAACTGAGTGAACACCGCTGTCCAGTACTGTTTCACATAGTTCACCTGACGCAGCTCAATTTGGAGTCGACGGCACGCCCATTCGGCGTCCTTTAAATCCTGTTCTCCGCTGCAACGGCCGGCTTCATCATATTCGTCCCAGTTGCGCATGAATAAGCCAAGCACATTGTAGCCCCGCTCTTTGAGCAGATGAGCGCTGACCGCGCTGTCCACGCCCCCGGATATACCCACCACAACATTTCGTATCATGATAATGTGTCCAACATTTGGATTGCCTTGAAGTCCAAACGTATTTTGATATTTTGCTGTTTTAGTTGTAAGTGTGTGACCACACTTGCAACTGTAGTATTTTTCGGAGTCAATACGGCCAAACGGCCAGTATTTTTTTAAGGTATTCCGGTTTCCTGATTTTTTTTAAAAATATCAAAAACTTTTGTTGCTTATTAATGCTTATCATTGCTTAAATTGCTTACAAAAATTACGAATCGCATATTATATCATATTATTTTTAAGGTTAAATAAATTAAGTAAAAATTAAGAGTATAATAATAAAATTCTATTTTCTCTCATTGCAAAGGGTATTATTTATAATTTAATGTGGTTTTCCAATTCAATTTATTGCATACAAAAAATCAACCAAATATTAAATTTTCTTGCAGTTTAAGTGGCAAGCAAATGGCTAAGTTTTTATTATTAATATATTAATATAAAAAATATTATTTTTATTTCATTTCAAAGGGTATTATTTCTTATTAAGTCATTCAGTCCTCACACATTTTATATTACTTTTATGTTTACGCCTCCAAATTCTCGGCACTAGCTAATTTGAATATCTCATACGGAAGAGTATTGCTTTTTTTACCATTTTCATATCTTAGTAAAGTAATGAACTTTTGCTTTCGTTTTTTCCATGAAATTAAAACTTGAGGAGTAATGTGATATCTTATTGAAAAAGAAAATTTGATTCGGAACGCCCCTAGTTTATTGTATCATAGAACTGTTTTTGACAATTTTAAGCATTGCGTCGCATGGTCACACCGTTGCTATCAGTGACAACGCATGCCGTATTTACAGTTAGTTGGTTTGTCATCCTTGTTGCGTTCGTTTGCGGGCTTTCGCGTGAAGCTCGTTTTGCTGTGCCTAATTCAACGAATTTATGATTTTTCAAAGTGCGTGCACACGTATATAAACAAAAAACAGTCAAAAACATTTTTTTTTTCGTGTGCTTGGGTATGTGACTAGGCCAAAAGAACGTGTAATAGATGGCAGATAGTAAATTAAGCTATGTGCGGCATTTTCGCTTCTGCGAACTCCTGACTATTCTATTTAATATTTGTAATTCCTTTTAGCGCTCCTCTCGTACAGCTGCTTGACATCGCAGAGCTCGTTTGAAGCAACCTCGTCTCAACTGCCGCGAACAGCAGTTTGAAAGGTAAGCGCAGTTTCCAATTATCGCACGGTAATGTAATGCAGATTGAGGTTATATTGAAAAAGTTGTTATGATTTGAAGAATGCTATTTCTTTGGTCAATAATATTTCGAAATTCAATGTTAATTAATGCGAGCTACGAAAACGAGGTTGCAACAGTTGCAATTGGGCAACCGTTGTTGCCTAAGTAAATAAAATCTAAAATACCCAAAATATATAAATAATATAATATATATATATAAATCTATGTTTATGTGAATATATAAATTTGTGTTTATGTGTGTTAATGTTTAAGCCCTTCTATGAGCTTTGAATTCATTTTTTGATTTCATTCCAAGAGTTAATTATTTGCAGCGCTTTACACAGGCTTATTAAATTAAAAACTTTTTCTCTCGGCAACTGGCGAGCTGTCAAAACCACAAATCTTTCGTTGACTAAACGATAGCGCAAAAAAAAGTTCGAAAGGGCCTTTAAGTAGCGCTTGGCCAAGTAACAATACAGATTGGTAGGAAATTAAAAAGTGTGCCACAAAGAGCAGTCCCTAATTAAAAAATGAACCCAAATACAAAACAAAATAATAACAACCACCTTTATCTTGAGCGTACTCGACTGCAAAATATTCTATGCGCAGTAAATTCATAATTAAAACATGGTCACTTTTCTGTCATTATTTGTACACATACAAAATTGAAAAAAACAAATTACATTAGCGGGGAAAGCCTAAAACCAGGACCCATCCCTTAAGTTATGCAGCAAAAATTTTACGCAATCTCTTTCATAAAAATTTGTATATTTTATAATAAAGTGGTTTTCTAATCTAATCTAGTTTTGCATTTAGGGGAAGGAACAATCACGGGGGATATATACATACAATATGCAATAAAAATTGGAGGTCTTGGACCGGGGCTTGAACCCAGGACATAGGGAATTCACGAAATTCAACTTAGTTTACCGAGCAAGAAGCATTCGTTCGAAACTGCAAACAAATTATAATAATAACGAAAGCTAAAAATGGTATTTATTCAGGCTGACACCAAAAAAAAAAAAATCCCTCTGCGTAAAAAAAAATCTTACTTGATGCCTTTAATAGAGATTTTTGTAATTTGTGGGGTTGGGAGGGAACTAAGCCAACAAATATTTTGCGGCATTTTTAGAGGAGGTCATCAGTAATCTCTAATCAGTAGTGTATCTATGTATCTATGTATCTATTTTTAAAAGTGAAGAATATATAAAGATTAAATCGAGCAAAGCCAAAAAATCTTAACACATTGTATAAAGCCAATATACTCTGTTCACTGGTGAACGAGTATACAAATTGCCTCCGGGTAGCAGATATAAGGATTAGAAGTCAAAACAGCCCCAACAATCCACAATCCAAATTGGGGTCGCGTCAATTGTTGGCCAACTCAACTTTGGCAAGTGCCGCCACAGTGCACAGTGCCAACAGGACTTGATCGACCCAACAAAGCAGCTAAACTGGCGGGACTACCTTTATATAGAATAAAGCATATTTCATATTGTTTTCATTTTCATCTTAAAATGCCTGTCCTTTTTTGCTTTTTGTGGTGCAATTTATGTTGTGTTTGAACTTTGTCCATGCTTACAAAAGAAGGCCAGATACATTTGTCAACGTTGACCAGCAATTTATTCTTTTTTGGTTGTGTGTGTGTGTAATTTATTTATATAAATATAAATCATAGAATGCATAAAAATGTCCTTGGCAGCATAAAAATACGTCCCCAGTGGAGAGCTGAAATAAAAAACTTAAGAAATAACCAGAATATTTAACAAATTTAAAAAAGAGATGGGATGGGGTTTAGTTGCAAATTCATAAAAAAATTAACTGTAATTTGCAAACGGAAACAATTAGGAAATAGGAACAGCGGCCGGAAGTGCAAGCAACAAACAGACAAACAAACAGCTGCGGTATGGAAATTGTTCAAAACAGGGTGTGTGTGTGTGTTTGTGTGTGTTTGTAAAGATGTGTGTAGAAGTGCTTTTGGTCGCAACAATTACATGGAACTCAAATGGACGCCACATTAATCAGGAGCAAAGGCAGCAGCAGAAAAATCATGTTATGGAAGGGGGTGGCGGATATGGGAAGCGGGTGGGCAAGTGACAAATGGGCGTAGCTGCAGCGCAATCATTGGAAGTAGCTGATCTGAAGGCTGCTCCTGCCATCAGTTTCATCAGTTAAATGAAAACAGAAAGAGGAAACGGAAACGGAAACGTGGTTAGCCCTAAAGTGGGTGAGATGCCAATCTGTTCTGCGGCAATCGGCTTTGGGGCCACTTTACTTGATTCATTTTGCAATTTGCAAGACGCCCCTTTTAAGGACCTGCACATCCTTTTGGCCTGGCAACCTTTTCGACTTGCTTTTGTTGCGTCTTCTCCTTGCGAGCGGCCTACGCCACGACCTGGTAGCTCTTGAAAGTTTGATGTTGCGCGTTGACTTTGTGAAAACGAAAACAAAAACAATTTCCGCTAAATGTACGAATGTATTTTGATTATGAAATAACGCACGTGGCGGGCTTTGCGGGTTGCGGGTTGCGGCATGTGGATGCCAAACACAGGGCGTGGTCGCACTGGGAACTTTGCCTTATTGTTTGTAGCTGCCACGCTTATTAAATTTGTTTGTTTGTTTTTTTTTTTTTTTGACTTGGGCTGCCTGTAAGACTGAGAGCATCATCACCCTCAGAAAGTTTGAATCTTGATGTAATGTTTGGCCCATACAAAGACATGAAGTGCGCCCAACCATTAAACGCGCCGAGCGCCTTGCCAGGCAGCAATCGTTCCTCGATTCTTGGCTTTCTAAACTTACTTTCATTCTGAAATTCTCATATTGTTTGTTCTCCTTCAATATTATTTTAATATTAATTCATTTCATAGTTCGAAAAGGTTCGCATACATTTTTACTTTTAAAATTATTAGAAATATTAATTCGAAGTGTAAAAATTGCACTTTCAAGTCTGTTATTGCCATACTCTTTCAATGAGGTAAAGGCCAAGTTTTTTTCAGTCGCGTGTAACCGACAGTACAATACTCGTTCACAGTCTAATAACAACCACAACATGTATCCTAGCACTATTTGTATCCATTAGAACAAATGAAAATATAAAAACAGCAGCAGACAGCGACGATGTATACAATGGTTAAAAACTGTAAACAGCTTCTAATAGGACTAGGTAACATATGCCCCATAAGAAGAAAAACCACATTAAACATTTTTCGACGGCAGGAGTTTTTTTTTTTTAACTTTTTAATATCTAGTATTTTTTAATGATTTTTATTCAGAGGTGAGCCTGCATTTTTGATAATTTCTCGAGAAAAACATAACTGATTTTAAAAACGTTCACAATTCTGGTACTTTTTTTTTTAGAGGAATTCATTAATTTGAATCACTATTTAAAAACTTTAGATGTACAAATTATTGTCAATTTAAGCATGATTTACCCCCTAGAATCTGATTTATTGTTGTTTTATATAAATTCAATTCTATATAACTCATAAAATTTATATTTTATTCTTGAAAAAATCATCTTAACTCGTTAAATATCCATACATTTTGGTTCCCTCGTTAATTCGTATTTTATATGCACCATAAAAGAACATATAAGTCCTCTTATAAATCGAAATTCATATTCAAAACCTCTTATAATAACAATGCAAAGAATTTTTTTTGGTTTAAGTACCGATTACTTCTGTAGACAATTTTGTCGCCTTCGTGTCGGCTTGAACGCTTCATTTTTTTGTTCTTTCTGAATTAATTTTTCCTTAGTTTTTGAAAAAGTTAGAAAAAAATCATTTAAAGAGATGGTCAAAAAGAACCTCGACAGATTGGTTGATTAAAAATGAAAAATTAATTTAAAGTTTGATATTCTGTATATTGTTTTATGTTTCTGTTTTCATTCTCTTATTAAGAATTAATAAAATGTAAGTAAATAAGTTAAATAAATATGAAAATCAACTGAAATATAAAACAAGTAAGAACGTTGCAGTCGGGCGTTACCGACTGCGTTATACTCGTTCACGTTCGTAAATATTGCTATTTTAAAAAATTTCGGTATTTTGCAATTTGTGTTGCTGGGGTGGGGGGGGAGTGGGGAATGCGGTTGGGGGTGGTCGTCGGCAACATTTTGTTCCTCTCTTTAAAGGAGGTGACCAGCTATCTACCCACCAAATGTGGTAACTCTAGCTTAAAAACTGTGGGAGATATAGGCATTTCCGGCGGAGCGGGGGCGTTTGGGGCGTTATAGTGGGCGTGGCCGGGATGTCAAGTGTGCAATCTTTGGGGAGGTCAGCAGCTATCTACATATTAAATTTGGTGCCTCTGGCTTTAAAACTGTACGAAATATAGATTTTCGCGGGTTGCGGGGGCGGAAGGGGGAGGGTGGGGGGGTACTGCCCGCAAATATTTTTCAGTAACTTCTGGGGAGCTTCCCACTAATATATATCCCGAATTAAGTGACTGTAGTTTAAAAACTCTGAGAGATATAGGCATTTTCGATTTTTTAGGGAGGGGGCGTTGGGCGTTCTAGTGGGCGTGGGCGGGATATCAAGGGCGCAATTTGTGGGGCAGGACACCAGCTATCTACATACCAAATTTGGTGGCTCTATCGCTTAAATTGTGGGATATATACACGTGTTATCGATTGGAACTGTCATATATAACGTGTTTTGCGATAGTTACGGGGGCGGGAGGGGGCGTGGCCAAAAATTTTTTCCTGTGATGTATGGAGGAACATTCTGGTAATATATCTGCCAAATTTGGTGACTCTAGCTTTAAAATTGTTGGGGATATAGCCATTTCCGATTTTTCAGGGCGGGGGCGCTGGAGGGCGTTCTAGTGGGCGTGGCCGGGATATCAAAGAGTCAATCTGTGGGGGAGGTCACCAGCTATATACATACCAAGTTTGGTGACTCTAGCTTTAAAATTGTGCAAATATGCAACACTTATCGATATGACCTTTCAGGTTGATCGGTTTTCGCGATTATGGGGGCGGGAGAGGGTGTGGCCAAAAAACTTTTTTTAATATTTGGGGGAGCATTCCTGCAATGTATATGCAAAATTTGGTGACTCTAGCTCAAAAACTGTGGGAGATATATGCATATCCGATTTTTGAGAGCGGGGGCGCTGGGGGGCGTTATAGTGGGCGTAGCCGGGATATCAAGGTCGCAATCTTTTGGGAGGTCACCAGCTATCTACATACCAAGTTTGGTGACTCTAGCTTTAAAATTGTGGACTTTAGCAATATGCGATTTTAGGTCGTTCGGTTGCCACGCCCCCAGTGGGCGGAGCTCAAAATCCTTAACACTTTATCTGACGCGGGTACACACGAGTATATATCCAAAATTTCAAGTCTCTAGCTTCAATGGCGGCGAAAATAATTGCGTTCATACGGACAGACGGACAGACGGACAGACGGACAGACGGACGGACGGACAGCAAGACGGACATTGCACAAAACCAATATACTCTTTCACTTCGTGAACGAGTATAAACATCGTTAAGCCCTATTTTTCTTTGGAAAAATCGAACCCCGGATAATTTCCGTTCCCTTGCAATTTCGACACATGAATGGTTATTACCAGTCTAATGTACTGTTTTCACTTCGTGAACGAGTATAACTAGGTTACTTAAAAGTTTTAAATGAAAATAAAGTTTTAAGACATGGAAATTTTACTTGGCTAAAATTGTAACCAATCATCATATTGTTTGCATTGTTGTGCTGCAATTACGTCTTTTGCAGTGTAGGTACGCTCACACACATACACACGTCCGCACGCACACATACACACGCAAGCACGTACATCAAATGAGACAATTTGCCTGTCATTGGGTTGTCAAGCTAGCAAAAATGCAATTTAATTCATAAATATAATTTTCATTTAATGAATTGGATCATGAAGCAAGTTCCTTGGAACGCCAAAGTGTGCATCGCTGTGTATGTGTGCCTGGCTACATTACACACACACGTACACACACACTCTGTCTGATGGCAGCGCTGACGTGCAACAAATATTTTACATGAATGACTCAAAGGCAGCAAAAAAAATTTTTTTGTAAAGCAGCAACAACAAATGAGTGCAAAACTTTTCACATGAAAAACTTTCGTACACATACACGCACACGCACACACATACAAACACCCAGCTACGTTCCTCTAACCCCAACATTCCGCTTCAAAACATTTTCTTGCTGCTTTTGGCAAAATCAACTTGATTAAGTGCATAACTTTGCATTGATGTTAGATATGAAAATGAATAGTTGGCATGCGCCTTTAAACACTACAGTATTTACACACAGACACACACACAGACACACACACGTACACGCACACGCATACACACAGGCACACATGTATCCATGATCAGGCGGTGCTCTGGCTAATTCCGGGGCCATTTCTCCCAAGCTTGACTTTTGGGTACTGGTTATGCAATGCAATAGCTGCCAAGTGACGCCCCATCTAATCCCGATGCCTCACGCCTGTCCAGGTGAGCGGCTGCTGCTCGCCCCAAAATGGGGCAGGCAGTTACGTATACAAAAGAGCAAAACTGCAACACAATGGCGACCCGTGGCAAGAGTCAAGCGGGGGTGTTGGAGATTAGGGGATGGCCTTGCATGTCCGTGTGGCATGTCCCACCCCAGGCACATACCCAGGCGCAGTCTCAGCCTCAGCCTCAGCCTCGGCCTCGGCTTCGGCCTCGCCCTTACCCCCATGTACCACAACGTCGCCTGCCATTGTTTGCGCGTCGTTTGGGAAAAAGAACAGCAGAAAAAGCAGCAGTAATAAAAATAACAACAACAAACAACAACAATAACGAACTGCATTCAACAAAAATGAAAGAGAAACATACGAAATATTTTGGCCAAGTGTAATCCAAGTGGCTAACGCACGCCTGGCCCCAGCAGCAGCAGCAGCACGTGCCAGGATACAAGGACACGACACGGTTAACGGAATCGGCGTCGGAATGGAAATCGGCTTGGCGTCCTTTACAAAATTGCGGCCACCTTTATTCAGCTGTCAAAATTGTAGTTACGAGTGGTTAATGATCTTGTGTAAGATCGATAGGTTTTGCAATGCTATAAAAATAGTAACGATGTTTAATTTTAATCATCGATATAATATCTATCTATCTTATGGCCTTAAATTGAGCCGCATCGAACCAACTTATTTCTTAATATAGTTGGTTAATTTTTAAGATGTACTAAATAAAACTGAAAAGGAAATTAATTGTTTTTCCCAAAAATAAATCTATAGGGTTTTTTTTATTGTAAACGAAGATTCGAATTTAAACTTGGGTGTGGAATACCAGGTTGCCGAACCGAATCTAAAGGCGAGGCCGTTGTTATTCTATTTTTAACAATGAAAATTCGCTTTATAAAATTTTTCAAAATATTAAAAACTATAATCTACAGTTTTCACATATTTTTACATGTCGGAAATTGTTGGTGCAAGTGAATAACTAAATGTTAAGTTGTTGTTACTTTGTATCATCGAAAGCGTTGTTTGCAGTTATGTCTTTGGCTTTCCTTAATATGCAAACATCAGACATAAACCCGTACCACATAAGGCTTGCAATAATATCGCTGCTAAAGATAACCCCCCAAAACGTTTGGCTTTAGAAAATCACATCAACACGAGGGAAATTAATTGACCGTATTGTATGAAATATGAGTATGCAATTGGCGATTAGGATGTTAATTAGGCTTTGCAATCTAAGGCATATGTGTGTTTAACGTAGTGTTTGACATTTGGGAGTTGGGTTAATTGAAGTCTTTAATTACAACAATGAGGCCATATCTCTCAATCTGACAGGTTTTAATAATGCTCTCCTTTCTCTCTCTCTCTCTCTGCCTTTCAATTCTCTGCTCTGACTCCTACTTTTCCCTGCTCTTGATGCGCCATTTTACAGGCCATTGCCTTAGTCATGAGTGAGGGGAGGGTGTCCAATGTCAAGTCAGTTGTCAGTTGGCGTCAGGCAACGTCTAGAAAATGGAAATTTCCTGTCTATAATTTATCAGCAGCATAAAATGCAAAATAAAATGATATGCTCGAACATGCAATACCCTGGGCACCGTTTTTTTGCATAAAGCATTCCCCCAATATAGTATATGTATGTATATATGTACACCGTTGCTGGGGTGGAAAATGAAAAATTTGCCAGTGTGTGCAAATGACTGCACTTTGGGCTTTTGAGATTTGCATGCATAAGAATGATTGACATTGGCAGGGATTCCAATGAGGAGGAAGGTGGGACGTTGCTTTTTAAAAACAACAGTTAACGGTGTCCTGTGTGCTGGCAATTCCATTTGCCATGTTCTGGCTGGATGCTTGCCCACTTTTTTCAGCAAAATTGAATTTTTTTAGTTTTGGTTTTTTGGACTCAAGGTGTGCCTTTTTTTAATACTCTGCTGTCTTTCCCAAGAGTTTTCACTCTAAATAGACATAACAGTAGACAAAATTTTGGCTGCAGATTAAATCAAGCAAATTTTTTTTTTAACAATTTCACACGCCAGTACTGAAAGCCATTGATCGACAACAAAAGTGGTGAAAGTGGTTGAGGCATGGAACATACTCCGCCCCAGAATTGTGCCGAAACGCTACGGAATATGCGCCAGCAGATCGCACTGGCTAATGCCCAACAGATGCTTGGCAAAATAACTGTAAACTGTTTTAGGAAATGCATCGAGAAGCCGGGCACTTCGCTTGCCAGGACCGAGGAACGCTGCCTGCTGCAGTGCATGGATCGCTTCATGGACTCTTTGAAGGTCGTATCCGTCACCTACAGCAGGCGACTCATGCAAGAGCGTAAATAGGTCCCTGCTCTGAAGCAACTGCATCAATACATCCATTATTAATGCATCGACATATTATTAAAAGTTCAAGTGACACACAATCATTTTTATCCGTGGGCAAACCTGGCTTTGAGAGCAGTGTGTATCTCCTTTAGTTACATATGTTTGGCTTGCAATAAATTCGATATTTTGGCTAAGTAGCTCTTTTCTTCCAATAATAGTTAAAAGTGGTTCACAAACAGCTTGACTAGTTTAAGGTTTGAAAATATTTCTAGGTTACTATAAGTCGATATATGATCCGTTTATTTTATTTTAGCTTCTTTTTTTTCCATTCTTACGAATTGAAAACTATTTTTAGACTGGTTTGAATGTGGTTTCCATTAATGGTTTGTTAATAAACAATTTATAAATGCTTTGGTGGATACCTCAAGACTTTTTAACATAAAAAACTGATTGAAAAAACTTGTCCAAAAATTGGTCACAGGTTCAAATTCTTTTGTTGAAGCACATATTCTTCAAACAGTGGGATTCAGCATGTCAAATTCGATGACATCCAAAGCTAACAAGTAGTGTAGCGCCTCTTTGATCGTTCGTTCGTTCCCCCTCAACAAGTACTCGTGAAAATAAGCCACTCAGGAGTATTTATGCGCATGCATTTGCTAAGGGTTTCGGTGGTGCGATGTGGTGCCGTGCGACAAATCCACATGCCAGAAAAGCTGTCAGTTTTGAAAAGTGTAATAAAAGGAGCTGGATGCCGTCAGGACGAGGCTTTGTATGTGTGTGGACAACAAATAACGACCAGAAAATAAAACGCATGCAAATAAGGCGATGAATACGTTAAATAGATGAGGCGCGGAATATGCAAATCCACAGACGGCTTTACTGTGTGGGTGTGGGTGTGAGTGTGTGTGTGTGGGTGTGGGTGTGAGTGTGTGTGTGTGTGGGTGTGGGTGGGTGTGGGGGTAGTGAAGGTGAATTCTAAGGAGCACGCAGCTGTCGGGCAAACGATGACGTCAACAAATAAAAGGATTACAGTCAGCGCGAAAGAACCATAAAAGGGACAACAAGCACAACAAATGCACAGAAAAACATTTAAATTGTAAAAACAGACAGACACACACACCAACATACACACACACCAACACACACAGAGCCAAACTTGGCATATGCATATGTAAGTCCTAACATATGTAAAGTCACCTCTACAAGAGACAACACTTTTATTGGGTTGCCTTTCGTGCATACCCTACAACGCAGGCTATATGGGCTATTCACAGTTTATTATATTAATATGTTTTTTATCTTACATATATTCGATAAAGCTCTGAGGTGGTAAGGAACCAATTATTGTATTTAAAAAATTTGATTGACGAACATTTCTCAAAATTACATTCAAATATATATATATATATATATATATATATATACTCAATACCCAATACATATCACTGAAATTTATATACTTAGTATGCCTTTAAAAGTATAGGCTATGATTTTAGTGTCTAACAATTGCTGGTGTCTGGCAGTCGATCATACTGTAAGTTTCTGTGTGCGCTACAAAATTGTTTAGTTTTCCTTTTTCTGTTGCCTTTTTGTAAGCCCTTTAAGCAGTTTTCGCGTATATGTTTGTTTTCTGGCTTGTTTTGCACTGCCTTCCAAGAATTTAGTTAACATTTAAGTATAATTTATTTAAAATTAATGCTCCGCGCTTAACTGGTAAATTGAGTTTTTGACTGCCAGCAAGACATGGAATTCCAACCCAAGTTGTTTTGTGTAACAATTTTAAGGCTTGCTAATAATTTGCTTGATCATAAAACTTGAGGTTTATAAACGGAATATAATACTACAGTATTTGTCTGTCAGAACTTAAGGATAATCGGGGACATATTTGCACGTATATATTGTTGATAAATATTCATATTTTCAAACAAATTTTATGTATAAGTTTCTTGATTGTTTTTATTTGAATATTTAACATTTTAAACCTGGACACGGAGTACCTCCTAATCCAGCTGTCCCAGACAAAGTGCTCAAACATATATATTTTATTAATTTACCAAACTTTTTGTTAAGTTTTCGCTTGTTTTTCATTTAGTTTCCCCAACAATTTGCAAAACGAAACCAGTTCGAATAAAAACTAACTACGAAATGGCCACTGCCTCGAGTAACTCGGACATAAGCTCAGACTACGACATGGATGTAGATACCGTGAATTCATCATCGCTAACAGGATCATCACTAGCCTTACCCGTATCCGCTGCTGGATCGCTGGAGTTTCCGCGCTTCTTGCCAAGTGCATTGGGCCAGCTGGAAAACTCTGATCCGGTTATGTATCAGCATCCGTATTCACATTCGTCAAACAGACTTTTTGATGGTCTCACTGTCGGCAATCTGAAGTGGCAGCAATTGAAGTGGATGCAACAACAGCAGCAACAACAACTGATCAAGTTGCAACAGAACAAACACCAGCCGCTGTGGTCGCTGCCTGTTGACCCAACTATGGTCAGCTACGGGCCAAAGTTGAGCAACATTAAGTGGCAGCAAAAACCGACAACATGCCAAAAGTGCGTGGGTGGCAGTCTGTTAAAGAGGACGGCGTTGCAACCGAAAGTGTTCGGCTTGCCACAAGTGCAGCCAATAAAGCGGCTTGCAGGAAACCAACTCAACGGCGCTGCCAAAATGCAAAAAACCCCTAGCGAATTCTCGTGGCGTTCTCTTGTGGATTTCGGCATTCAGCCGCTATATCCGCCCGATCTGTTTCTATCGCCGCTTTATGCCCACCACGCCCCGCAGCCGAGATGCCCCCTGACTGCGGCAAATCTGAATGCGGGAATTGAGGATGTCAATCTCGCTTTATATCGCACAAGCCCCTCTCAGGCGGTAGTAAGTGTTTATTGAATTTCCCTAATACTTGAATTATTTTTATATTTAACTATTATTTATTATTATTATTAATTATTCATTATTTTTGGTTTCTTTTATTTTGCATTTCTCATTTGGCGTAAATACTTATTTTTTGTGTGCTTTTTGTTTGGCTGTGAATCAAGCGCTGTGAAGGTTTGGAAAGCATTGTGAGTCAGCTCTAGAAGAAGAAGAAGAGCAAAATCATCCACATATCATAAAATTTCTATATCATAGCTATTAAACACATGTTAAAGTTCCTTTCGCCAAGCGAGGCTTTATTTAGTTGTAACTAACGCAAACCTCAATGGGCTTAAAATGTTTTATAATTTTAGATAAAGTTGAAACATTTACCAAATGAAGGCAATTCAATTTAACTTACTACATTCGATTTGATTTCAGTTGCACTTTATTGAATTATATTCAACCGCCGACTCTCTGTCTGCAAAATAAAACTGTCAAGAGCTGTCATTTAATTTTATAATAAATTTTGAAAACAGATATTACCAGTCAATTTGTGTGTTTCTGTTTCTTTTTACCTATTTCGTTGAATTCATTTTTGCAGGGCATATTATATATATTTATATTTACATATTTTCTGAATTGATTAACCAATGTGTATGGCAAATGTATATGTACGTATACCATGTCTGTCTGTCTCGGAACACTACATCATTATATCGCTTTCATAACATACTTAATCGTTTGCCATGTCTGCAAGGGTATTTCATTTCCAGCAGTCCGAAAATAGTTACCATACATTTATATTTGCTAATCGTTTTATTCAGTTTATTCACAATACATTTTTTTTTAAATCAAAGCGTTTTTGAAAAAATATAACAACTTAATTTAGTTTTAAAGTATCTAAAGAATTCAGCTATATTTATTATATATTAGCTGTTTTCCCAAATGCTCTTCTTTTCAAAGCACACACACACGCGCACAACACACACATACATATTCATTTCTACGAATAGGGCATTTAAAATTGCGTTCACATAATGAAACTTGCATGAACTTTTACATTTGGGTCAGAACCTTGGCAAGCAAGCCCTTTGTTGTCATGTGCCCACATTATTTCGAATTCCATTTTTACAAAATGAGCATAGATTTTGAAATTCTGTCAAGAGTTGTGCAACACTAAATTGTTTAGTATTTTCATATAGTCCTCAATCCGTTATTGTTCAAAATTATAAAGTGTCACCATGTTCAATGGAAAGGTGGAAGTCGAAACATTTACTGAATCCAGTCCTCCTCCGCGCACCAGCAATGTTCGTCAGCTTATTCAGATGTTCGAGAAGCTGACCATATACGGCGTACAGAGTGCCCCGCCACAAGTTGTCCAAGACGAGGAAGAACTGCCGGAGTCCCCATCTAAATCTGTTGAGGCCATCACATTGCTGGTGAACGGACGACGCGTTGCTCAGACTATTCTACGAAATAGTGAGGAATAGTGCCGAGCGGGCGAAAGGACTGGATGCCAGCTCGTAAAGTGTTGCAATGTTTAAATTTCTAGTGATTTACATAGGATTTTTAGTGTATTGGATGTGTTTGGGCACTCGTTAATTAATGGAAATTCGATTTATTTGTACTTTTATTAAACATTCAATTTTTAAGTATTAGCTGTCGATTACCTTGTTATCTGAACACGTTCCATTTGTATAGAAGAAAAAAGTGAATTTTATATATTGATCAATAATACATGTATATTCCAAAGTCAGCTAAACTATTTTTACGATTTCTTTATATATTAAAAACTATATGCTTAAAGTGCTATCGTTAAACTTGAATAACCCTTGTGAGAGTGCACTCCAAAGACGGCCATGCTTAAATGTGCTCTTCAAAGTCAATACAAAGAATAAGCTGTGAGAAAACTGCCCACTCACAAGTCCCAATCGAATTCTGTTGCAAGTGCCGCACATTCCCAAATGTTGATTGCACATTCAAGACGCTTTTAAATCGCTCGGACTATTGGTCTAGTCACAAGTTGACCAACTTTCCTATTGGCCAATTGTTTGTGAATTCCGGTTGAAGAACGTTTCGTGTCCAATGGGCCCCAGATACCTTAAATGGCCCTGACTCAATTTCAGCAATTGCTCAGTACCGTAAATACATTGCGGGCAGCTGTTGCAGATACATGCCACATACATAATAGTCATATTTGCAGTGTTTTATTTATTATCAATTAGAAATTCGATGACGCCCAATAAGGCCCCGCCCCGTGCAGCGTTGAAGAATGTCATCGAGTTGGCCGCTGTCAGAAACAGGCAAAAGCATTGCCGTTTTCTGTTTGCATTTATCGCAAATTGGTCCAATGAAAGACAGCATCAATAATATAAACAACAACACCAGTGTTATAGTCACACTAACACACATGCACACACTCACACACACGCGCATTTGCATTTTGATTCATTTTATCATTAGCCGCTATGATTCTCTCTTACAACTTTTTGGTTGCCCATTTATGTAGGCTACGATATTTTATACCCTGTGTACAGAGCAAAGGAAGAGAGCATAATATAACAAAATCAAAATCAATCAATGCTTTTTAGGTTTATATACATATATCAAATCTATATCCATTTGATACACTGATTGATTGTACACTAATCAGCCTGTATTTGGCTTACACTCACTAAAAAACTATATCATACATATCCAGCTTTTTTATACCCTAAACCATTGAAAATGGGTAAAAAAGGGTATAATGGTTTTGTGCAAATGTATGTAACAGGCAGAAGGAAGCATCTCCGACCCCATAAAGTATATATATTCTTGATCAGCATCACTAGCCGAGTCGATTTAGCCATGTCCGTCTGTCTGTCCGTCTGTCCGTCCGTCTGTATGAACGCGTCGATTTCAGAGACTACAAAAGCTAGAAAGCTGATCTTGGTCTCATTCGGTTCTTATATACCATATGCATATCAAGTTTATTTCAAAACATCGATAACTCCTTCCGTTTTCCTATTATCGATATTTATCGCTTTTTCGACTCGGTTTTTTAAGCATAACTCCTAAACTATAAAAGCTAGAGCCACCAAATTTATATTCGCGTAAAGCATACGAAGAATTTAAATATTTCAGGTTTTGGATACCTCCTCCCCCCAATCGCCCCCAATATCGAAAATACCATAAAAACTAAGCAAATCAAATACTACACACGTGCAAATTGGTTTGTACATACATTTCGATGATCTGAATAAGTCCTGAAAATTTCATAACGATCGTACATTTAGTTTACGAGCAAATCAAGAATCTATTTTCAGTAGTGGGGGCAAAGCGCAGCTGCTTGGCTATTTCTGTTTACATGTGCACGCATACATATGCATGTGCAGAATGTCTTGCGTTTTTCTAGGAATTTTTTTGCAACGGTTAAGTTGAATTTTAACACAACTAAACGAAGAGCGTGGTCCAGTTGGTAAGAGTTGTGCCGCGTAACGTGGAGGTCCGGGTTCGAATCCAGCGTTGGTATGGTAGAGCAATCTTGAATTATTTTATTTATTTCTTTATTCATAATTATTATAATTATTAATTTTTACCGTTTTAATGACAACTGCTATCTACTAGTCGGGCGGTCCCGACTACAGCAATCTCACTTTTTTTATATTCCATTTCATCCGAATTATTGAAAACTGGCTAGAAACCGATTTTGAACAGCTTCCGAACAGGATTATTATAACTGTTTTTGATCAAAAATTGGTTATCTGGTGCACAGAGCTATAATTTATTTACGATTGCATATACTCTAAATCCTAATCACTAAATCTTAATAAAGCACTTTCCAATATGTTAATACAATTTTTTACGCAGCCTTTTTTCTCGAATTTCGTTTGGTTGCGCACTTGAACTTTGTGCAACCCCTTCAGAGAAGTGTTCTCTATACTTATAAAAACCCAGTCAACTATTGTACGCGCAAAACACACACACAAGAGAACACACACACACACACACATACACACACACACACACACACATCACACACACACACACACACACACACACACACACACACACACACACACACACACACACACACACACACACATACACACACACACACACACATACACACATACACACACATGCTATAACATAAATATAAACACACTCATGTTCTTGAACATTGTTTTATTTGCTTGGCTTTGTTTTGCGTTTCGCTTGAGTTGTTAAAATGTTATGTCCCAAAATTTACGTGTTGCGCACTGAATGGGCGTGGCACACAGCCACCAACTTTTTGTGTATGTATTTGTTTGCTTATTTTATTTATTTGTTTGTTTGTTGGCGCCGTGTGATTTATGCGTTGGCAATGTGTAAACTTTGCTGCGCTCATATTTCAATTTTTTGTTTAATGCCGCTCTTCTTCTACTACGTCCGATATGTTCGTTACCATTTGTTGTTGTTGTTGTTTGTTCAGGTCAAATATTGCGCATACCAGCATCAAAAGTTGACTCGCAAAAGTTGCAGTCGCAAAAATCACAAACTGATTTACTACTTTGCGGTCACGCCCACAAACAGAGCCACAGCTCAACGCCCCAAGCCAGAAACAATTTAAATTTAATGATAAAATGGGCGCCAAAAACAATTGCGGCTTTTGCTGTTATCGCTGCCCGTTATGGTTATTCAGACTTAACCGATATTTATGTGGTTCATGCATTCTGCGGTCAACCGCTTGCCAACTGGGCAAACCAATTTGAGGCGTGTCGACAAAGTGCGGTGGGCTGCCAACGGGGCGAATGCGTAGTCTGGTAGGACCTGTTATTGGTAACTAGCTGATAAATGAGGTTAAACTGATTTGCTGAATGTTGGCAGCAAATCTCCAATAATTTGTTAGCTAACGAAATAAAACCACAGTGATAAAATATATGGATTAGAATGTAAAATATATATGTATCTATACTTATTAAAATAATATATATAAAATCTTCAAGTTGATCACAGTAAATATAACAATATCTCTAGTCGATACCAATTAAAATCTCTTTGCCACAATTGCAAACAAACAACACAATGTATCTGCTTCCCATTAGCCATGAACTAAAAGCGATATATAGAATGTGGAAACATTAACATTTGGTAAAGCTATTGGTGTAGCTAATGGAGTAGTACCAAATTCCAAGCCCAGTTTAAATTATTGTTTGTAGTAATATGGAATATACGTAGTTTATTAATTTACGTTTTAATAATTACAGCTTATATAGTAAGATAATACAACATCAGCCTGGGATTTAAAACCGTATCCGCATCTTACAAGCAAGCAAAACAATTCATGTTTACTTATAGTAAAAACTCGTTTGAATCCAGTTAGAAAACTATTTAATTTTGTATATGTATATACAGGTTTTCTTTTAACAATTGGATTTATGTTACTATTTTAGCAACATGAGCAAATGTGGAACAATTTGGATTTGTTGTAAGCCTAATATTCTATAATGTGGTATCACATATAATATAATAAATTTCTATGTTTTATGTTTTGTCTCATTGGAAATCTTTTATGTAGTAAAAAGAATTATATATTAAATGCTACGATCTTTAGCTTTAACTTTTTAACTGAAAGTTGTCAAAGCGTATTACAACATAATTTCAAACAAGTCAGCGAACCCAAAAAAAAAATCTTTTTGGTTCGGTTCACCGTTTGACCTAATTTTTCTTTTAGTTTTTGCAAATTTATGACTTCAAATTTATTTTTCTTCATTTATTTGTTTTTTATTTTTATTTAAAGTATGGTTTGGTAAGGTATCGAGTCGCTTTTTATACCCTGAACCCATTGAAAATTGTTAAAAGATGTTCACATTTATCTGCAAATGCATGTAACAGGCGGAAGGAAGTATATCCTAACCCATAAAAAATATATATATTCTTGATAACGAAGATGTCTGTCTGTCCGTCTGCACGTCTGAATGCTGCGAGTTCTCAAACTACAAAACTTTTCTACTATAGATTCTACTAATCCAGACGCAAAACAAGCTTATGATTTATTTTTTCGATGTCGATTTTTCGATTTCTGTAATATTGATATAAATCAATAAATGTTAACACTTGTTTAGCACCACAAAATTTAGTGGGACACATTGCACCTATTAAAAAAAAGCGCAACTTGCATAATACAGCTCTGCGCTTTGGTTTGTGCATATATTCGAATGCTTCTGTTAAGTCCTAAAAATTGTGTAAAGATGATCGTTTGAAAAGCAATGCTGAATTTTGTGCGAAAGACTTGGAAGATCAGTTTCAATATAATCTATAACTTAGTCACACTGTTTGAAACAGCTGATAACTAGTGCCGTGTTTTTTTTTTATGAAATTTGAATATGGGAATATGTCGTAACCGTTTTAATTTTCTTTAGTAAGCCTCGGATCTGCAATAAAAAACACAAATGGAATATAATGTTTATTTAATTAGGACATTTTTTGAATTTTGTATCTACCAAATATCAAAAATTGAAAAAAAAGATTGAGGATGTTGGAAAACTGCGTTCTTCGTATTCTCGCTCCTCCATTTAAGATGCTTAGCCATCAAAAAGCTCTGCGTCAGAAATACAACAAAATTGACTGCTAGTAGGCTGTAATTTTTGGGTATAATGACAACGGAGTATCGGGACCAAATTAATCCGGTGGCTGCCAGAACACTGGATTGATTAATGGATACGTTTTGAGCGGGTCGTCTTAAGAGATCACCAATGCCAGCAAGCACAAGGGCCCACTTTCCTAGCGGTGCCCAGAAGAACACAGTTTTTGGACCTGCTGGAGATTCCCACATTGGTCGCACGGCTTTTGGTACAACTTTGTCCACGGAATTGATTACAGTGTTGTACAGTTTTGAGAGAGGTCCCCTTCCTTTCGACATGATGTCAACCAGTATTTGTTGTTACTTTTAAATTTTCAAAATAGACTCAGAACTGTTTAAACATATGCTATTCCGACGACATATTCAAGTTTTTAAATATAAGTAAAATCTTGGCGATAATAATTTTTAATGTAACCTATTATTCATAGAGCAAAGGCTCCTTGAAAAACAATAATATGTATTTCTCCTAAAAAAAAGTGTCTCGTAGGTGTACTTTTGTATATGTGTGAATTTAAGGAGGCTGAAATGTTTGTAAGCCGAGTGGCTTTTCGAGAGCGAAAAGAAATTTTGCCTGCCGGAGTAGCATAGTAAAAAGGAAAATGGTCCATAATTCGGCGCATCCACGTGACGTCACATCAGCTTCTGTTTGGCAGGCCAAAATTGCACACTTGCACAGAAATCTAAGATGTGACGTCGCGAATTCAAAAAATATGCAACCTTTAGATTTTTTAATGCATATTATGGGTTGCGGACACGCATACTTATGCATTGGCACGACAATGTGTGTATTGTTTTGGTGCATCGATGCAAAAATACCCTTATTTATACTCTTCATATATAAAATGTTTATATAAAACATACTTAAACTAATGGCTTGATTGAAACTCAGTATATATGCAGCAAACACTTTGCTTTATACTGATTTAGCAATTTTGTGTAGTAGTTTTGGAATAAAATGTTAAAAGCACTAAAAAAGTAAAAATATCCTATTCAGGGAAAGGGTGTACTCGCGGCTCGAAAATTGTGAGAGCGCAAAAGCACCGATTTCGTTTTCGTTCTCAATTTTGCAAAATATCAAGCTTCCTTGTAGCATTTCGGTGTACTGCGTTACTCATCTTAGTATTTATATTGTCTTTGGTTCAGGGTATCTCGTAGTCGGAAATTCTCGAATCGAGCCTTCTTGTTCCAACTGTTTTGTTCTTCTTGCACACTTGACTTCAAGTTCGGGCAATAAAGGCGGTTTTCAAGTGGTTGACATGTGTTCGGTCTACTGAATACTTATTATTGGCTATAAATAAAGCCTACAGACTTTAAAGAATTTTACGTGTAACCGAAGCTTCTGCTGCCAGCTGCTCCTGTTGCCCGTTTAAGTCTATTAAAAACTTTGCATATCAACTTCATTTCATTTATCAAACGCTCATCACTTAAAGTTATCCACTTTCCTGCCGCATCCCCCCGATGCTGCTGGTAGCTGGCAGCTGGCGCCAACTTTTAGCTTGCCACTTGAAACTTGCAACTTGCAATTTGAGTTTCTGAGATGCTGCTAATAAACAAATCAACTGCCGGCTGACAAAGTTATGCAATGCGCATTAGTGAGGCGACGGTGGCGGCTGGGCGTGGCCGGGGGAGGCGTTACGCTAGTGTATTTTTGAGGGGTCTCGACAACTGACTGTTCAAATTTTTTGTTGTTTTTTTAGGGCGATTTCATAGGACTTGTTAAAGGTGTGTTTGTGTGTGTGTGTGTGTCTGTGTGCAAATGCAAAGTGGAATTGCAGGATGCGCAAGAAGATAATGATGATGATGATTATAGTGAAGATGATGTTAATTTGAAGGCAGGGAATCAGCTGCTTATATGCAAATGCCAAGGCCCAGAAGTGGAGTTAATTGCATGTTTAAACGGCTTAATAGCCAGGTTTACGTTAATTACACGTGTGCTTCTATGTGTGTATATGTGTGTGTGTGGGTGTTGGTGTGCCACTACGCAAATCCATCAGCATGCAGCTGGCCTTCAAGGGTCCATCTGCGCTCTGTGGTCATTTTGCAAAGCCGGGCAACATGAGACAGAGTAAGGAAACGGTGATGGAGGGAGCGAGAGAGAAATCGCTTGGCACATTCAATACGACGCTTGGCCATGCTTGTTGTCAAATGAGCTCGTTCTTATTCTCGCCTTGACACATCCTTTTGGCCATTTATTTTGCGGCTTCCCAGCCAGTGTGCCAGCAGCTGCATGTGGGCCACGTCGGTGGCATCCTTCCGCTTTGGACGCACGCAGGCATTTTATTGTGTGGGCAGCCCTCTAGTTCTTGCAGCTGCAGCTGATGATGTTCTTCATCACTATGATGATGATGACGATGAGACAGACTGAGGCATCCTTGTGCACTAAATGAAATGTGCTGCAAAATTGTGCGCAGAAGCAATTGACATCCAATTTAAATTCACACCAAAAAATATTTTTCGTCTGGAAAGCGCTCAATTTCGCGCTTTACCTAGATTTCTAGATGAACAGAGCATATTGGGTTTGTGCAATCTCCGTCTGGATAACCGAAGTTTTTTCCCAAAAGCCAGACTCTCAAACTTTAGATATATACTCATGTACATCTACTTTAACTCGATTCAATTTATATTCACTGTGAACGAGTATTGCGCTGTTGGTTACATCCGACTTTCATGTTCTGTCCCTGTCCGTCTCGTATCGTTCTGCTCTATTTAACTTCCACTGCTTTGGTTTTATTTTTGATAAATCTTTAAATTGTGGCAAGCGGATGACTTAATTTATTCTGTGCTTGCCACCTCTCCTATCCATTTTTACTTCCCATTCCTTAGATTTCTGCTTACATCTCTTTACACATTTCTGCTAATTACACCCAATTGGCTTTTAATTTCGTTTCATTTATCTCATCTTTGCTTCTGAAATTCCTCTTTGAACAAAAAAAAAGATGGGAGAGGATGTGAAATGTCCTAGAGCGTGTTGGCTCTTGATTTCCTTCCATTTATATTATCTTTACTTTAGCAGCTTTAAGAGGCAGCAAAAGAGAGATGTTTTCCAAGATTTTGTCTTCCCACCTCCACTCGCCCACCCACCCCACTTGGCTTCCATTAGAGAAATAAAACAAGAGAGCATTACTTAACACCACCGAAATTTTTTCAACACACTTGAAATTTGAATGGCCTTTTGAGACGTACATAGAAACTTCTTAATAGCCAATCCACAGCTGCATTAAGCAGTCGACTATCGTGCAGATTTTGCCCTCAGGTAAAGTTTCTGTATGAAACTGTCGCTGCCAATCAAGGGCACCATGCAGCCCAAGATTTGAGCGAGCCATTTACCAAGTGCAACTATAGCTTGGCCGCATGAACAGATAGTCCGAATCACCTGGCGGGATAGGGAACATATCATCAGAGGGCTGGCTTAATATAAAAAGAGTGAATATCAAGTAGAGTTTAGGTCTGAGCGTAAATATAATATTTACCGAGTTCAAAGTCTTTTAGGCTGGGTATGGGCGAGAGATTCAGATTGTTGCTTAAGATGCTGATGCTTGAGCATTCCATGGCCATCTCATGATTTGATGGATTCCTATCCAAATCATATGGCCTATTGTACTGCTCTTTATCTTCTTCACTAGGCGCCTGCGGCTGCTCCTCAATTTGGATCGCACTCTCAGCGGGCTCTGTCAGCTGGCTGAGCTTTAGCTGCCAATTGACCAGACAGAGATCTGCAGCCTGATCTCCGCATGTGGTTTGTGGTAGTCGCATTTGCACAAAGCGGTGTCCCAAAAAGCTGCTATGCTCAAATTTTGCCACCGTTTCGGCGACACGTCCAGACAGCGATTCTATATTCCAGTCGTCCATTTTTTCGGATGGGTGCACCTTGCACTCGCACATGCCCTCAAATTTCTCAATGAGCAGCTTCACATTTCGACTGGTGTGCAAGTCAATGCAGGATGCGTGCTTTTTATCCATTAATGCAAGTACAATTTACAGACAAGACAAAAAAAAATTTCAAAAAAAAAAAAAAAAATAGACCTAACCAGTAAAATCGAAATGTGAAATAGAATTACTGTCTATATGAAATGATATTGTGTGTGTTTATGCTAAGCGAGTAATGAAAAATACAAAACCAATGTCAGAGCCTGCTCGAACAACTGACGAGAGGGATACTACCTTACCTCTGCGTCTGCCTCTGCCATTGTCTTGACGTGTCCTGCCAGCACATCAATCACAATCACTGTGCCAACATTTATGGCTGCTTGTTGGCTGTCAGTCTTGGCATATTACACATACGCCCCGTTCGCCCCGATGACAGCCCGAGGCAGCGATCAGAACGCAGGAACTCAAGAGTCTGTCGTGTCACGTAGATTAAACACATTAACAAGACGTGCCAAGTCATCGCCCAAGGCTGCTAAGCATCCAGGGCTTACCAGGAAGCCAAAGATTATCGCCGAGCAACTTGTTGGATGACTTGTGAATGCGCAAGTTCTCATTGCAGGCATCATTTAAATGTTGATTATCATTCAACCAATGAAGTCCACATTTAAAAACATCGCCTTTTGCCTTACAGTGACCATAAAACAGGGTGATGGTAAAGGAGCTAAATGAAAATATTGGCATCATAAACGATTATTGCAGAGAAGTTAACAACGATGATAAAACCAAGCCTTAACTTGATAGTTACATTTTAAATATAGCTTACGTTGATTCTTGATTGATGTTGATAAAAATCGATTGAACTGTTGTAATAGCTGGAGGACACTTGTCTGTACAACAGAGCCAAGCAAACAATAATGCGTACACTCAGAGAAAAAAACCAAAACTCAAAACTCTTATTTCGAGAACATTTTTTTATAAGTTAAAAAAATGAAAAGGAATTTAATTAGTGTTTTAAAATTTTATAAATCGAGAATAATTGTTAATTGTTAAAGAATATTTTAAGAACAAAAGGATACCTAAATTTAGAAGGGTATTCTTTCTCTAAGTGTAGCGACAGAAACAAAAATGCAAAAACCCGAAAATTTAATGGTTAATGTATATTGAAAACATTAATGCCCATACATTTTTTTTTTTTTCTTTATCAATCGATTTTATTAATCAGGAATACATTTTTATTAGTTAAGGAATATTCGAATAACAAAAAGATATTTTAATTTAGAAGGACGTTTTATTCTGAGTGTATCTGTTGAAAGGAAATGAAAAAAAGAGAACCATTCAACTGTTAAATTAGCTGCAACAAAATTTCACACAGAGCTTGTGGCTGCCTGCTTGGAGAAACCCCAAACCACAATGCTAACCAGATGGTTAATTCAGCCCATTTCCTCACTGCATTCATGTAAATGTAACCTGCCTGTCATACAATTTGCATGATGATTGCCAACTGCCGGCAGACAGGTAACCGTGTGTGTGTGTGTGTGTGTGTAATCACAATACGGCAGTTGGACTATTGGCCCTATTGCCCCGCTTCCCATTCCCATCCAGAACCGCATGCGGGCACGTCAATGCCGTTAACCAGAAACAGAAATTAGAAACGTGCCAATTGGCAGGTGAATGGCAATGGAATTGGTCGCAAACATGGCTCGCTTCAATTGAATTGCATTTAACGAACAAATTGTTTAATTATCATTTCGCCTCTTTTATCTCTTTATAGCATCCACAACGGGCAGCTGGACGCGCAGGACACGCCGGGCGGACAAACAGACGTGGGACACAAATGCGTCTAATTAGAAATTTGAATGTTCGGAGCAACGGCTGAACGTGGTACGAGCTAACAGAGTGTGGGCTAGTGTGGCACCAACATCGACATCGACATCATAATTCGACTAATAGCGAGAGCGATACTTAAAGTCCAAAGCAGTTGCAATCAAGGCCGCCACATTGGAAGGAAAACGCCTTTTCACGGCAGTTAACAAGTTTTTAACTGGTTCAACCATTGCCCGCGAGCTGAGACAGCTAATGGTAAGGCCGCAACATTCTTCATAAAAGCCAATCTCCTGTGCCCTACTCCCACTCCTGCTCATACTCATAAAATATGCTATCTGTACCATCTGTTAAGTATATATATTCCTGCTGCTTCACAACCACGTTCGTCTGCCTGTTTCTATGTAAACTAATCTCTCAATTTCGAAACTCTATTAAGCTTGGTAGGGATGCGCATGTCGTAGGAGAGATAGTCACAAATTTGAGTCTGTTTAAAATAACTTATATCTTGTTTTGTTTATTTAAGCTCGTCAAATATACCATATCCTGTGGCTGCCACAGAAACTATCAGTTCTTATATGAGTTTTTCTTTTACAATTAAATCAGTGAAATTTATTATCTGCATATATAAATGGTGTCAATAATACATAGCAATGAAGACAGATAAAATAGTGTTTTGCATCTTGATTGCTGACTAAATAAAAACAAGTAAAATTAAAACACGTGAAAAGCCTCTAGTCGAGAGCTTTTGCCCTGGAATACCCTGAACGCTGCGATCTATCGTTACACAAATGCACGAATTCATAATAACTTGAATAACACAATTCTTGAATAAACAAAACAAAAATTATGATCTTTATGAAATTAATAGAACGTGGAGAGTAGTCTATAGTATTTAAAATGCGTAGGGAAGGTATCAAAAATCCAAGGCTGGTTTTGAGAACAAAATCATAAATATTATAGATTCATACAGGATATGGCTAAAAATTTGGTGACTCAAGCTCTAAAATGTGTGCAAGAGATGAATTTGTTCGGCTTTTGCGCCCTCGAGTGGGCGTGCCAAATACATTTGTTCTTGACCTTTACAGTAGGCCATCAGCAATCTAAAGATCTGATCTGATCGATTTGGGTGTATCCAGAAAATCTTTAAGCTGGGTAGACACGAGTATAAATATATAATATATTTACACAAACCGAATATACACTTTTACTTAGTGAACGAGTATAAAAATAGGTATGTAGATAAACACTTTAGAGCGATATGCAGTCAAACAAAAGCTGAGTTGTATAAATATCAACTCATTGCACAGTGTAGTGCAACTGTGCTACACTACACTACGAGCAAGGACATTTAATCTTTGCTTGTTTTTGTTTTGAAATTTAATCTTTAACCCGCTTTGGTTGCCCTTGTAACAGACGAGAAACACGCCGCTAAGTGGCGATGAACCCGACGAGGAGCAGATGGCGGCGGGCACAGACAACGAGCAGCAGCAGGAGGAGGAGCAGCAACCGGTTGATGGCCACAGCCAGGCGGCTCAGCAGAAGCAGAAGCACACAAATGAGCTACACGGCCAGCCGGCAACGACGAAGCCACTGCAGAGACGCCAGCGACAACGCAAGCGAGTGACAACGCAACAGCAACAACAACATCAAAAACGAGGCGCCGGTAATGCCGCCTCCGATGCGGACACGGATTCCAGCTCGTGCGAGGCGGGTGTCGGGGTAATGGGCGGGGGCGCGACCTCGGGCGCAACTCGCAACAGGACTCGAGTCAGTTATGCGCAGCGCAACCTCAGCGACCAGGTGGTCTACGAGCAGTACAACGACGATGAGGCAGATGACTACGACGAGGAGGATGAGGGTGAGGGTGAGGAGGATGGAGAGGATTATGATGACTACGACCAGCTGGCCACGCAGCGGCCATCCTTGAAGACCTCGCTGAGCGTGCGCAGCTCGGCGCCCGTTGGCTTGGCCGGAGGAGATATTGGCACTGAGACTGGGACACTGCGCAACAAGCGCAAAACGAAAACACGTCAATTCTCGCAGCGGGCCAGCTCCTATGCGGTGGACGCCTGCCATGGCGAGGCGGATGCGGATGCACTGGACAAGCGTCGCTGCATTTCCAAGGGACAAATGCGCGGTAGGTTAACGAATTTACAACTTAATTTCGATTTTCGTATTGTGATGCCTTTCAGAGTTCCGCGAGGCATTTCGCCTGTTTGACAAGGATGGCGACGGCTGCATAACCAAGGAAGAGCTGGGCACCGTTATGCGCTCCCTGGGACAGTTTGCGCGTGTCGAGGAGCTACAGGAGATGCTGCAGGAGATTGACGTGGATGGTGGGTAACCCACACACAATGCTCCACGAATGCCTAGCTAAGCGCACTGCCCTGACTAACGTTCTTCCTTACTCTCTTTTTTTCTCTTTCGCTCTGTTTGCCTCGCTGCAGGTGATGGCAATGTGAGCTTTGAGGAGTTCGTTGATATACTTTCCAATATGACCTATGAAGACAAGTCAGGCTTATCATCGGCCGATCAGGAGGAGCGCGAGCTGCGCGACGCCTTCCGTGTCTTTGACAAGCACAATCGTGGCTATATAACCGCCTCCGATTTGCGCGCCGTGCTGCAGTGCCTGGGCGAGGATCTCGACGAGGAGGACAGTAAGTTGTGGTCATATCTCGTTGTTTTCGTTGCTCCCATTGCTTTTTATAGTTGAGGACATGATCAAGGAGGTCGATGTGGATGGTGATGGGCGCATTGATTTTTATGAGTTCGTCCATGCACTCGGCGAGCCGGAGGACTCACAGGAGAACGATGATGAGGAGGAGAATACCACATCGCCGCTTCCCACGCCCAAGTCCACAGTCTCATTGAGCTACGATTGAGAGATTAGCTTGAGTTCTATATTTGCCCATATCGAATGATAACGATTACGATTACGATTACAATTACGATTACGATTACACGATAATACGACAGACCGTGGGGAGGTTAATAATTTTTAAATACCAAACCGCTATTTGCTCCAAACGCACAGCTAAACTAATTGCAATGAACAATTAACGAGTAATTAAAATATTAATTAGTTAACAAAATATTAAAAAAAAAGCATTACAATTACTTTATGCGAATTGGGCCGTTGCATAATTATTATAAATACGATAAATACTATTAGATGCCAGCTCATTTAAATTAATGATACTAATTATAATTCGATTGACATAAACATATATATGAATTGATATACTATATCTAATATTTATTAGAGATTTCTTAAAATTGAACATTAAATCAAAAGTACTTATAAATCGAATTCAACTCAAAACTAAACTACTTATATGATATCTAAACTTGACTTTACTATATACAATTTAGATCAAAATCGATTTTCAAAACATAAACATATCAAGGTCGCCTCTGATTAAGTATTCATTCAGCCAACTTTCAACCAAACATTCAACCACCCATCCAAATCGAAAACTACACACCCAAAATTACTGCCCAGTTTTGCGGCGCTTTAGCAGATACTCAAAATAGCGAAAACAATTAATATTGTTATTCCTCCTTTTTTCTTATAATAATGTACTTAAGCAATTCTCTTCTTCCAAATTCAACATTTAAATACAAATGCATATAAATACTACTGAATACAAATACAAAAACGAATGCATATATGATTATATTGCTATTAGCTAAATAAAATTTTCATATATATATATATATATATATATACATATTGCTCAATTAATGTAGCAGCAGCGTCTACAAACGGCAAAACTTTAATTAAAATTTAATGTACAATTTTTATCCAATCGACAAACGAAATAAAATTCAAAAACAATAAATGCAACATTAAAAACTAATATTTATGCTGTTTTTTCTGTTTATCAAAGTGAGCAGGGATTAAATTAGCTAATTGGTATGCCATATGAAATAAGCTGAAATGTTGAGTTAATCCTCAACTGTAGCTGATATGAGATTAGACCTTGTGTGGATGTTAACCATTTTCAGCTGTTAGCTTTAATATTAAACGACCTGCACAATTGACAGCCCGCACGTTTTTGAAGACAAATCAATGCAAACACACAGAGCCGGAACCTTTTTGTCTCAAATCTCACCCGCTCTCTGGCCCCAAAGGGCAGCCCATTTCAGAGCTCGACAATTTGTCGTAATTTAAAAATAAATTACCATATATTTGTGCGACTATGGGTGGGTGCTCAACAATCAGAAACACAATCACACACACTCACACACACATATACTATATCCTTTTACACTTGTATAAATATTAGCATGTCGAGTGGACGCATGCCAAAAAGTAGGCAACAGTTTTTGTTGCCACAATCAATAAAAGTAACAAACAGCAACAGCAGCAGCTTCTATTGAATGGGATCGGGCCTCTGTGTGCTCTGCCAACAGCGGTCAGCAGTAGCAGCAGCAGTAGAAGCAGCAACGGCAGCAATTCTTTCCCAAGGCGAACATCCAGGCAGCGACACAGGCTGCGGCTGCGGCTGCGGCTGCGGTGGCAACTGGAGGCTGCGTTGGCAAAAGTAACATTAATGGCCATGTAAACGACGCAAGTCAAGTGCTCCGCCAGCAAATTATTAGGGGTCCCCAGAGTTCAAAAACATACATGCAAACACGCATACACCCACCCTCCTAGACACACACACATCCACATACAGAGAGCCTCTTAACGAGCTGTGCGTTGAGTTGTTTTCTGGTTATTTGGTTACTGGGGGCGTATGCGTAATGTTGTGTTGTCACTTTTGTCAAGAGCATCTATGTGGTTTTTTTTTCTGGCCAAAGTAAGTATATAAAACAGCCAAGTGCTTCTGTATAGCAAAGAATTTAAATACAATCTAACAATGTTTTATTTGTACGTTACTCTCACATATATCTACAATATAAGTGCTTTTATTCACTGTCCAGTGCTAGTTGCGTCCCGCTCATTGCCAATTCAATTGATGGGGGACTAAATCAATGTCCCTGCGCAACTTTTACTTGCCACCACCAGTCCCAGTGGCAGACTAGTTTTTGCCTCTCCTCGGACTGTCAATTTGTTGCCGAGTGGCATCAGCCAGGAGGCGGGCAACAGGCGACTGCTCCCCTTGGGCACTTAAGGCTAACAAAACTTTTTATGTTTTTAATTATGAGTTCTAAAATTGTTGTAGGCTTTTGGCTGATTAACAACTTGGCCCTTAGGGACCGAGGAGCGCGAGGGACTTTGTTAACTCATTTTTCGCCAATTTGCGTAGCTATTTAACTGGCGTCAATATTTCTCTTATCGCCCAACATTTTATTTATATATATATATATGTATATATATATATGTATATATAAATAAAATATATATGTATATATATATATATATATATATAATATATATATGTTTTTGATGTCCATAAATTCCTGCACTCGCGGCTATCATTTCTAATTAATTTTAATGAGCGCGGCACGGCCGTGTTGCCACCCTCGTCCTCCACCCTCAAGCATGTGTCTATCTGTGTCTGTGTGTGTCATCTGATTGATTGATATATTGCTAAAACTGCTGTATTAAGCTACGAGTGCGTGTGTGTGGTTGGTCTGCCATATCGCAGCGGTTCCGCATAAATCACAAGCCGTGCCACCATATTGCCAAACCCGTAAGTTGATGCTATTTAAATACCCTTACTCTGCTTAGCCATATCGACTTTGGCATTGTCAGGAATCGCAACTTTGCTACTGAAATATTTAAATGTATAAATAAGTGTAAATGTAAACTAAGGATCTTGTTTAAAATTATGCCTCAATTGACAAAAATTTGGAATTAAATCAAAAAATAAATGTTTTATTTTCCCAAATCCTTTAATCTCGCTTACTAAATTTTAAAATTTTGATTTTTTTTTTATTTTAGAATTTCGAAATTTCATTTTTAACCTACTTCGTGCATCCGAACAGTATTAAACACGACTTGAAATTTTTTGTGATTTTCGAAAATTAGGCGAAAATTTACAAAAATGTAGCCATATATAATAACTGAATACATACTTTACAATGGTTCAAAGAAAAATTTTTATTATTTTATTTGATAATTAATTGCATTTCTTTATGATTATCTTTACTCGAGAATTTCGTATTAAAAATTAAAAAAAAATAATGTTATTAAATGTGTCTAACTTTAATCTGTGGAGAAAGGAAAAATGAAGAAATCGCCTGACGGTTAACATTGCATTTGTTGCACATAGAACCGATCAAGCTTGAATTATGTAGTGTATTGCGATCCAGTTACTTTTACTTCCGCCATTGTGTCGTTATTTTCTTTTGTGTGTGGCTACTGTGTTGCTGCTACATGCATTGTCATAATAAAAACATAATTGCGATAATATGAAATACATTGTTGTTGGGTAAACAGCCATAAATCAGCCAAGATTCAGAACGAGTTGAGGGACCCATTAAAGGCGAAATGGAAGTGAAGCCCACTTCACCGAATACTTGTGGCGTGTGGCGAATATGGGGCGTGAAGTGGAAAAAGGTGCTAAAGCTTAACGATGCACAATCAAAATTAATTGCTTTAATTACGACCGCAAACTCTGTTTAAGACGAGCTGATACGAGTCGGAATTTCTATTGTTTTAAAATTAAAAAGCATATCTTGAACCCAACGTAGGTCAGAATTAACAACATTTTGTTTTCATACTTGTTGTCAAATTGAAAAGAGTATATTGGGTGCGTTTGAAACTTGGAATATATACTCGTGAAATATTTATATCTTGGGGCAGGTAAACTGGGGGAACTGCCACAATTTACAGAAATCTATCGGTTAGACTCTTTAATGTTGTTTTATTAGGCATGCAACCATGTCAATTATACTATTATGGTATACATATCCGGTTATTTTGGCTGCTTTCTTGGTTTCAGATTTATTTTGATCATTACACAATTTATTAACTGCAATTTATGGTGTGTGATATTCGGAAAAGTGTTTGTTATATAATATATATATTCATATCCATGACAACGACTGTAACACTGTTTAAATCTTTTCTTTTATCACCATAATTATGTTTCTGTGTCCGTTTTGTTGTTGTTGTTGTTTTTGTTGTTGTTGATGTTTCTGTTCAATTGCCGACGTTAGCTTTTAATCCTTCACGGCTAACTTGGCTCGCAGCAGCTTTTCCAACTTTAAGCAGAACTCAGACTTGGCAATGCCCGTATCCAATAGCACTTCCCCGTCCCTACGCTTCCTGACTAGCAGCGGTGGATCAACGGTGACCGGTGTCGTTCCCCCGGACCGCTGCTGCTCCAACGCACTCAGTGAGGGCGTAGCCGCCCCCGGTCCAGGCGATTGCCTACCACCGCTGCTGACGCCACCACCGACTCCGCCACCGGCACCACGCAAATAGTTGTAACCAGGAAGCCAACGGCGCAGCAGACGATCCAGTCTGGCCAGGGGGCGGAGCTTGGACACGCGTGTACTACTGGTATCGTTGATGGTATCAACGCCACTGCTGCTGCCGCTGCGGCTGCCGCCACTGCCACTGCTGCTGGTGTCCCTATCGCATCTGCTTCCGCTTGCGCTGTTGCTCGTGTCGCGACCGCATTCCGTTGCCAGCTGCTGCCCGACCATGTTGCTTGTGCGGCTACTGCTGCGGCGTGACATCTGATTGGGCATGACAGGATTTTGGAGTTGTATTTTCTGAAAAAGTTTTTACTATGCCGACTCAATTATAAAAATGACAATTCAAGCAATCCGGCCAGCTAAAACGTTCGGCACTGACAGAGCCAGCCCAGGGCAACCTGATAGATCTGTATAAGCGTATATATTTTCCAGCGCTGACCACTGTTACCAACCACAAAAAGGGACAAGAGACACTGAAAAAGCTAGAAAACAGGACAAATTTGGCTTATTAAATTTGATTTAAAATATTTTTTTTTCGTTCTCAAAATAAAAAAAATTTTACGAAATATTTTTGCTGCTATTGAAACTAGAGACTTGACTCTTGAAATAAATACTCATGAATATCCGTGTATAACGCATGTGAGTAAGAGTCAACATGTTTTGACAGTTTTCTAATGACCTCCTCTGAAGATCGAGTCAAGAAATCGGCCATGCCCACTACCTCCCCCCTCAAATTGCGAAAATCTTTATATATATTAAAAATAGCATTCGTAATAAAATCCGTTTTCGAATGCTTTAGCTGTTATTATTATAGAGTAAATTGGTTTAACATTAATGAATATTTTAAGTTTGTAGCATGCGCTATTTAAAAGCCGAGTAGAAGAATAAGGTATACCTAGCTTTATTACCTTATTATTAGACTGTGCTTTTGTAATCCAGATTTAATAAAATATGAAATGTTTTTATATATCATGTATAATATTACTACTATTTTATTTACTAATATTACTACTTGTCCTATTCGCAATTAAGATGTCACCAAAGCTATTTAGCTAAATAAGCGCAAATGTTGGCCAATTAATGGCCTCAAACAATAGCCTCTTAAAATATGGCTGAGCCATATTTTCATTATCTTGCTAATTAAGCAAACGATTATTCTTGCATTGAGTACAATATCAGTGGTGGTAAATAATAATATCCACAGCATTTTTTGATAAAAGAAAAAACCAAAAATAAAATGCATTAAAATTAAAAAATTACTGACATTTGACATTGTTTCCGGATAAACAAACATCCGTCCAGAATAAGGCTAACTGATCACAGCTACCATTCGGTTGCGTGACGTGTCACTGCTGTTGCTATTTGTGTTCTGTATCCTGTGTCCTGTATGCGACATGCTGCATGCTGCATCCTGCTGCTTGATTTGTCGCAGCGCATTATAGCTTAATGTGTGTGTGTGTGTGTCTGTGACCCCTGAATGACAACGCACTCTCAAGATTGGGGGCGTCAGTTGCAAGTGCAAATTTCCACAGATAAATGATGGGATTGCGACTTTAAGACTTGCTGAGCAATTTCCCCATTGAACATAACTGATTGCAGTAGCAAAAAGCTTGCAAAATATTTTGCAGTTCATTAGGAACTGAGCCAATCTGATATATTCTACTCGTATACACATATCTGTAGTTGGTTCTCGTTTCAAACTACTTTCATGAATCTAGGTATTTACATCAGTGAACCGCGATTTTGGGTCGAACATTGTGTACTTGGATTCGTTTTAGTTTAGCAAGTTGAAAAATAATTATTGATTTAGGGACTCGAACCGGCTCGGATTAACAGCGGTTTGCAGCCTTGATTTATTTGTTGATTTATTGTATGCAACTCCAGAAGAACATACATATTTTCAGACCCCTACCTACAGCTTTAAACAAATTTACTGACTTACTGAGTTATGTCCTTACAAAATCGAGCGAATTATAAAATTTAATCATTCTATGAGACTCCAATGATATCTTGAGATAACTTTCGGAGCCGAATCAGTGACTAATTATTTAATCAAATTTCGTAAACTTTGTTAAAAATTTATTTTTATTGCTTGCACATTTTTCTGTATTTAAAATATAATAATAAATTATGGTTTGGAAGTTTACAAAACCGTTAAGTTTTTCGTAATAAAATGTTATTAATTGTCATTTTCTGACATGAAAGCTACAATACAACAAAATCATTTTCCTCATGGTTTTCAATAATTTTTTTTCTAATTCATAGTGTTCATAATTTAGTATAATGTATAATGCAAAGCTAAATTTTATAATTTGTGAGAGGTGAGAGTAAAAGAAAATCATAGAACATCAAAGAAATGTATTAAAAAATGCAAGGAATATTTAAAATCTGTAAAAACAAAAAAATTCGTGTAGAGAAACATTCAAACTTTTTAAACCGTGTAAAAAGAGAACTAAGTATATTCATTATCTTGTTTTCGAGTACCCACGCTGTTAGAACCTGTGAGAAGCAGAGGCTTATGTTTTTAAGCGCAAAATTAGAACTAATGCAGGGCTTTAACAAGTTTAACAAGTTCTTGTTGGGGCTTAAATAAAACCAGAACTAAACTCTCTTTTGGCATGCGGATGAATGAAAAGGAATACAAACGAAGAATCAAATCTCATTTGCCTTTCTTTGTGGTATGCGTGTGTGTGTGTGTGTTTGGTTAAGAATACGCAACAGTATTCAATTAAACATCACGCTGACCTAATATAATACATAATAAGCTGCGTCAAGTTGTGCTCGCTTCTTTTTTTGTTGGGTTTATGTGTGTTAGGGAAGGAAAGAAAGGCATTGGGCCCAAGATACGCAAAGCATATGCCTCTGCTATTGCTGTTGTTGTTGCTGTTGCTTTTCTTATCTCAAAGCGTTTATAATTGAAAAAGTTTTGCGCTGTGTGTGTCGCCATCGCCGCTGCCTTCCACTTGACTTGCCGTTCACACTTAATATTTCACTTAGAGCAGCCGCAGCCGCATCAGCATCAGAATCCACATCCGCATCCGCCACCCCCGATGGCGTCGTAAAAATGCGTTAAGACTGTTGCCTGTTGCCTGACTGCTTGGGCCTCGGCTTTGACTTTGGCGTAAGGCTGGCGGATAGGCATGGCAAGGCTACGTTGCCATTGTGTGGCATCTATGGCCAACAGGGAACTGGCAGCGAAGCCACTAAACACAACTGAGCCGCTGACATTGACAGACAGTTGTACAACAACAGCACGATCTGATCTCAGATGCAGCTCCCCTTACCGCCAGGCTTGTTTTGGCTCGCAAACTTCCGTTATTTACATATATGTGTATCAGTGTTGTATATGTTTGTGTTTCAGCGTGTTTATCATGTTCATCTTGTTATTCATTATTAACACGCTGCTCGAGCTCCTGGAGTTGAAGACTTTTGCGCCAATTTGCATATTTCAAATTAAATTGCTACACGATGCTATGGAAATTGAGCGCAGCACAAGCGAAAGCATCAAAGTAAGAACGCTGCAGTCGGGTGTAACCGACAGTTCACAGTATAATTTGCATTAGAATTATTTGTACTCATACAATATAATAAATTAAAAAAAAAAAGCTTTGCATCTAAGCCAGTTCTGAATCTGTTTTAACGTTGCATTTAATACTAATTTATATATAAATTGGCATTTCTAAATATAAAAAAAAAATATAAATTCCACATTACATCTGACGTACACACGAGTAAACTTCCCATGTTCCCAGTTTCTAGCGGCAGTAGCAGATATAAAAATCTGCTTTCATACGGACACAACCCGAATATACTATTTTCACTTCGCAAAAAAGTATAAAAATAGAAGAAATACAAAACCTACGCTTAAAGCAGCTGAAATAAATTTTTGATCAGGACTGCCTTAAACAATGACAATTTATTTATTTAAATTTGGCAAAATAAACTGCATGTTCTTAGTAAATGCTTTTCTAAAATTGCAGTTGAAAACTTACAAAATCCACAACTTTAAAGAAAATATAAGCCTTTATGATTATAACTGATACCCGATATTAAATAACAGCTGTTAAAAAATATTTTAAAATGTATTCACTTTGCATTGCCCGGGCTTCAGGCAGCTTAAGCTAGCTTAAGATACAGGTAAGATTAAATAGAGCTCTGCTCAAAGTAAATGCAATAAAGTTTTTGTTAAGATAAACTTTTGTCTTGAGACTACTTAAGTTTTTTAATCGATGGTCTCATATACGAAATGGATAAGCTACGTTTCTGAAAAAATTGTATGTTTCCAAATTCAATGTAAATACAAATAATTAATCCACGCTCATAAGGCACACACACAAGCACAGATGCGCACATGTATGTCAGGGTATGAGCGTGTGTGTGTGTGCGTGTCTGTGTGCCGTTTCCGCTTCCGGGAAAAAATAGCAACAAAAAAAATGGCTGAAAACAAAAGCGACGGCAAACCACGACTGCCTGCCGCTGCAGCTGTCACTTGGCAAACGGAAAATATTAAGTTACACAGCCGCTTAGGCAGGCTCAGGCAAGGACATGCTTGCCAGGACATCGCAACGTTGGCAACGGAAGTTCAGCTCACACGCCGATACCCACACACACACAACGCTGAAGGTTACCTGGCTGGGCTGTCTGGCCGTTTAACTGGCACAGTTGCAGCTTAAATTACCCAAAGTGTTGCCTACTTTGCGGCGGACACATAAAAGAGATCATGCCGTGGGAATACTCTGATAAAGCCGTAAAATTGAAAGGCACAGCATTCCATTAATTCTAGCTGGACGGAGGGATCGCTACAGTTAAATGTGCATACATTTCAATATGCAACTTTTTGTACGGGGCTTTTTCACGCTCAGCTTAAGCCGTAACATTGGTTAGTATGCAATTGCTGTTTGTTTTGGCTGACAAAAATATCTTTGAAAAATAGCAATATATGAATTTTTTGTTTATACCTAATTTCATTAAACTAGAGCTTATTTAGCTTTCCTTCAAATTAAACAAAAAATGAAGTCATATAAAATTATGACTGGTAAAAACATATTTTAATTTTTTGAAACCAATGAGATAAAAGTTTGAAAATTATTCCTAGCCAAGCACTATCCACTCGAGCGTAACTAACTGTTTAACAAACTGTAACCCATACTTGGAATGAATCAGATAAGCCAAATAGCCGCAGACTGCCATTGCACTTGATAGCACCCAAAATCGAAAATGCCGATGCAGCTGATGCTAACATAACGCATGGTCAGGCATTAAGTGTGGGAATTGCATCAAATGCCAAAATCAGCTCTCATGTCAAATAATCAATTAGCCGAACGTATTTACCGAAATTTCGTATGGCACACAGAAAATGTGCATGTGTGCGTATATATATGTGTCTGTGTGTGTATGTGTGTGTGTGTGTGTGTGTGTGTGTGTGTGTGTGTGTGTGTGTGTGTGTGTTTGCGTGTGTGACTAAAATAGCTTCTAATGAAGCACTCAAAAGTGCCTGCACATTGTTCCTAAGAACCAGGAAATGCAACCACAAGATGCCTTCTGACTAACCAATGAACACATTTTAAATAAAATGTACACCTGGCAAATGCAGCAAAATCAATTAATGTTAGTTAATTGTCAATTAATTAAACTTTGGGACCTGGTCTTAACTTTGGCATTTTGACTTTCAATTTTGACTTAGGAAAGCCACAAACACATGCAAGCACATGAATATATTACAGTATTAAAGTACACTCAGAGAAAAAATGTAAATAAGAATAGAAGCTACATAGTTTTATTCTTAAATTCTTAAAAATATTTTATTCAGTTTTCTTTTAAAGTAAGAATCAGTCTACATTTCATAATGTATCATTAATTTTACCTGAAGGTAGAAATTTTAGAATTTTTACTTGCAAATAAATTTGTTAAAGGTCAGAACGTTTCTTCGATTAGATAAGATTATTTGCAATATAATAAATACCTTACTGTAAGTTTAAAAGGTTCTTAGAATGAGAACTATGCAAAATGGACGTCTTTTGATTTAACTAATGGATTTAAGCATAATATTATACATTTTAATTAAAAATAAACTATAAAATATACTTTACCAAAAAATTAAGAAACTACCGTGCGATGATTTATTTCAATTATTTGTTTAAAACAATAGTTAAATAATAATTGTCAAAGTGCGTCCGAAATTTTTTAAATGCAGAAGGTTTTGGATGAAATAGGTTATTGTAATGATTATTTATTGTTTTCTTCCTATTAACCTCATTAGAAGGCTGCCCTCGTGCATTGAAAGTCAAAAACGTTTTGCATACAAAAGAGTAGATTTTAGTTGTCCTTATTGTTCAGTCACACGGATGTTGAAGTCCTTTATTCAGTTTAAGTTCATTGAAATTTGTGGAAACTTGAATTGTGGCATTGTGTTTGGTTGGAAAACAAGGTTTATGATGGGTTTGGGTCTTCAATTTTACCTTTGTAAATAAATGCTTTTAAGCAAAGTTTTCATATACATCTGACGATGGATCAATTTAAATAAAACCATATATCCCGCAAGGGATATTTAAATGTCCTAAGTTATAGCATTTTCGAAGGGAATCATCCAATAATTTTAATAAAATATACAAGGTACTTTTTCAAGGGATTTTATAAAGTAAAGGAAATCTTGAATTGTGGTGTTGCGTTCGCTAAAGGTTTGGAAACAGGGTTGACTTTGGGGTTAGGTCTTCGCTTTAACCATTATTAATAAATGCCTTTAGCGTAGTTTTTTGTACATATCCCAGGGATCAATCTAATATATATGCCATAAATCCTTTAATATACATTTGAATATCGTAATTTATATCCTTTTAGAAGGGAAATATCCCTTATTTTCCATAAAATGTACAAGGTACATTGTAAAGGGATATTCAATAATAACCCAAATCGTTATGAAAAAGTTGTATAGCGCAGCGAAAGCTCTCAAAATTGTGTCCAGTTGTCATTTAGTGTGCCTTCAGTCTCTTGCAGTTCGTCCGCCCCTAATGGGATGTGCAGACTCACCAAATTCACCTCGTGTCCCAAAGGGGTAGTTGGAGTAAATTGAGCGAAGTTGGAGCAAAAAATCTCACTAAGTTCTCTGGGAAGAACTCGCTCATGTTGACGAGTGAAAATGGCCATTTGAGCATAATTGGCATCCTCGGCAGTTGATTTCATGCTGCTGCCGATGGTGATGCGATCAAGGCAAGCGTCGCACAGTTTGGGCCTGGTCTTAAGAACTTCCGATATTGCGGCAAACTTGCCTGCCTCCAGATGCTTGGTTGGTTGGCCGGCAAATGACACGCGTCGCCGCATTTCGTGAGAAATTGAAGACACTATATGGGCAGGGAGAAACGTAAGGAGGCGATGGCAGGTTCGAGATGCGAGGAAATGAGTTGTCAAGCGGACGGAGGCGGCTTCAGCACCGGAAAAGCCAATTAATTTGACAGCGGCCATAAACGAGCAGCGGACGCAGCAACCGCCGCCTGCTGCTTGCTGCCTGCTGCCTGCTGCACCCCAAACGCAGCCATGCGGAACGCAGGGAATTGTTATAGTGAAGAGGAGGAGTCGTGAGTCGGGACAACTATCTGCACGACTTGGACTTTGACACTGGCGAAATGGAGACGGTGAAGCTGCAATGGGAGTACATTGAACTCGAGCTCAGGGTTGGCTCGGTTCAGGACTGTGTGAATCTCGTAACACACACACACACACACACATACCGCACACACACACACGCACACTCAGCTAAAAGAGTGTGTGTTCATAACGCCCCTGGGCAGTGCTTGGCAAATGTGGATAAAGGTCCCCTAAGAGCGGGCAGAGCACTCGCTGCCACGCAACACTTTTAGGCAGAGACATCGTTAACTTTGCGGCCGTGCCTCATTTGATTTTGAGAGCTTTCCCAGCCCGAGATGACTAAATTAATGAAATTCATAGACTGCCGAGACAGTTGTTGGCACCGAATCAACGACATAGCCGCATAATACTCATAATTATGTATGTTTTCCAGCCATGATTTTGGGCTGTTGGTTTCAGTCTTAAAGACACTTTATTCATTTGGTTTTTTCAGGTTAGCCTTATTTAAAGCCCGATTTCGTTTTATGAAATTGTTTGTAAGCCTCTTTCTTTGTATCCCTCCAGAGTACATGTGTGTCTATATTCCATAAACCTTTTTTACCTACTTCTATTGTTATCGCCAACTCTCTTCCACCTAAAAAAAACAACTCTTTGAAGCTAACTTTCCAAATAGTTTTTCGATTTTCTTGCGCTTGCAAAGCTTCAAAGTTCCTGCTCTAATTGTTTCTTTTTTTCAGCTGAAAAGAGTATATTGAGTTTGTGCCATTGGGTTTTTGCTGAAGGTTTGAATTGGCTAAACTGTTCAGAGCTCTCATATTTTAAACTCCCAAGACTTTGTCAACACATAAATATATAGCTAAAGCAGATGCATTCAAAATAATATTTTGAACGTTTTGTTAAAAAACTGTAAGTAGTTTGAAAATGTGGGTTTGGAACTTTCCAGATGCAACTTTTATTTTTCTTCAATATTTTGCGAAAGAGTATTGCGCTGTCGGCTAGTGCAACGTTCTTATTTGTTTGTTTTTTGTTCTTGCATTATTTCTGTTTTGAAGCTGTAAGCTTCCCCATTTGCCACGCATTGAAATACTCATGACAACGTCGCTGAGCGACTGCGGAAATCGGATAACTTGCGACTACATTGACTCTGTTTAGCTGGCATCCAAGTGCGTTGGGTGACCCTGAGCTGGTGCTCCTCCTGCTGCTGTTTGACCCGTAAAACGAACCCACTTGGATTTCAGCTTGATTTTGCAGAACTGAGTAAAAGACATTGCAGTTTATCACTTGCCAGGCGCTAAACTGCAAGTTTTGGTTGAAAACTTTCACGGATGCCATCATAAATCAACGGCTGCTGCTGCTGCTGCTGCTTTTGCCTTTGCTTTTGCTTTTGCATCTGCTTCGCCTTTGGCTTTCGTTCGCTACGATTCGAGTTATCATTGTTGTTGCAAGTTATGCACTAAAACGGCGCTCGCCCATTTTATGGCTCCTCATTTTTAACTTTACGCATTTTTTGGGGTCACGACTATCACAAATACTTATTATCGTTATGGCTCTAGCCAGCTTCTCCCAGTTCATGCGACAATCCCAAGTGATCAGCTGCCAGATAGCCTGTACAAACACAAATTCAGACGCAATTTGCGGTTTAAAAGTTTCGATTCCAAATTAAACTGATGTTTATTTTTAATTTTAAATACAAGCTAGACAAAATATGAGCAAACTTGGCAGTGCATTAACAATATTGCGTTAAAAAAAAAGAGTCAAGCAATAAAATAATTTAAAGCTGAGTTAAATTTTATATAAATATATATTATACAAATTACGTTTTTCTCTTATATTTGATAGTTTAAAAAAATCAACAAATTAAATAGAACTAACTCGGTCCAGTTTTGTCTTTAAACATTTACATTTACAAGAGAAAAAATATTTTTTCCTTAGCTAGAAGGCAAGACAAAAAGAAATATTCGTAACAAAAGTATTATTTGCTGTTCAAATGTAAACAAATTCTGCTTTAACTCAACTGCCTTTGATTCGGCATTTGATTTCCGTTTTCTTTTTCATATTGACACAACATTGCTACACTCTTATTAATAAAAAAAACAAAAAACAAAAAATAGGAAAAGAAAAGTATGCTTTTAAAAGCATCAGTTTGCTGTTTACGGTTTGCATTTGCAGCTTACAGTTTGCTGTTCACAGTTTGTCCAGTGTCGAGAGTGGGATGTTGAGTGCTGGGTGTCGTCCGTCCGCTGCCGCCTGACAGCCAGATAAGTCACATTTGCGAGTTGACTCAGCCGCAGGTGTTGGCAACGCCACAAAGTAGGCAACGAAATTCCGAAAACTCTTCTCCGTACACCTTTTCCTGCTGTTGCTGCTGCTTTTGTTGATGTTGCTGTTGCCGTTTCTTCTTCTGTTGCTGTCGGCCATTGTTTGGTCAGTTTTTCGCGTAATTAACAAACAACGAACGCGTTCACCCTCCAGCAGTTGGCATATGTTTGTTGGCCCAGAACCGGTTCGTTGAGGGGGAAGGAAGAGCTGAAGGCATTTGCAAGAAGAAGAAAAAACGTTGGTATTATTAATAAAGTGAATGAAAACAACAAAAAATTAAAGACACTGACTAAAAAATTGGTTACTTGCACATTGTAATTTTCATAATTGTCTGCGGTTGCATTCAGACAATGCCAAAAATGAGCAGTCAGCAGGTTGCGTGGGGGGAGTTAATGTGGGTGGTGGGTGTGGGTTTTTGGCCAGTTGCCGCTTGGCCCATTGTAATTCAAATGCCAAAAGCGTCGGACGCGAACGTCTCTCTGCAAAAAAACGAATAAAATACAAAAATAATAAAATAATAATAATGGTATCCAAAACGTGCAAAATGGTCAAAAGGGAAAATGCTGCAACAACCGACGATTTCAATTATTTATTGGAATTTTTACCTACTGACAGCAAACAGTAAAAACAGAAGCTAGCAAATAACAAGAAGCAACAGCTAAACATAATAGTCGATTAGAGAATACCCTTACAATCCTACGATCTTTATTTAAATCTTAGCAACACAGTTTGTCTAGTCTTATAAAGCTTACAAACTGACTTCTGGGTACTAAATATTAATAGCCGATGTATAAATAAAAAATGCCAGCTTAACTTTAAATTAATATAAAGGTAATAAGAAGACAATATAAGGTATTTGAACAAGACCTTATTAACAAGAAGATATAATTGTCTGAATAGCGAAGAATAAATATCCTATTTTTAACTCAATGTTATAGCAAAATTTTAGCGATTAAAAAACATAAAAATTTATGCGTGACGCATAAAGTTATATATATATATATAATAAATTATATATGCACCTCTTTTTTTTTTTGGCTTTTGGTTTTTTCCATGAATTTGCTTGCTTTAATGCGGTTTTAAATATTCTTTGAATTATTTTACGCATTTTTATGTTCTTTGAATTTATTTTCAGTCCTCATAAATAATTCATTTTAGCTACGCATTATAATTTTCGCCTTAATCGATTAAATTTAATGAATTAAAATGAAAATAAATTTACAAAAGCAAGAGTTTTGTAATAATTTTGGGAACGTATACATATATCGCGTAAGAATAGATTTTGTTATATGTTATTTATCCAATTGTTTCTTCGACAAGTCGACTCTGCTTGAGCTGCTGATCAAAAAATCATTTGGGGGATCAGTAATGCCAGTTCGCGATAAAAAGCTTTATATACTTGGCAAGGGTATAAAAACGACGAACGATGAAAATGGCAAATGGCAAATGGCATACCAAATCCAAAAAACGAGAAATGAAAAGGAAAACGAAAAACGAATATGTACGCACACACAAAGATTGTTAAATGTATGGAAGTAAGCAACAATAAAAATTGCAACAACAAGTGTATCAACAGAAGCTAAAGCAGCCAACAAAAACAAAAGCAATAACATGCAGGGGAACGGCAAAATACAGAGCGAACATGGTGAACATGGCGAACAGGACGACGAGGACATGCCGCAGTCCGTGTGTGCAAAGGACTTGAATGTGAGTGTGATTGTGAACGTGAATGTGAATGAGGATGTGGATGATGTCGATGAGAAGCGACAGGCAAAGCCAATGCACAAAAAATCAGCAGGTAGAATGCAGCTGGCAAATATTTTGGCAGCGCAACACACAATGGGTATTGAGTGGCCTATTAGGTGATTTAAATATCGATGGATTGAATCGATTTGCACATTAAAACAGTTGTTTCAATTAGCTCGATTGCCAAGTTAAACATAATGCTATCATCTGCTTTTCTTTATTGTATTTACTTTTCAGTTGAATTGAGTTAAGTTTGTAGAGACTAGTGATGTTAATCCGAAATGAACATCGACTTATTACATCGGATTCGAAAGTCATGTTAACAATCATCGGTGCGCCGATATATCAAAATTATGTTATCGAGATAAAATATTTGTTGCTAACATCGATAGATCCTTTTCTATTTTGAAACGTTTTCTTGATTTTTGGGTTTCTGTTTCATCATTCATAATTTCTTAACTTCACTTTTACATGAAAAGTTCCAAATATTAATAAATATTTATAAAAAAAATATGTGTTAAATTGCGTGGATTTTTTTTTACAGATTTCTTGAATAAACTATCTTTCACGTGTTTTTTAAAGCTTCAAGGTGAAATGTGTGCTTTATATAAAACAAAAACAATGAATAAAATGATATTGATATGGTATTATTGAAAACTATTGTAGTTGTGTGATAAGCTTTTACCTTAAAGCTCCAAGCTTTCAAATACTTTTTAGCAAAGAGATTTGTTTTTCATGTTTCTATGAAAACGTTTGCGAGTCATTTTTATACCGCTACACAACACTATTAGCTAATGTGTTGTTTTTAGCACGAATTATGAAACTCTTCTATGCAGTTAGAAATTGAAAATTTTACTCAATTGAATCGAGTTAATCGTCTTATGAATCGCATTTTGTGTATTGAATTCAAATCACCTTTCTGGATCAGCAATGTGTGGCTGTGTGTGGCGTGTGTGTCTATGTGGGTGTGTGTTTGCGTTTGGGTATGCTGCGTGTGCATTCAACACACAATACACAGCACACAATACACAAATCCGTTTCCATTTGGCATAATTTTCATTGAATGGAAAATGATGCGCAGCATCTGATATGACAACAATTGGATGTGTTTTTCCGGCATTGAGTGTGGCCTATTGAGCAACAACTATGTATGTATTTTGGCCAAAACATCCATTGTATATTTGCAATATTATGCAAAAGTGGCCCACGCTTTTGTCTACTGTGGCTGTCGTGGGCATAAGCCGCTGCTTCAGTTGTATTTGGGGCTCCACTGTGACTCGATGATGCTCGCCGGCGTCAACGACATGGCCTTTCACATTGGCAACGGCCACAAAATTGGGTTCGGGTTACGTTCTGGCTGCTGGCTGCTGCCTGGTTGTTTGGTTCGTTGCTTGCCTGCAATTCTCTTTTAATATAATTTTTTATTTATTTCATTTTATTTTTGCTATTTTCGCTGCTGTAACTGCTACGAGCTTTATACTGTTTCACATATTTCACATATACACACACACATTGTATTTGCAGTAGCTACCTGTCCAAATATACACGGGAGAATTGGCCCCAAAAATTGCCCTTTTAATTGTCTTCCGTGCTGCCTCGAACTGTAATAAATCTGCTTTCATTGACAAGTTCTGACCATGCTCCGCCTATGCCCCATATCCTGCAGCATCCTTCTATTTTATGTTTTTTTTTTTTTTGTTTTCTTTTTAAGCGCTGCGCGTAAAATTCTCATTTTGGCTGACAGAAGTGTGCAAAACTATGCAAATTTTTGCTTTGATTATAAATATTTTTGGGTTGTCGTGTTTACACTCGTTCATTAAGTGAAAAGAGTATATTGGCTTTGTACAGAGTTTGTTCGTCCATCGACACAGAGAAATTTGAAATATATACCGTCGTCAGATAAAGCATTAAGACTCTTTGGGGAACTTGGCTATTTAAATCAATACATATATCTTCCTGATTTTTTTGCGAGATAGACACATTTTCTTCGGACAAATTACTGATGTTATCCAGTAAAGATCGCACAACTATTTTTCGGATGTGCCCACAGGGAACGTTGAAAATTAATAAGATGCATAAAACTCAGAGAAAATTGCTGAATCTTAAAGCTGGTGTTAAAAAATTTGGCAGACAAATTACCAAAACCAATATTGTTAAAACCAAACTAAGAAAAAAATAATTAAGACCGTTTTCTACTTTTTGGGACAGTCATTTACACCCTCCTGCAACATTTATGCTTGTTTTGGGTTGGCTTGTGGCTGAAAGTTTGGCTCGGCTTGGCTTTCGATTTTGGTTTCGTTTTAGTCTCGGCGTCTGTCTCAATCTCAGTCCAATGGCTGCTGTCATGGTAAAGTTTAAGTTTAGTTTTGGTTTTGGTAGCTTCGTTATGGCCAGTCAGACAAATCAGTTACACACGCTCACACACACACACACACACACACACACACACACACACACACACACACACACACACAGACACACACACACACACACACACACACACACACACACACACACACACACACACACACACACACACACACACACACACACACACACACACACACACACACACACACACACACACACACACACACACACACACACACACACACACACACACACACACACACACACACACACACACACACACACACACACACACACACACACACACACACACACACACACACACACACACACACACACATGTATATATGCAGACTTATAAGACACACACACACACACACACACACACACACACACATGTATATATGCAGACTTATAAGATACACACACACACACCCATTTCACATTCTCGCATAGCGCACCACCACACAAATAATCTAAATTTATTGTTCAAATTAGTGCAAATATTTCACAGCCATGTTAGAGCGCTACAGTTATGGGAGACAGGGGAGAGGTGGAGCTTGGTTGGCAAAACAATTTGTATGCAGCGTTGCAATTAGAAATTTCTGACATTAATAAGCAGCAATTTGTGCACATGACACCAAAAGAGGAACAGCAGCCAGCGGCGGGCCAAAAACTGAGCAGCTGAAGCAGCATTTCCTGAAGCTGACAAAGGCGATGATGTCGACGCGAAAATGTTTCCTAAAATACTGAGACAAAAATTTGGCAATTAGTTTCTGGCTTGTTATTGTTGCCAGGCGCCGTGCTGAGGCTAAGTTTGCATTCCAATCGCGATCAAGCACTCTCATATTTAGCCCAAAATTTGGAGTTTAATTGCCGGCTGCTATGCATAACGTCACCATGGCAGCCAGATGGGAAGCTATCGATGCAACTACGACTACCATTAACGTTGCTTTCGGCCTGGGGGTATTAAGATTGCCTGCGATAGCTCTTAAGCCGATGTTGAGCTTCAAGTTTTGCTTTTAACACTTAAATATTTAAATATAGACAACAAAAGTCCAAGGAATGGCAATCAGCTACTGCCAGCTGTTAAATGGAAATATATATGTTGGCAGCTTGAGTGAGTGAGGCTTTTATATATTTAAATACGCAAATCCTTAAGCAACAACAACAAAACAATAATAATAACTTAAGAATTTGGACAACAGGTGGCGCAAGGCAGCAAGCTGATTGGTAAGATTATATAGTACGTTATAGAAAGCATCACAGATTTACTGATAATTTGCACATGAAAGCGAACTATCACATTTCGGCCTACCATCGGATTTCAAAGATATGCAAGTGAATTTATAAAACGACGGCGGACAGCGCCCAGAAAGGGTTGGAAGTTGTGTAATATAATATTATATTATTCTAATTTAACAGTGCATCATTAAGATTTTGTTTCATTTCGTATTGATTGTGAAACACAAATATTCTCCTATAAATTAAATGTAATTTAAATCTAAAACAAGTAGAGGGGATTCGACTAGGCTATACCCTAGACCCACTAGCCCATTACCAATTTGAAATCGATAAATATCGGTTTTTCACTTCGGTTTCTTAAGCACATCTCATTTTGAATGTAAGTTTAAATAAAAAAGTTCTTCCAATATTAAAAAATTCACATTTTTACTTTCTATTGAATATTAAAGTCAATTTTGTTTCAGCATTTTTAATACGCATATAAATTTGTTGCCTGAAAATAACGTTACAAAAAAAGGCAGCTTAAAAGCTGCCTTAAACAATTAGTTAAATTTTGTAGCATAAACAAAGACTAATTTTTTTAATGTATTGGGACACAAACTGTTTGGAAAACGAGGCCCAAATGAGCGTAAAAAGTGGACTGGGCGGTGGAGGCTTTCAAAGAGCTATTCCGACGGGAAGCGTTTCGCATCCACAAATGGCTATCTCCTGAGATTGGCTTTTAAGAATGCCGCTCAATTTGGCGCCGAGCCTCAACCATTTACTTATACTTACACAATATATAAGCACTTGTATATTCTTATACACACATGATAGGTATATATATATATATATATATATATATATGTATACATGTATAAATATGAACGCTTTAAGGACAAGTCAAATAAAACGCGACGCGGCTCCTAATCACGCGGTGGCGACGCCAATTTTATGGCCCCCTGGCTCTGTAGGCGCCACCTTGCTCGTGCCAAGAAACTGAAAAAGGAGCCAAAAAGCAGAAGAAGAAGAAGAAGAAGAAGAAGGCAGCCAGTCCGGCGAGCCAGTCAAAGCCCTCCCGCATTGGCTCGTATGTCGCAACAGCTGCTCCCGCAAAGAAAGTAAAACACAACCAGAAAAGTGCGAAGGTCAAAAGTGCTCGACTGCGAAATACCCTGTAAGAAGCTCCGCGCAAACAAACAGAAAAGCACAGAAATTCACACAGAAAAAATAAAGTATTTCGTGCGATACCTTAATATCCCAAATTCTAGAATTTTACTAATTTAGTATTTTCAGTCTTATAACATAAATGTTGATTGAAGCCCTTTATACCTGGATCCATGAAAAGACCTGATCAAAAACCAAAAGTACTAAAAATATTTTGTTGTTCTATCCTTTATTTAAAATTTGTTGTGCTTATTTTTTTCCAAGAATCGCAAACAATTCGCGTTCATGTGAACTTGAATTTAAGTCTGAGTTTTTCTCTCTCATTCTCGACTCAGGTCGAAGCACCGATCAAAATATTTTATTTGGCGCCGCCACATTAGCACAGACCGAAACACCCATTATTTTTTTAACCGATTTCAATGGGTATATAAATAACCAAATGAAAGAAGAAGGCGAATTCTACAGGCCAAGCTGCCCCAACTTAGTCGGTCCCTAAAATAAAAAGCAAAGTTAACAAGTTGTTGCCTTTGTGTTGCACATAAAGTACGTAGACTTGGGTGTCTGCGCGTGTGTGTGTGTGTGCGTACTTACTATATACATTTCAATGTGGCTTTAGAGTTATGGGGCGATGTGCAGATTTCAGTTATCTCTTTGTTGCCGCGCCGGTAAATGGCGAACAAGCAAATTTTTAGCTGCTCATCTTTTTCTCTGCTGCTGGCTCATCCCATTCCAGATCCCCCTGCCTCCTCCCTGCTCTAACTTCCACTCCAGGCGTTTTCTTTTCTTCTGGCGTATTTTGTCTTTTTATTTGGGTGTTGTGTTGGCGGCGTTGGCGGCCTTAATATAAATTCGTTAACGTTAACCTTTTGGCAGCTGGCTTGCGTTATCCTAAATCAACAATGCCTGCAACAAGGACCAAGGAGTTGCCTTCAATTGTGCCAATTGCCTGCCGCTTGTCAGTTAATCAAAATAAAAGCCCGCCCGCCAGCCAAAAAATAAAAAGACAACATCAAAAATATGAAGAAAATTTTCAAAAATACGAGTAAAAGTACTAATAACAAAAGACTCGAGCGGGACTTTGGATCAGGATTGCGATGTAGGCGTTGTTGTTGTTATTTTCGTTATAGTCTGGCGCGCCGCCAAAAACCTTTTTGGCATAGAAAACAAAACGCGTTCGTGTTGACTGCTTGTTCTTTATTGTTGTGTTGGTTTTTTGTTGGCGCCTGCTCTGATTGTTATTTCTGTTGTTGTTGTTGTTGTTGTTGTTTTGCATTTGGTTTTGCGTTCGCCTTGTCTTGCGTCCGGGTTTCGTACTTTGGACCATATTTTAGTGCATCGACGGCAAAATATTTTTCAATTTTTCAACACATTTGGCTGGCAGCAGCAAAATGCTGCTCATATTTTCACAAGCTGTCAACATATATCTTCTTGCAGCAGAGGAGTGGTGGGGGAGGAGAGGTGCCTGTGAGGGCTTCTGCAGTCTGCTGCTGCGTGTGCATTTCTGGCAATAATGTTGCAGTTTGAGGCACAACAAACAGCAAACAAGACTTGTGCAATGGCGTCCGTGCCACGGCCACGCCCACCCGCCCACGCAGACACCGCTGATTGACAAAGGCCAAAGAGACGAGGGGGGAGCAGAAATGGGACTGCTCTTGCTGCCGTTAGGTGGCGGCTGGCAGGCGTTTGCTCGACAGTCAACATCAAACAACATGGCATAAAAATCAGCGCCGACGCTCACCGAGTTCGCTGGCTCGTAAATGGGCAAAACACTTTTACAAAGTGCAACTCACACACACACACACGCACACAAAGAGAATAGCGCGAAAGAGGGCTAAAGCGAGAGTAGCGAACATTTGTTAACGCAATGGCGCCACACTTAACACTCAGCCCACCCAACAGAAACCACCCCCTCCCCTTGCACACCATCCAAGCTGCCCCCGCAAGCACACTTTTCGCGTTTGAGTTGATGCCGTTTTTGGAGTGTGGCGCTTGGTACGCGCGTTTTCCGCGCGATTTGATGGCGCTTTTGGCAGTGTATTTTGATTGCTGCTCCCAACCTCAGCAATTAAAGTCGCCTCGTAAGGCCCAATGTTGAAGCGTGTGTGTATGTGTGTGTGTGTGCATCTGGGTTTGATTTCAATTTAGTTGGATTATTGCTTTGCTCGGCCGGCCACAAAAAATAATAAGCCAAACAGGCATAAAGTAGAACGATCTTCCGCTCTCGCCCTATCGTCCTATCGTCGTATCGCCTATCGCAATTACCCAAAAACCCACAACCTAAAAAAACTCAGTTCGGCAGGCATTTTGCCTAGTCTGGGTTTCGGTCACACATTGCATGCCAATTGATGATGTTGATGAGGTGGGAAGAGAGGGGGCATTGGTTGGTGCACTGGCATGTGAAAACGCGTTCAATTGAAACTGGGTTACAGCTTAGGGGTTACGGGTTATGGGCTGTGTGAGCTTATAGGTTATATGGCTAATGGCGCAGATTGGGTGTTTATACTGGGTCACATAGTGAAAAGAGTATATTGGCGTATGAACGCCATTTTGTCTATTAAAGCTACCGACATGAAACATTGGATATCCTCGTATATACCCGCGTCAAATAGTGTTAAACATTTTTGGTTGTCTGCCAAAGTTTAAGAGATATACATATGTAATCTCCATCTAAATAGTCTGTCTGAACGAGTATTATGGAGTCAGTTACACCCGAGAGCAACGTTCTTACTTTCTTGTTTTTTATTATTCGAGCACATATTGGCAATGGCAATGGCCAAAAAGTGTAGGCGTACATCGAGGTCAGATGATTGAAAAAATATATGTACATGGGTACATGATTACATATGATGTAGCTGTTGATGTTGATGATTTGAACTAAGGTCTGCCGCAGTAAATGTGCTTGGGTCTAATTGATTGCCCGACAAGGATTGTCAACGCTGGCACATACATATATATACATACAGTGGCTCATAGCTAATTGAATCCACCAAACTAAATTATATAAAAAAAACAAAAAAACAACCACCCACTTTTAAATTTTATTTTATTTTGTTTTTTTTTAAAAAAAGGCTTATTAAACGAAAATATAATCTTTTTTTTGTTATATCTTCTTACGTTTGAAAATTATGCTTCCCAATTTCGGGCTTAATAGGCTGTGAGCCACTGTACGTAGTAGCTGAACTTGGAAATGTTCACGTTCGGTGACATTTTGATTGATTGTTGATTAATTTTAATTGCTTTGTCAGCGACTGATTAGCCTTGAGGTAAATTGATTGATTGACGGTTTAATCGAATTAATAAAGATCAAACAAGTTAATAATGCATGTACCATGTATGCGAATTGCAATTACCTTAATAAATTTCCAGTGAGTGAAATAACATTGTGATTGATTCATCAAAGGGCAAATATATCGCATCGTATTGTGCTGATTGATACTAAATTGCTTTGTGATTATGTTGATTGATGGCAAATTATAATTCATGCATCTATAAAATAACAATTCGAATTAATTCCCTGCATTGCCACACTGTTAGATTGCAATCCCTAATTCCAAGGTGGCCACTTACAATGAATACTTAGTTTTCCTATGGCAATCTGCATTTTTTGGCTTTTTAAATAGTAGCCTGTGAAAGTAGTAGTAAAATCATAATTGCAATAAATCAACGTGATTTGTATAGTAATAAAAAATATATATAATTTTGTAGTTATTAAATGTGAGTTAACAAGATTTGCTGCGCCATCTATTGTGCAAAATCCACAACTGCACTAGTATTAAATAGCCGCAAAATATATTAGCAAATCACTATGTATATTGCTGAACTATCGATCGCTCGATAGCCATTGTAAGTAAGCAACCCTACTTCTTTTACCGTTGAATTTGACAAATCACCGCTTGCCTATTGCGTATTAAGTTTTCTGCACAGTATTATCATTAATATATAAATCAGGTAGGTTGTGCATAAATGTATATTTATAAGCAAACTAAGCACACGCTATATCTCACTCGCAACGTACAGATAATATGTCAAAAGATAAGTCTCACAACGACGGCAGCGACTCGCATACGTTTTTGAAACCCTATGCGAAGTCCGCTGGCACCCAGCAAAAGCGTAAAAGACAAAATGTAGGCGATTCGGCGATAAATACATCAACAAATGCATCGACAAATGCTCAAAATATAATCAAGTGTTATATGAAGCATCACAGTGCATCTATGGAGTCCTTCCAGAAGCAATCATCTGAGATTTCGGAGAAAATTCAAAAAACCAATATGGCCATCGCGGAGAGAACTCAGGAAAATGTCCAGCTTAAGAAACTGTAACACTCCGTTAACAATGTCAGCTATGGAATTTGTTAAATTTTTGACTCTTTCCGTTTCAGATTACACGACATGGAGCTGCAAGTGCAGGACCTGAAGAATAACTGCGGTGAACTATGTAAGGAAAATCATAAGATCAATCAAAAGTGTACAGACGTCAATGAGAAGTACCTCTCACTGGAGATTGGTTATGACAAGGAGTTCACTCATCTCAATATCGCTTTAAACAAGCAGAAATCAGAGCTAACAGCGCAGCAAAAACATATTATGAACTTGCAAGAGGAGGTAAGTGGGCATCTAAATGACAAATCACAGCTATATCAATTAAATATCCACTTTTTAAGCTAAAAGCAATAAAGGAGGAGAAACATCAACTGATGTCCCAATTAGAAACCGTAGCACACGAGAAGGATAAGCAGATAGTCGAACTAAAAAGAACAAATACGCAACTTTTGGCAAATATTAGTGAATTGGAGACGGCTTTTGATAAGAAGCTGCAACAAATACAAGAACATGAGGTGTGTACTTCTGTAATGTATTATAAGGTGAACACAATACTAATATATTTGCTTGCGTGTGCGTTTAAGACTATCCAAGTACAGTTAAAAGCCGAGGCGCAGCAGCATTCAGCAATGCTTACTGAGCAGCTCGAGAATAGCGCGCGCTGTGAGGCTGAGCTACGGTCAACAGTTGAGAAGCTGGCGGATGTGGAGAAAAATTGTTTCGAACTTGAAGAGCTTAACAAACAACTGTCGAATGAAATGTCCAATGTAACGCGCCGTCTAGAAACAGAAACAGAACAGCAAAAGCTAAAGATAAACGAACTCTATGGCCAAAATCAGAATTTGCAGTCTGTTGAGAAGCAGTTGCAAATCGAAATTGAAGCGCTTAAAGAAGCCAATGAACAAATGATGGCCGCAAAAGCTGAAGCAGATACCCTAGCTAAATCTGAGCTAAATAAACACGAAATTCAACTGATCGAGCTAAAGAAGCAAATCGAAGCACAGCAAGATCACGTGAATGCAAACAAGGCCTTAACAGATGAAAATGCCAAGATGGCGGAAGAGTTGCAGGCGCACAAGCAAATTTATCAGGTAAGGGAAAAATGTCAGTTGATAAACAATTCAAATGATGCTTTAAAATTATTTTTAGTCGAAGCTAGTAGAACTTCAGAGCGTTCTAAATCAAAAGAATGCAGACTTAATCGATGCTCAACAGCATTTTGCTGAGCAGGATCGTAAAAAAAATGTGAGTTAAGCAACGTATATGCCAAATTGGTTGCCTATTACACTAAAAAAAATTTTTATTTAGGACACCATAGCGGAACTTACATACAAAATAAAACAAGTTAGCCAAGTTTTTGGACAGCCAGTCGGCATCGGCAGTGTCATGTGCAGCCCGCAGAGCAAAGATCAAACAAGTAAAATACCCGCAGCAACTGCTCAGGCTGATGCTATAGAAAATGCTATTGAAGTTGCTGAAACATCAGCTGCAGTAACCGATGAAACTGCAAGTACTTCCATGGCCAACAGACGCCGCATATCGTCTAAGCGAACCGTTCTAGCACCATACGCTTCTGATTTCAACACTGATTCTGATAACGATTCCACGCCAAATTGGCAACCACAATATTCTAAGGTGGTACGTTTCTAAATTGTATGCGAGCTTCATTTGGGATTCAATCATGATCGCTTGTATTTTTGATTTTACAGGTTGCAAAACATAGAAATGGCAACGTCAAACGTATACGCCGCGTGCCCCGAGAAACTGATGACGCTTTCGAAAAATTAAAGAATTCAGATAATCCATAGACAGTATCTGCAGGTAATCATACTGCCTTAAACATATTCATTATTCAAATTTCATTGAGTACTTGTCAAGTGCAATTACTATTAATTGAAAACGCAATCATTGCTTTATTACACAAACATTATATTTTGTGTTATCTCATGTTTATGCCAGGCGCCTAAGCATTCAAATAACTGGGGTTAATCAATGTTTTTATATATGTTCTTTGTATTGTTAAACTAAGAAAAGTTGACAGATTTAAGTTAAGTAAGACAATATTAGGCTTAAAAGAAGTCATTTAATATGTTGTAATCATATTAATTAAATACAAACACTTGTTTCTTACTTAAAAAAAAAAATCCAAATCGTTTTACATCTTATCTATAGTTATAGCTGTTAGCATGATTTTAATTGCTACAATGATTGATGCACATCTCTAATTTGTTTAAAATAATTAATATTACTGTGGCTGACTGATGTGTGTCAATTGCTTGCGGGCCAATTGATAAGAATACTTCATAAAATGCTGATTCTCCATCAGTAATCCGATTTGAAGTTTGATTAGCATTTTAAAAGGCACACATAGTATTTTCGTATCGACCAAGTCAAATGATTGATTGAATTCCTTCGGCCAATGCCCGCCCTATCTGTCCACTTGTCCACTTAACCATCCATCACCATCACAAACTGGCACACGCTGTAGTTCAACGCCCAGTCACAATTCAATAAAGCTAAAGCCACAACAGCATTCCCAGCTCATGGTCATGGCATTGCCGCCGCCTCTCCCTGCTCTCGGTCGCACCACAACAACCATTGATAATTGTATTACGGAGGGACAAACGCCGCAATCCTTTCTGGCGCCTCGGCGGCAGCAGCTGCAGCAGTGGCGGTAACAAGAATAACTGTTACTGTTACAGTTACACCAATTCGGGTAACAACGCGGCATTTATCCTTTTTTTGGCGACATAAACCGCCTGCCACGCCCACACCGCAAAAGCTAAACAGGACCCTGATTCTCGGTTTAATCAGAAACAAATACGTCCGGCCACCGACAGAGTCCAACAACAAGGGAACGCTCCACCCAGTAGCCGTTGCTTCATCCCCCCAGTCCAAACCCTTTAAAAGCAATCGCCCCGCCCGCCCTCAATCCAAAAATAACAAACGGTTACACATTTTAGCTCGCTATTATTTTCGGAAAATATTCAAAAACCAAACAGCGAAAGTTTTGGTTTCGTCTGTTTTGCCAACAACAGCAGCAGCAACAACAACATTTTGGCTGTACAAATATTATTTGCTTTCTCTTGGGATGCTGTGGGTGGTGTGCTGGCTGACGGATTTTTGTAGGTTCCGTCCCTGCATTAAAATCACACAAAAATAATTATCAGCGTACCGATTTTTGTGCACAGCAACAACAACAACTATGTTAAATCACTTACTTACGCTACGTTTATCCAAAGGCAACTCAACCGCCCAAATCGTGCTCAATACTGAAGCGCCTCCCCCCGCAGCCCAAACTACCCGCACCGCAGGCATTTGCTGATTTGTACGTCCGCCCGGCTGCAGTCAACAACAGAAGCAGAAGCAGCAGCAGCGCCAACGTTGATGATTTTTGTTGTCGTTGTTACGAGTATTTGTCGCAAAGCGCATAAAAAGCATAAGCGCGTAAATAAAGTCAACCTCATTTATTTTGAATATAAACTACATTTTTTACGACAGCTAGCAGCAACCAGCCATAGCAACCGGCAGCAGTAGCAGCAGCCAGAGCCAAAGTCAAAGCACTTTGCAATAGTCGCCGTTGTCGTCGACAGCAGCCGCCGCCTGATTTTGTTATGAGGGCCCGTCAGCTGCCTGGCAACCGGCCATGACAGCTAAGTAATGTAGTTGGATCAGTTATTCAAAACTCGTTAAAACTCGTTAACAAACGTTGCCAGTGCGTAAGTTAAATCATTCATTCAAGCATTTCATTATCCATTGGAGATGTTCGCTTTGCAGCTTAGGCGAACAGTGTGACCATCACAAGTGATTTTGCAAGAAATCAGTGTTGCTGTTCGAATTTTAAGCTGGATGAAACTTAAATACACTTAATGCACAAAGAAGTAATTTCCTTTACTGTTTAATATAGAGCATTTGATTGTCGACTTTCATCGTAATGCCCTTGGCTATTGTTAAGCACCCTGTAAACAGGTAAACATCAATGGCGGGTCCTTTTTATATATGTATGCACGCAATAGTAAATAGTATTTTGAAATAAAATAAATAAATCATTTTATAAATTAAAATAAGGTGAATATCAAATCAGATTTGAATTTAAGCCTAAAGTTTGGCATTTAAATTCAATTATAACTTTATTTTAATCATTAGTAAAGGCTTATTCTCATAACTTTCGAGGAATTTGTATGTATACGTTTTTCACTGTTTATTTTATTTTACTGGGTATCTAAAGGTGTGCATGCTTACTTTTGCTCTTTTTGTTTTTGTTTCTATTTTTTGCAGTCTGCTTATTGTTTTTATTACATGTTGTTGCTTTTGACGTCGTTGTTGTTGTGCGTTGTTATCGTCTCGCCCCACTAAAGGTAAGCAACTTTTGTTGAGCTCTCGACATTAAACGCAAAAATGACATACAGCTTACAGTGTGTGGGCACATTGGTGCGGGATACGGGGCGAAAATCGTGGTGCTGGTGGTGTAGGTGATTTTGATTGTAAATGGGTGGCACGGGGGCAACAGTTCATTGCCGCCAGTTGCTTGCCTACTCCAAAATACACACACAGACACACACACGCACACACACACACACAAATATATATACATACATGTATATAAAAACCAGAAAATAAAGTGAAATGAATGCATTTGTCATGACCTCGAAACGGAAACAATTGAAAAAAGCTTTTCCCAGCGCGTTGCGGCTGCTGCAAGCAAGCAACCAGCGGCGACATTGCCGGCAGCATTCTGTGGGGGTAGGCAACAGTGGGGGCAGGAGCAGGAGCAGAAGCTGGAGCTGAAGAAGGAGAAGGGACAAGACTGAGCCGGAGGGCGACCCTTCACACATACAAAAATGTAACTGAGGCGTAGCACAAAAATGCAACTGACATAGAAAAACGGCTTTTTATATAGCCAAACACACGCACACACACACACACACACATAAACATATATATATATATATATATATATATATATATATATATATATATATATGTATGTACCGCAGTTACATATAGACAAAGTGAGCTCGAGTTGCTTTTAGCCCAATATAAAGTCCCTGGCTCCGTTTTGCTTAGCTTTTTTGCACACAATGCAGCAGCAACAAGAACAAGAAAGGAAAGCGGGAAAAAAATAAGAGGAAAATCTGCCGAGAAAATTCTTTTTGCCATTTGAGCAAAGTAAAGTAAGTCAGTCGACTGACTGGCCAAAGGCACATCATGGTCCTGTGAATAGGCCAAACCCGAGCTGGCCAGTTGCAAGCTGCAGGCTGAGATTGAGCGGCTTGTGCCTGGCAGCAGGTCAACGTCGATGTTGACGTTGACGTTAACGTTTACGTTAAAATTTACGCTCCTGTTGATGTTGATTTGCCTGAGGGGCTGCTTTGGGTGCCTCAACTTCAAATTAATTGCTCTTCAACTTCATTATTTTGCATGAGCTGAGCATGTTGGCCTGGCTTTAGCCTTTAGCCGTTGCCTACTTTTTGGCGCATGCCTGACACCATTTTGCGCTTGGTCAATATTTCAAACAGATTAGAGAGCAACAAAATGCGCCTTAATTGAATGCCACACGCCGTCCAAACCCCGCCCAACCCAAAACCGACCGAAACTCCCCACTAACGACCCAGACCAAGCAGCCAGCAGCAGCTGCTCAGCACAAGACATACATATTTAATGAGCCTCGACACGTCTTGCGACAGCCCGCCGCAGTTCGAGTCGTGGATGGAGACGGAGACGCATTTGGCTGGAGGCAACTGGTTCCAGTTGCTCCAGAGCATCGTTCGCATCAGGCTGCGTGGCATCGTTAGCGTTGGCCGCTGTCGCAGTCGCAGTCGCAATCGCACCTTGGCAGCGGCACGCACTCACGCACACACACACACACACACACACCCGCATACATATAGGGTATAAGCCGAAACATAAATTTCGTTAATCATTGAACTGGAAATTTAATAGCCAAGCCATATACACAAGCGGCATTAAGCGCCAGGCAGTCTACACACCCGTTTCCCCTGCCCGCTACCTATGGCCAGCTCCACAATTTCTCTATTTCTCCATTTCGCGCAATGCCACGTCCCATACTCAGTACATCCACTTGGCACATTGCAGTTAAAGTTTCGTTCGCATCCGAAGCCAGCTAAGCGCAAAAATTCCATTGCATGGAGCACGTACCAAGTGGGTGGCATTTGGGGCTAGGCCTGGGATGGAGAGAACGTGTGGAGTTTGGTTGAGTGCGAGGGTGTTACATTTAAAAACTAAGGCAAATATAATAAGCATTTTGCTAAAAAGACTCTGCGACACCCTGACCGTAGCGTGACTTTGTGTTAACGCCTCCCCCCACAACCTGCCTGCATTTGGCCAGGCTAAAATACATAATTATATGGCTGTTATAGTAATGCGAGTTGGAGCAAAGTTCAAGCAACAACGAAACAGAATGCCCAAAAATGGCCCAAGGGTCGCGTCATGCTCTACGAAGATACTCATAGATCAGAGATAGCGACCTAAATGGACGCCCTTTTCCTCTTTTATAAATTTTTTCAATTTTTCTTTTATTGTTGTTGGTTTTGGTCCTCTTTTGCTCTTGTAATTCGGAAATAGATTAAGCTTTAAATGCCACAATGTGTAACCGTAATAGGGTCAATAGCTAAGACAGCCTCAGCACCTGCCACATTAGCATTCCTCCTCTTTGTTGTAAGCACTCGTCTCAAAATGTGGTAATATATTTAAATGGCTGAGCACCAAACAAGTTGAAAGCAATTGCCTTCAGGAATTCTCGCCCCAACGTGCCGCACAGCCACAAACTTGCCACAAGGCTAACAGAGATGGTGCCATGGAATACGAGCAAATCATCAGCATATATGCACACATATATACATACATATATACCTATATGTACATATAATATATAATAAATGCATTAATTTAATTGCTCGAAGCTTATTTCATTTAGCTGTATTCCTGTATTCGTAAATGTATTTAATATATTTGAGTAACAACTATTAATACAAGGTATTTCATAATTACATTAATTAATTCAACAATAGATATTGTGAAAACAAAACCAAACTTGTATATTATCGAAATGTTACGTATTTATTTAATAAATAAAATTATATATATGTATATATAAATATATAAATAATCATATAGAGTATATATAAAAGGCTTAATAATAAAAGGCTTCGTATAAAATTGAATACCATATAAAATAACTGATTGTACGGGCTAATCTGTTAAATCGATTTATTATAGATTATCGATTATATTATATTTGTGATGCCAACCCAGATCTTAGACAATTAGTCATCGTATCTATCGATGACTGCGTCAAGTTAATTTCTTCCAAAATAACCTACTTCTCGTATAATATACACAGGCCGTGTAAAAGTCTCTATTTGTATACCTTAAACATAAATAAATAAAAAAAGACGCATTTCTATGTGCACAACATTTTAAAATCATTTCAGCATATCATCGAGTCGGGCGCTTTTGAATAGAGCATTCAAACTTGTTAACTTAATGATAAGTATAATCAGCTTAGCTGCGTTTTTTAGAACAGATTTCCATGGAAATGTTTATTGACGAGAACTTTGAAGGTGGCCACAAGAACTTTGTTGTTGAATGCAACCGACTGCGCAATGCTCTGTTCACAGTGTATTGTGAAACAAAAACCATGGAAAACTAAAGATTATTAGTTAGCTACCTGATGAATTTGATAACTACTTTTAAATCTGTAAGAGGTAAAAAATTGATTATGAATTAGCCACCACCTGAAGCCCATCATAAAATTTAAATAACTTTTACGAGATGGGTATATATTAGAATTTGACCAACGATTGGAGTCTGTCACATTGCATTAATGCGGACAGTCGGACAATTATATAAGTACTGTTTGTCTAGAAACTACAAATATTCAGAAACCTTCTTTGACATTTATATCCAATATATACACATATATTACTTATAGCTCTTTATTTCTTTAAAATCGCCTTGAATCGATTTTTACCCTTTAATTTTTAAACATATCTGAAGAATACGTACACAGAGAGAGAGAGAGAGAGAGAAAAAATGTGAACTTACATTAAGAATTCTCGATTCTTGAAATCCATACTTGATTTATGTCTGAAATACTGCGACCAAGCACAAAAAAACCAAGTACAAAATATCTTATGAATAAAAAGAATCTTGAATCAAGACAAATTCGTCATTTACAAGGAATGAGTTCAAAAATTCTAGAAATAAGTCTGGATCTCAGGTTCAACTCAACTAAAAAATAAAAAATTGTTTGCTACAAGACTTAAAGCAAATAATTGAACATGTTTGTAAAATATTCAAGCAGGATTTTTATTATCTTCGATCAAGATATTAAAATCTAAGATCAAGGTGTAAAATTCTTAAGTCTAGACATATTGTTATTACCAAAATAGACGATTCCGTAGTTTCTACATTAAAAACATTTTTAAATGGAGATTGCACTGACTAGAAAAGTGTAAGCGAACAACAAACACCTTTGAATCTTTTGCCACCTTTGTTTAAACGAGCAAATATATTTGACTTAAATGGACCGTAGATAAGATATCAACGACTGATATTTCACCTAGAAATACAAATCTCGCTGACGTAGTTAAAAATGTAAAAACATACAGGACATAGATTGTTAAGCACGTTTAAATACTTCAGTTTGTCATAATTAATGTTTCTTTTATTTATATTAAAATTTTTAATTAAGTAAGGCTGAATTTTAGTTGTTTAATTTGCAAATATAATTTAGCTTTTCAGGAATTGGGAAATTTGAATCAAGAATCAAGTTGTACTTTTAAGTATAACTTGTATACATAATATAATTTTTACTTTCATTTTGGGTATACAACAACTTAAGTCAAGTGTAATCTAACTTGATTTTAAAGTCTTAATACTTAATTCAAGAACGTATTATATTCACTTTTAAAGTTTTATTTTATGATCTTGGTTTAAGTCTGAAGTTTGCATGTACTTAGTTTAAGATGGTTTTATACTCATTTTAAATATTTTAAGATTTTTAATTTAAGTCTAAATGGCATTTCAAGTATGAAATAGTTGGTTGGTCTCGGTGTAATAGTAAGGGTAAAGCGCGGAGTATTGATATATGTCAAAACACTTTTCTGCTATTATTTAACTGGAAGCCCAATATTCTAAAAATTGGTTTATTTATTACGGCTCTTGAATGTGTGTATGTGGGTCTGTCGGGATTCGGAAGATGCCTTAAATATTCACCTGCACATTGATGTGTGTGTTTTATGTGCCGTCTTCCGTTTGTACTTAAGTGCGTAACAATACAGAAGGACATGCAAGTCCTTGGGCTGCCAAGGTACAAGAGTACACTATGAATATATACACATAAATATTATATTTAATCGTAAATAAAATTGGTTATAATTAAGAGAAGTATAAAATTTATGATGCAAGAGAAACTCAAATTGGGTAAAGTGAAGACCGCAGAGTGGCGTGGATGGTGGCACGGCAAATGGGGTTGAGGCGGATGCGACGCGAAGGAAAATCCGTTTCAACTTAAACACATCCGATTCGATTCTTTTTATCGCATCTGCGTCGCCATCGTTGCCATGGCTGTTGTCCCAGCGCAACCGTGTTCTGCTTTCATGACCGGATCCGAGCTGCAACCTGCGCCTGGGTAGCTGGCGGGCCATAAAGCGAACAGTGCTAAATCCGCCAACAATTGCAGCGCCAGCTTGCCGCAGTCAAAATGGCCAGAATGCGGACTGGGACGACAAAAAGCCGGAGTCCACTGAGCTGCCGTGGCTCAGAAATGTTGCACAAAACTTTTGCAGCAGGCAAGGCCCATAAATGCCAAGCACCCATTGAGAAGCAGATGCACCCGAAGCTGGGGACTCTGTGCAGTCGGATTCAAACGGGCAGGCGTTGGTGGGAATAAAAGTTGACGGGCATCTGTTGTTGCTGCTGTTGCTCTTGCTATTGGTATTGCTATTATGTCTTATTAAGCTAACTCACGTAAGTGCCCCTAAGTGTGCCCCTATCAAAGCCAATGGCCTTGGCTTCAACTGCAGCAGAAACTGGAGCAGGCTCTGTGCTCTGAGTCCATTTAAGATGGGCCAATGTCACCAATCAATTTGCACAATAGACAACAAATGCCAAAACAAACAAAAAATTGCAAAGATTGACAATGTACATTCACACCCATACACACACACACACACACACAAACACACACACACATGCTGAAGAGAGTCAGCAAATAGTTTAGGTAAACATACAACAGCAACGAGCGCCACAAGAAACAAAGGCACCCAGAGCCAACGCTGCCCTTCCTGTGTACAGAGCACTTTATAGCTCCACACACACACACGCCCAGTATATGTAAAGTTAGTTAGTTATATACAAATATGTGTTCAAGTGGGTGGCCAGAAGTGCAAGCCAAGTCGGAAAGTCAGAGCAGATGGCCGCTGGAGCCTTCGAGTCCGAATCGACTCGAATCGAATGGGAATTGACAAAATGAATGCCGTTCTGACCACACAAATGCACACTAATAGCAGGCCTATGTTGACAGATAATGTGCTATCGATAACAGTGCGTAAACTGAGTTCTTATAAGCTTCGTTTTCACGCTTGCTTTATTTGTAATTGCAAATTTAGCTGCATACAATTTTGAGTTCATATACAAATATGATTTTTAAAAAAAGGGTTACAGTTACACAGATAACATCAAATATATATTTTTATTGTACAAATAAAAGTGAAGCAAGAGTTATTTTATGGCTTTAAAATAAAAATGTAATTATAATCTTATTAAACTCTTTAATCTTGTAAATACAATTTGAAAACTAATCATTATTGTTTGAGCAAATTATAAAAAAAAAACCATTATACCCTTTTTACCCATTTTCAATGGGTTCAGGGTAGAATAATTCAAGAAATTAACTATTAAAGCTTAATTTGTACGTTAAGAATTAGACTATAATATGATTTGAAGTAATACAATTTCCCATGAAGTTATTTGCTTAAAGCCTCGCACTCTTTCTTTATAAAACACGTCTAATTTAGTTTTAAATATTAAAAGTTTTATGCAATTAGTCATTGTTTTTTGTTTTTTTTTTTTTTGGTTTGAAACTATGTATACAAATATTTGTATTATGCAAGATATTTCGTACATGCGTTGTATTATTCTTTAAGTTGGGCCTTAGCTGTATACAATATTTTTCTTTAAATCCCAATTAGTTGTTGTTGCATCCATATACCGACCCCCGGGGGTGGAATATTTAAAATCGGCTTTATACTTATTGCCCCACGACTAATGCAATTGGGTTAAGTGAGAAGCACATTGCTGCGCATCCAATTCAATTGTTTGTGCAACAATCAATAGATCTTAATCGTGCTCCATTTTCATTTCAATTGCTATGCTAAAATGCCAAAATTGTTTATCTAAATGTTGGAATTAGGGGCAAACAGAACTCCGTTGTCTGTTTTTATGTTTCAATGGAGCATGACTTAAACATTGGCATAAGAACAAACAAATCGAAATCGCTCTTATTGATATTGCATGGGCTTAGAAAACTACTTAACCTACTAAAGTATGCTAAACGATAAATTGAATGTATTTAATACAGCAATTGGATGTTCAAAATTGTTAAGTTATTTATAGTTCTAAGAAGCTTTTGATCGACTGAGCTGCAGCTGGTGCCAATGGTTTTCCAAAAGAGAATTTTAAATATTATTTTACCTGGTTTTATTTAAATTATCTTGTTATTCATTTGCTTGAAAAATTGAAAGCCTACTGTGAACATCACTTGTTCTGGTTGCCTGGCTTCCTGTGGTTTTTGACTTTATTAAAAATATTTATATATACATGCTTATTTTTAGTTTTTGTTTTTTAGCTTTTCATTTTATCACACAGTTTTTTCCCCTGTTCTATTCCGTTCCGTCCTTTCTCTTAATTTTTCTGTTTTGTTTCTATTTTATTTTATTTTGTTATTGTTGCTCCACTTGATGGTTGCTATGCGATTTTCATTTTAAGCGCTGGTTTTACTGCTCCGCTCTTCTTTATAGGCCAAATGCATAGTATAATTTTTACAATAAAAAGAAACAAAAAGCATCAAATAAAAACCAAAACCAAAAAATGAAAAAAATATAAAAACAGAAAACAAACACTAGCGCAGCGGAACTACGGCATAGACTCCCACAAAAACAACTTTTTTACATAGTGATACACAAGGCAACATTGCGAGTCCTCGACCATTAAGTTAGTGACGCTCTTTTCAAGTTATGACACCACAGAAATACCCTTACAAGTGTGAAGTGTAAGCCAACTGCAAACAAATAAAAATACTGAGTTGAAACGAAAGTCATTTGTTGTTATATATTTATATTATACAGTCGAATCTCGATAATTCGTACCCCGGAAATCTTAATAGTTCGTAATAAAATATTCATACATTTTGGTCTCCTCATTAATTCGTATTGTATTTGCAAGGCAATGAACATAAAACCTCATATTAATGATAATTAATTTTTAGAGCCTCTTATTATTCGTAATGAAATACATAAAAGATCGCTTGCAGTTTAACTACCGTTAACTTTTGAAGACAATTTAGTCGGCTTCATGTCGCCTTACAAGCTGCATTTTTTTGTCCTATTCTAACATTTTTTTCTTAGTTTGGCAAAATCAATTGAAGAAATAAGTAAAAATGCCTCAAAATACTATGTTTATAAAATATAAATACATATGTATGCAAATTAAGTAAGTTAAGTTAATAATACTCAAATGTAAAAGTGCCGATAATTTGAAAATCCCTGTAATTTGTTAAAAGTACTATTCCTTTGCGATTGCGTATTATCGGAAGCCTGCTATATTTTCAATTAAAGCAATGCATAAAATAAATTTCGTCTAAAGAAATAAAAATTTGTGCTGTATTTACATCTTTTAGAATAAAATGTGCTATAAGTTTAATTCAGAGCATGAGATAGGTCGTGTGAAAATTAAAAAGCTTTCTGCAAGGGTATTGAAACAAAGCAATAGCAACAACAGTTATTCCATAAAAACAACAACAGATACCAGCACAAATGTATTACGACTTTTATTTGCATACTTTTGTGTGCACGCAAAATGATTTAAAATGATAATTTCGGCGTATAACAAAATAAAATAAGAAGAGGAAAAATACCATAATAATAATAAAAATAAAAAAAAATGAAAAAATGAATAAGACGCATAAAAAATGCAAAACCGCAAACCAACACCAATTCTCAGCACTAGACTGGCTGTAATTTAGCTGTTTTTTCTTTCTCGTAATTTCAATTAAAATTATTCTAGTCGTATTACAAGCGCATGGTTGGTAAGTACTACGCGTACACTGTAGGGGAGGGGGGGTGGTCAGTCGTGTGCTTGGGTGCCTGGCTGAGCGGCAAAACGTTAACGCTCTTGAAACGCCATAGTGAAAACTGTAAAAGCCAACAATCCAGTGGCAAGTTTACAGCTAAGTAAGGTCCGGCACTGCGTGGACCGCAGTCGTGAACAAGCTGGGGGCAACCCTAGCGCCAAAACCAACGCCATCGCCAGCGCAGCCCGCAACTCCACCACAACGATGACTCCAGGACAGTCCATCAGCGGCTGACAGCCATCGCGCTGTCCCTGAGCGCCATTACCGCAAAACTTTAACGCTGAGTTGTTAGCAGCAGCAAACGAACTTAAGAACACAAACACGCGCCACACACACACACACACACACACACACACACACACACACACACACACACACACACACACACACACACACACACACACACACACACACACACACACACGCACACGCTTACATACATTACAATGTGCCCTTACCTACCCCAAAAAGAGTTATCTTTGGCGCGCCGAAAATTTCATGCCCTTTCTGACACTGCAAACTAGAGAAAACGGATGTACTTATTCAAGTAGTAGCTGATATTTTAAGATTATAGTTTTCATTAAATTTAGCTTACAAAACAAAATTTTTAATTTTCTAACTTGAACGATAATTGTATTTTTGCCGCTATAATAGTTGTAAAGGCTGATGGAACTCAGTATCGTGTGTAGATTGACCATGAATATATAAATGCATACTTTGCATATTTGATGACAAAATGAGAATAAGCAATGCAAGGGTATAATAGAGAAAAGGAATAGAGTCAGCAGTCCCTATATTTAAACCTATACCTAACGCTAACCCGTCGTTAGTCCCTAGTCCAATCTCAATCGCAGTCAAGCCGTATCAAAACAGTCGCAGCGAGACGAAGGCGACATTAGCTAAGCGCGCAACATCTCAAGCTGTAGTTGATCCACACCCCTCGCCCCACACATTCACTTCTGCACAATTGGAGTCATAGTCAGTCAAGTTGCCGTTAAGCAGCCAGCATTGCGCTCTGAGAGCGAGCTTCAACACACTCAGCTGAGAGAGCTTTTTCTGCAATAACAAAAAGTGTTGCCTACATTTGAGCGCATTTTTTTTGAGTGCAAATCACCGCTTGAGTCGCAACTTAGGAGCATTGAGAAACTAGTCGCTTGGCGTGCTGTGTATGTGCATGTGTGTGTGTGTGTGTGTTTGTGTCAGTGCGTGTGTTTTTTTTTAGCTGCTCTTCAGCGGCAACTCTTCCATTTGATTTCTTTGATTCTTTTTTTAGCAGCAGAAGCGGCACCGGCAGCGTTGGGCGCTGGTGGCTCGTGCCAAAGACCAAAAGTGGGTCAATTTACGTGCCGTCGTCGCCAATGGAACGTTGAAAGGCAATGTGCGTGCGTGTGTGTGTGTGTGTGTGTGTGTGTGTGTGTGTGTGTGTGTGTGTGTGTGTGTGTGTGTGTGTGTGTGTGTGTGTGTGTGTGTGTGTGTGTGTGTGTGTGTGCTTTACTGTCTGTTGTTCTTGTTAAATAAACCATGCTGTGTGCAACTAGCATATATACAATATATGTATGTGTGCCGAGGGACACCGACAAGAGGACAATTTTTGATACTCGTGGGAATTTAATTTGCAACTTAAGGAAATGCAAGTAATGATGACAAACTTTAAAATTTTGATAATGCCAACTGCAGCAGCAGGATTGCAACAAAAGCCAAATACAAAAGGTTAAACACAACTGCAGCTCTTATCTAGTATAAGTATATGCTAGATATAGGGTATATACGTACGAAGTATGTAGCATGTAGCAAGCATGTAGAATATATATGCATGCCCATCCATCTCAATCTATGCCATCTATCTAAGGAACAGCAGCCATTGCCACTGCAACTGGCAGCAGCAACAGCAGCAACTTGCCTTTGCGTTCGACTTTGCCTTCTTCAATTTTGCGTAGTTATTTTCGTAAGTGCAAACGAGCAATTTGAAGTGCTTAAATATTTGATATTGGTTTTGCTTTGCTTGTCGTCGCAGCAGAAGCAACAGCAGCATCAGCATCAGTAGCAGCAGCAGCATCAGCATCAGCAGCAGCAGGAGCAATAAACGCATCGTAAGCTCTGTGCAACATTTTAATGTAATTGTCTGTGTGCATCCGCATCAGAAGCAGCAGATACATCAGCAACAGCAACAGCAGCCGTCAGAGTGCATCATAACTGTAATAAAACGTTTAAATAAATTTATTAATGCCACGTTCTGTAATAGCTATAATCGGAGAGTTATGCCAGCAGGTGTTGCAGCAGCAAACTGCAACAGTTATTGCTAACTGGCAGTTGGCAGCTGGCAGTTGAATTGTTAATGCAAATAATTTTGAAATTGAATTTAATCTAAGAAGCAGAAACTAATGCCATATCAATTAGGTAATTGTGTGAGTGAATCTATTGGATCGGGAGGCGGGGGATGTTGGGTAATTCGTGCGAAATTTGTATGGTTTTCGGATGCACAAGTTGTTCGGTTCAGGCATGAATGCCTGCCCACGGATTAAAGGGGCAATAAATAGGCATTAAGTGGGCAAACAGCGATGGGCCAGGCCGAAAGTGGGGAACTGGATTTAGGCGCAACCAGGCGACAGCAGCAGGCAGCAGGCAACGAACAGACGACAGCTAGAAGAGCACCACAAAGAAATGTAAGTAAGTCGCATGAAAATGTTTTTGCAATTTGTTGTGGTGCGGTTGATGTTGATGCTGTGCCTGAAACTGAAACTAAGACTGAGACGGGTACTGAGGCTGATGGTTGAGGTTCTTGCTTGCGGCCAAGGATGAGAGCCAGCAAAAATTGTGGCTGGCTTCAAGTGGATGCCAGCTAGACAGGCTAAAACGAAGGCGAATAAAAGGCCATGAAGTGCAGAAGCAGAAGCAGCAGATGCCATAGACATGGCCATAGCTCAAGCACAATGGCAGATAGGACGTTAGATAGTGCCGACAGTGCTGCCAGCTCTTGAGGAGTAAAAACGCTAGTTGGAAGCAAAAATAAAGCAAAAATCTGTTAAGACATATAGGCAGGCAGCAGTCCAGAAAGAAATGGGAAAACAAGAAAAAGAAAAGCAAGCAAAAGCAGCCGAAGCAAACAGATGATTAACTACTTATGATAATTTGAAGCAGAGCTGCCAGTCCCGTCTACTAAAGCTCTATTTGAAAGAAAAACGAAATGAACGCGGATACTGCAATTATTTGACGATTATAATTTCAACAAGAACTTGACAAAAGAACAAAAAAAACAAAACTTCAGCAGAACGCTAATCACTTTTAATTTTTTTCACCCGGGCACCTAAAAATAAAGCCAAAACTAACGGGAAATGGAAATGAAATGGGTAGCACTGACTGTTAGCCACGTATAAATAATCGCTAAGGCAAAGAAATTACAAAACTTCGTCAACATTATAAATAAGCAAGTTAAAAGCAGAAAACCGGATAGATAATCGGATATTATATAAACAGGAAAAATGATCTACCGATTAGGAGAGATTTTAGAGTTCTAGCGAAATGAAATGAATTTACCTGTTTCCTGTAAATATGTCTATTTTCATAAACTTTTGCGTAAAAGTTAATAGCGTATAACGGTGTGAAAAGCAACCCATAGAGTTGACGTGGGTAAAGTTGGAAACATTTTTCGAACGAATATAAAATGATGTGTAAAATGGTGTAAAAGTTTTTTATTTTGAATTCAACTTGGAGAATACTGAATATGATATATGTACGCGAAAATAAAAACGTATCAAAATTGCCTCAACACACATTTAAAAAATCATCACTTGAATCCATGAATATCGAATAAAAAGTTCGTAATAAAGAGAGCGAGTGAAAGTAGGAACAAAAATGTGAATACTAAGTAAGACAGAGCGCATGGGACAAAGATTTAAAGCGATAGTGAAAATAACAGCAAGTAAACAAGAAAAAAATTCGAAGCGCATCGAACTAGTAAAAATCGTATAGGAAGGTCATAATTGAAAATGCTTAAGTGTACAGCAGTGACAGCTTCATTTATTATTTCTATTTACTTATATAAAGAGCATCATGTTCGTAAAAATTGCATTGAAAGGACACATTTTTAAATGGTATAAGGTATTCGAAAAACACACATTATATTGATATACAGACTCAGCTCTTGAGCCAAAGCATATTTACTTATACACTGTACAAAGGGCATCATGCTCGTGAAAATCACATAAAAAGGTCACATTTAAAAATGCTTCACAGAGAAAAACAGTGCTTTTCTGACTTAGCTCTTCATTAGGAATGTGTGTACCCACTTTAATGGGTGCAGCGTACAAAGAAAATCCATTGTGTGTATCGCAACAATCTCAAAATGAAATTGATGAACACCGAACAATGATCCCATGATGAGAACACGAATGTCTCTACTAACTGGCATTGAAGAAAGAATTTGCTCATTAGAGAAGTGAAAAACTTTGGTAAAAGTCTTGTGAATGCTGGCGTTGTGGAACGCAAGGCTCGAAAATGCACTTGGATTCAGTAGATGGGCATCTTTGAATGTTGGCAGAAAGACAGACAGACAGACTGAGTATGGCGGGCGGGAAGGGGATCTGAGAGGGTCTTTTGTATGCTGCTCGCACAATTGCATGCTGAATGCTATAAAACTCCCTGCCACACACGCATGCCACGCACACATCATATTCACTCTATCTTTACCGCTGCTTCTACCTCTAGTTCCAGTTCCTCCTCACCAGCCTGCTCTCCCCTTTCACTGGCGATGTCTCCTGCTCTGGCTGAAACCAACTATGTGGCCCAAAGTGTGCGCCAAGCATGTGGAACAAAACGCAAAAGTTGTACAAACTTTTGCGGCGATCTCTGGCTGCGAATGCTGTGGAATGCTAGGATATGCTAGGAGTGGTTAACGGGGTGGGGGGCTTTTAAGGGGTACCTCACAGCCAGGGCAAATGAAGCGTAAGAGAGACACAGACACACTCACTCACTCACACACACACACACAGACACACACACAAACAGACATCCCACATGCAGCACTCACATGCATTCAGGGTAAAAAACAATACATTTAATTAAAGTTTAAGATGAGTTGGCACAACAGTGTGCCAGGCAACAAAAAAAAAAAAAGAAATAATAAATAACTAACACGAACAACAGAAACAACGACAAGAACGGGGCCATACACTTCACACTTTCAACGCTTTGCACAGTTTATACAAGCCTTAACTAAAACTATGTTAAAAATTGTTAACGTTCTGCAATAGCACCCAGATTTAATTAAAATTATAGCCTCAACAATATCTGAACAGCAAAACTTTAAGGCGTAAATTCTGTCCGTTTGACTGTCTCTCTTTCTCTCCCTTTCCGTTGTGTCTCTCAGCCCAGGTTGGGCGTGTGGGCCGCGTTAGTTGGCCGTGCTGCAGTTTATATCAATGTGCAGAGTCAACTTTAGTTCAAGAATTATTCGCGCTACACTGTGAGAAACCACCCGGACACAACACGCTTACTTCGCTTGAGCAAGTCGAGTTGAGTAATTAAATTGAGTTTACAATTTAAATCCGACATTTAATATATAAATGTTATAAAAATGTGCACCTTTGCCGATTATCTTACTCAATTGAGCACTAGATAATCTGAATTTACGCAAATTCCATCGATCTGCAAATTAAGATATACAACAGAGGGCAGCTGTTTTTCCCCTATTCTCTCTCTTCTTCTTCTTTTCTCGCTGTGTGTACAAACCCCCCACCACACCACCAGCCAGCTTGTTGTTGTCGTGCTGCTGCTGCTGCTGCTGTTAAACAACGCTCAACGCTATCTAGTTGATGACTAAAAACTTTGCACAGTAGTCACGTCGAGCGAGCTATTCTTCCACGCCCACGCCCAGCCCTTCCCCATCCCCTCGTTGAACCCCCTGCACGCCGTAACCGAAGACCAGGCAACCGGTGCGTGATTGTCAAGTCATGTTTTAAATGTTGCCCAACCAAATTGGACAAACATTTTCGAAGCGCATTCGCGTTCGCAATCCAAATTAGCACATTTTGTACAGCCCCCCGCACCGCAGCGCAGTGCTTTACAAATGATGGGCGTGCCACTAGCCCAGCTCGTTTTATATTGAGTATGCACAGTTGCCAGTTGCGAGTGGATTACTGGCGACATTTGTAATTCAAAGTGCGCCTTGCGTTGATTTCTGCTGCGTCTTTTCATTGCGATTTTATATGCGCTTCTTCCAAGTGCACGGTGGTGCGGGGAGGGAGGGAGGGAGGGGGGGAGGGGGGTGCAGCCTGGTCGCTAGGTTAAGTGGGGCGTGTGGTCATGCGGCAGTTGCAATCGCAAAATGCCATTTCCGCAAGCTGCCAACGCGGCTGCCGGCGGCTGCCACCATTTTCAAGATCCCCAGTCGAGCAATGCCTGCAAAAATAATCGAGTTTTTTTACTCGTTAAATAAGTGTATGGGGCATATTAGGTTTGTGCTAGCGCTAGAAACCCGCAACATGAAATATTAGTATTAAGATTTTTTGGATAATTAATTAAATCTAGTTTTTAAGCTGCACACGTCCAATTTTTATAGATGGATTGCTGACGACATCATCTAAGATCAAGAAAAATAAGCTTTCAATGCGCAAGTCAAACTATATACATATCTGTATACCTTAGGATGAGTAAGCCACAAAAATTCAAATCTCCCGCAATTTTAGAGATAACTTATCTCAATAAAATAATAATAATAATTTTCGTTTTCACAGTGAACGAGTATTTCACAGTCGATCAAACCCGACTGCAACACTATTACTTTTGTGTGTGTGTGTGTGTGTGTGTGTGTGTGCGTGGGGCACGACAATAAATGCTAATTTCCTTTCGCAGCACATAAAACATCCTTAATTGAAAAATGCTGACAGAAATGGCCACAACTGGAGCAGTTTCCGCTCATTGGACTTATGATCGACACGTTGTGTACACCTGGTTAGTGGACAGGGCGTGGCAGTGGGCGTATTCTATGTACATATATGCGGGTGCGTGTGTGTGCATCAAAATTGACAGCTACTTAAAGCTGTGGTGAAATGCTTTTGTTTCATTTTCGTTGGCGCCCACCGTGAAGCGCAAGACAAACAAGCAAGCAAACAGACAGAGCGGCAGACAGAACGGACAGAGAGACAGACACACAGGGATATAGGGAGACAACCGAACAAACGACACACAAACTGGCAAACAAGCAAACAAAGTGAAGGGAAAAACAAATGGCCAAAGTTCGCACATGAAAGCAGAAGATGTTGACGAAGTCGCGGCCCAAAAAGCAAGCAAAGCATGCGGTGTGGGTGCGAGTGCGGGTGCGGGTGCGAGTGCGGGTGGGGGCTTGGTGCAGCGGCAGGCATGGGCCACATGATGGCACAATATGAATAAAATGAATAAATTGGCATATGTAATGCGTTTGCTGGAGCTTTGGGGGCGGCAGCTCCTCCTAGACGCAACGTTTCGACACTCATAGAATGAATCCCCGAAGGGAGCCCGAGCGTGGGGAGGGGAGGGGAGGGAGGGTAGCAATACGTTTGCGGGGCCACCTGGAGATTTGCTTGAATGTGGCACTGATTATATGCCATGAGATTTTCATGGCGCGTTATCATTGAATCTGCGCCACGGGTGCTTAGCGACCTGTGGGAATCCAGAGGGGGGGAGGGCGTTAAGTGGGTGTTGGATATCGCTAGGGAATTTTCTTAAAAGTTCAACAGGGGAATTGCCAAATGACGGACTGCCAAACGCGACTCCCACCACGAATAGACGGCCAGACATTGTCTGAATGGCGAACTAAATGAGTGCACATAAATCGATACCGTGTGCTGATAACTGAAATTGATGACAAAACGATTGCCCATCAAATTCATACGATGGCCACCAGTTTTATTGAGAGCCCACATTAGGTCCCTAACTAGCTACTAAAATTTATGTTTACTAAAAAAATGTTTATTTGTTTTTCCTAATGTTATTAAATTCGCATAAAACTGAAGCAATTTGTATCGTTATTATTATTTTTATTCATATAGGGCAAGTTATAGGCTTTGATTAACTTTCTTCTTAGCCACAGGATCATCACATACCTAACTAGTTAGTAAATGAACAACTTAGTTGGTATTTAAGACATTCCAAAAAGATAGAAAGTCAGATAAACTTAACAGTGCTCCCAAAATACCTACAAAATAGTATTTATTAATATCGGACAATTACAGCATATACATATGTATGTAGCTGCCATAAAACAAACTGTCATTTGTTTATCTGCAAAACAAAAACTTTCTAAAACAAACTTTTACTAACATCGAACTACTACTATATGAAATAATCTTGATGAAAACAATTATTTTAATTTTAATTTTTTTATTTTTTAGAGCCAGTTCTTTCTCGCTTAATTATTATTTTGTATACCTAGAAGGAAGTATTTTAGACCCCATTAGGTGTATATATTCTCAATCAGGATCAACAGCCGAGTCGCACTAGCCATGTCCGCCGTCTGTATAAAATAGATGTTTCAAGTTTTTGAATATGGACTCCTTCATGGAATCCATCAAATTTATTTTAAACGATCAATAGTTTACACCGTTTTCATAAAATCCATAAAAATCTACAACAACCTAAATTTATTTAGACAGTGAGAACTAATTTAATCTTTTATATCACAAAAAGAAGCTATTGCAAAAAGATCATCAAGATTGATAAGAAAACATAGAAGTATTTCAAGAAAACATGTGGTAATATTGAACAAATTTCACAGGTGAAGTAGTAGCAAGCGCAAGCAGTGTACACGCAAGCAATGCAAGTGTAAGCAGTACTTGCTTGCATATACATATATGTATGTATAAGAGTGTTGAAGAGTGGTTCAGAGTATGTTTTAGTCAGGAGGTCCCGATTAGAGCCTAAACCACTTGTTTAATTAAAGTTTTGTTATTCAAATGACATTTCTTTCTTTTGATATCAGCTCTAATCTAAAAGAAAGAATTTCATACAACAACTATAGCTTCAAGTTGCAACTGTTTAGAAAATAACTTTTGTTCTATTTTCATTTCTTAAGTAAAATGTTTGACATTTGCTAAAAGATTGTGCCTACACATTTTTGACGGAAAGTCATGCAAGCGACACTTCACAGAGAAATCTCAAACAAATAACTGCAAAATTAAAGCTGAGGCGAAGCAGGTGTCACGTGTGAAAATGCAGTTAAATTGTTTCAACAAAATTTATGCATATTCAAACATGTTACGGATAAAGAGATTAAAACAACAAAAGTGAATCAAAGCAGAACGAATGCATTTCCAAAATACGAAATAAGTTTATCGAGAAATGCACATTGTTTTTGCCCATGGGAACCACCGCAACAATGGAAGGCGGGGGTGGCATCATTGCCCAAAGCTGCCAACTTACTTTCAGTAAGTGTCCTCGGCACTTGCTCTGATCAAATAAATTTTGGGGCTAAAGCTCTTGTCTGCTTTATGTGTGTAATTACAAGCTGCCTTTTTACCAGGGGATGCTACACTTTGGCTGCATGCTGAGGCAGCGAGGCGAATCCCCAGTGCACACACTCACACACACACACACGTATACACACACACGAAAACAGGCAGGCACACACACACACACACACACACACACACACAGAGAAAAGCCACGACATTAGCATAATGTGATTCTCTAAGCATCTGATTTGCAGGCTGGTAGTGAGAGCTCGGCCAGAGGGCGGTCAACTTGTTGACTTCGAGAGTTAGCGGGACGTGGGCAGGCCAGATTGGGGCTGGCATCCTGCAGCATCAGGCTACGCTTCCTGCCACTTTAGCCGTAAACGCTGCAAATGAGCAAGAGTCGCAGTTAGCACCGCCCCCCACGTCTGGCTGCACTTATGTGTGCAGGCGTTGCACGTTGCCACGCGCATTGATTTCAGCTTACTTACCCACAGACACACTCACACACACACACACATGCCAGTTGCCACCAGGTTGACAGCGTGTGGCTGCCATTGATGATGCAGTCATTCATTTTTATCAACGTACAAACGTAAATGCAATAAAAAGCGAAATCAACTTGCGATGCAATTTCACAGCAGAGCACAAGGTGAACGGAGGAGCAATAGAGAGCAAGTGTGAGTCGTGAAATGTGAATGGGAATTGGGGTTGGGTTCGGGTTCGGTTTAGGTTTGGGGTTGGCGCTACAAACTGTACTTACAGCCAGTAGCGCCTTTTACCAGAACGTCTGACATTTTGCTACATTGTGGCCATAAAACTTCGCTACACGTATTTTGGTGGCATTTATTGTGGTTGCACTGACACAACGCCGTTGTTTTTCTTGTTGCTGTTGCCACTATTGCTGCTGAGATTCATTTGGCCTTTCAATAGACCGCTGCCAGAATGCCGCGGCATCATACAAAACTCATTTCCAATGCTATCGCCGCTAACAAACTGGCAGCTGGCATCTGGTAACTGAGAGCTGGGAGCTGGAATTGCTAAAACCTCTTGCCGGCTATCGGCTCGGGCATTGGAATTGAGTATTTGGTTTGGTTTTTGGTTTGGTTCTTTTTGCCCGCATTTTTGGCGCAAAATATTTCTTTCGATTGCACTCGCAGGCTGGCAGACATCTATCTCCATCTGTTGCGATTGTCTATTCGATGCCACCTTAGCATTTGTTTGCCCCTTCAGCAGTGCAGGCAGCTATCTCGTTCATTCACTGAATCGATCTCGCTTTGTCTGCGTGTGGCATGCTGCATAATTTACTGTTCGAGTCAATACTGTTTTCCCAACTTTAATTAAATTTGCGCTCCTGAACGTTTCCCAATATGCTGTGTGTGTGTGTGTGTGTGTGTGTGTGTGTGTGTGTGTGTGTGTGTGTGTGTGTGTGTGTGCGGTATGTGTGGTTGCTTCGTTAGTGTATTCGTGTGTGTATGTGTGGCCGTTTTGTGTGTATAGTGTGTGCCTTGGTTAGTGCTCACAGCTGGGCTTCGTGCACCATGGTTCAAAATGGGCAACAAATCGCTGAAACTTTGTTGTGGCCAAGTGGAAGCGCCAGGTAAGGGATGGGGGAGGAATCGCCTCAAGGCGTTTATCGTTTAATTGACATCCACACGGTCGAGTGGAGCGAGGGAACCAACGGCGGCAGCAGCAGCAGCAGCAGCAGGAGCAACAGCAGCAGCAGCAGCAGCAAGAGCAGCAGCAGCAGCAGCCCCATTTCGTGGGCCCCTGTGGGGCATATCCAGTTTACTTTGTTGTAAACTCACCGTGCACAGCGTTCGGTTAATCGCATGCAATTATCGAAATTGTTTATCGCTTCGCCAATTAGGTTGTTATCTCAGCTATCAATGTGTGCTTTACTAATTTCAACTGTTTGTTCGCGGATTTTCGCTTAGACGATCCATAATGAAGACACTTAATGTCGATACGCTAAAAGTGCTTAGATAAATAATGAAAGCAGTACTCTTGGAAGATTTCATTTATTTAGTTAATTCATATATCGATAACATTTGTTTTATATGTACCAAATATTCAAGCTGGAAACAGCCGTTTTCCAATAATCATGTCGGTTGTTTTTAATATTAATAAGTTTTTATTTATATACACTACCTTTCTGTTGCTTAGTTATCGAGCATTGAAGTGCCAAAAACCTATCGCAAAACAGCTACATGTTGACAGCAAAGATGACGCTATTTTTGGCTATCGCTACTTATGTTATAGATTAGGTGTTTTTATAACGATAAGTTTTTTTTTATAAAGCTATTTTTCAAGTATCGATATACTATGCTAGATATTATTGCACATCAATTATTTTCATTTTGATACACTAAGAAATTGCAACGCTTTTAGCAATAAGGAAGCCATTTTTCGAATTTTTCGTTTCAGGTTTATGTCTTATATCTTCCATCCCTTATTGTATTGTCAGTTGCCTTGTTTACCCAGCCAGACAAGTCAGTCCGCTGTTTAACCAATGTCGGTCTTCCCATGTGTGTGTGTGTGTGTGTGTGTGTGCACAGAAATTCTATCAATCGTATTACATTCAATGCGTTCAAATTGCTCCTCAGCCGATGGCTTTGCTGCAGTTGCCGTTGTTGCTGTTGTTGCTGTTGTTGCTGTTGCTGCTTCCTGCGCACAGCTTACGTCACGTTCCATTGCGCCCGCAGCGCTCATTTGGGGGCCGGTGACCACATGCGGGCACTGCCAACACTGCGGCCAATACAACAAATGCGGCTTCATCGGAGTCACCATCATCATCATCATCATCCGGAGGATCTTCGTCTATGTGTCCCATTCGTGACTCCTCTTATGCATTGTTTGTTTCACTCGATTTGCTTGCAGATTTAAACGACATTTAATCAATACCGCCAACCGTTGCATAGACCGCACGCACAAGCCCCAAACTATTTGCACACGCTGGGTAACAGCTGAAGCCAACTGTTGCACAGCAGCAACAACAACAGTGATAACTATGACAACAACTCCGCTCTTTAATGCGCTCTGCATTTTTGTTATTTAATTAAATGTCACTTTGATCGAAATAACCTTGTTTATGCCTGCATGTGCGCGTCAGCGTGTGTATATTTGTGTGGGGGGCTCAGCATTTGATCCAATAATCACATCACGAAATGGGTTCCGCACCCGCAACTCGTCAACGTAACCCGCAGCTCAGGCTCAGGCAAGCGTGAGCAATGCAATTAATTATAAAAAAATAAAACAAAAGCAATGCGCCAAATTGAATATGCACACCCCGCGCACTGTGGGTAAAATTGGGCTTTCCTTTTTTAAAATATTGATAAGTTATAGTCCAATACAAGCGACAGCTTCAAACCAGCCAAACATGTAATAAAACCAATATACTCTTTGCTGCCCTTTACGAACAGAGTATAATGCAGAGGTAAAACGAAAAACATATACCTAAATACAAAGACATAACGTGTACCGCAGCAAAAAGTTTATTTTCTTAAGCAAACTTCACAATTTCTCTGAAATTTAAAAAAGTTTGTAATTTCTACATCTTTTCTGTTTTAACATTAACAGCAAACCAAACTCCTTACAATTGTTTTTATGTTTTGTAAGCTACAAACTTTTAAAACCCATGAAAAATTAAACATTATTCACAAGAGATGTTTACCTTTAATGTCTTTGGACACTGCTATTGTTTCAATAACAAAACAAAAACAAAAAGTCGAATACATTATTAATAAATTTGTTGAAAAGCTAGTCAGAAATAATTTTTCTTTTATATTTGAAAGCGCTTGAGAACAAGCATAAAATGCCAACAGCTGTTAACTTAATAGATATCTAAATGTGTAAGTATTTTTAAGAAAAAACGCGTACAGATTTTAAATACATTTCCAATATAATTAAATATGCAATTTGCACATTAATTTGTCAATTTGGTCCACTGTGGCACGAGCGCGACGTCAGCGAATGTGAAGAAGTGTTGCATGCTTTTAGGCAGGCCTTGTTCATAAATTGACGCCCCCAAGCCGACGGCGTGACGGACTGCCTGACAGACAGACTGGCTGTCGACTGCTGTACGGCCTTTTTGTTTACGGTCGGTGGCGTTCTGTGGGCTTTGGCTTGTATTTATTTATACACACGTTAATATAGGCGGTGAGAACCCGTCATAATTACAGGCAGGTTATGTTTTTTTAATGAGCTGCCGCCAATTTGATGGGAGCTGGGTGGGCCCGTAGACAACCCTTTAACTGTTGCCTTTCAACCGACAGCCATTAGCAAGGTCATGTATGTAGTACGCTTTACCTTTATTAGCCACACGAGGCATACTATAAATTGAAATTTTGTTGCACCACAGCGCATTTAACAGTAGGACGAATCGGATTTGGTCCAGATTTGTGCATGATTGCAATCGGCACCCAGGCTACGTTTCAGCAAACTATCCAACTGGCGGCAGAACGCCACCCTTGAAATTCCATTCTCCAGCATTGGCCCTCCATCGACTTGGGTGGCCACATCAGAGCAGGCCTCATTGCCAGCCTGTATGCGTTTCCTCATCAACGAATGTGATGTTCTCATGGATCTCGGCTCCGGAACTAATTCAGCCTTTGTCTTGACAATGGCGCCAGTTTTGGCAGATGTCCTACCAGTAATTACATCGAGTCTGTTATTACCGGCCAACATAATGTTGTCAATATCGTCCAGCACTATTTCGTCCGGAATTGTGCCACATCTTTTGTGGCATTTCCTACTATATTTCATGTTAACAATCTTATTGGCCGTGGGATGCCGCTTGAGACGCCGATAGAAGCGCGCCAGCTTCGCGAGAAGACGCTTCGCTACAGACATGGTAAATTTGGCCAATTTAATTAATTTGCTTTCTAAAAATGTTATTTAGAGTCTAGATAGCCGTGTTCGAAAACGTGTTTCAAAACATGTAAGTAACTATATAATTTTTCAAAAAAAAAAAAAAATCAAATTTAATGCTAAGTTGAAGAAAATGTGCTCGATTATGTGTGTGAATTGACGATTGAAACTATAAAATTGCTGCCCTAGACGCTGACAGTTAAGGCGAGGCACAGTTGGATGCCCCAACAACTGTCAAAGCCAGGCAAGTCATTAAAGTTAGTTAACTACCTTAACCCGTTGTTAGACGGCCGTTCAGTTCGCAGCCAGTCAAGTGGCCCATTCTGGTGTCATAAAAGTTTTATTGCCTGCTTTTCGGGGCGCGCTTTCAATAAGGCGCTTTAGTCGGCCTGCTACCATCAATTATTAAGCGTCATTAAATTATAAGTGGTGCTCGGCAAAGACTAAGCTGCGCACCACAACATTTCTGCACCGCCAACACCGCCGTCGCTTTCACGTTGCCAGTTTAATTAAATTTGTACGAAATTCTCACGCAAACCACCGAACTTGCGCTCGGTCTAGGCGTTCATTAACAATGCATTGCCAGGACCATGCCTCAACACTGGGACATCGGGACAGCGGGACACCCGAGCAGCAGACCAACAAGCCAGCAGGACACTTGCCAGATCACTAGACACTTCACTTCACAGCTCGTTCGAGTGGACTCTTGACTCTTGCCGCCACGCGCTTCTGCCTTTCGAAATCTCTCTTTTTATACCGTGAGCCCATTACAAATGTGTAAGAAGGGTATATTGGTTTTGTGAAAATGTATGTAAGAGTCAGCGGAGACATCACCGGCGTCATAAAGTATATAAATTTCTGGTCAGCTTCACTATCGGTGTTTTCCAATTTAAGTCGTAAATATTTTTTTTAAATATCGGTAGATTGGGATTAACGTATTGTTGTTTAAATTTGTGTATACCATATGCAGTTCAAGTTTATTTCAATTTGTCAATAAGCAGCCCTACTGCCTTTTAACCGATTATTATCGGTTTATGAATAATGTTGTTGAGCGCAATCAAATGTGTTCTTGTAATGCGTTTACAAAGCAGGTATACAAGTACATCAATGTCAATAACAACGTTGTTTTTTAACCCTAACCCAATAATATTTTTTTTCGATATACTGAAATATCGATCTTCATTTATGCCTCGCAATTTTCATAACGATCACCTTGTAGCTTGAAAGTTATTAAACGTAGTTTAAGCGAAGCCGCTAAGCAAGATTTCAAGGATGGTTGAAATATGTGCAGCTTGCAGAATCTCCTAGTCGGGCACTCTCAACTAGAGCACTCGTGCTATATTTCATTTTTATTTATATTTGCAATTTTTTTACTTCGTTTTGACAACATTTTTATTGCCGAAATCTCAGGTTGATACTTTTTCCTTTTGGTATTTAAACTTGACATTTGGCCTTAATTGTACCGTGTTACAAAAAATATAATTCTATTTTTAGAATAACATTTATTCTTTTTACGGCACTTTAAACTTGTATGCTTAAAGTATGTTTGTTGTCCACAGCACAACTTTGCCTAGAATAGTGAACACTACACAAGCGCTTGACTTCTTGCTGGACTGGAAAATATTTGTATTATATTGAACTTTAAGTTATTTAAGAGCTTTTCAAATATCATATTTTGAAAAATAGCTCCAAATATAAGTTGTTTTTTTTTGGTATGAAATGTCAAGAATGTACATATAACATTTATTTATATATATATAGAATGGAATATAAAATTTAAGATGTTTCATCCTAAGCTTAAAAGTATCCCCTAAAGACCAAAACAATAGCCATTGTATATATCTACATCGATTTTAAATTGTGTTTTTCATCAAGTGTCAACCGTTATTTTATTTTTAAACTGCATATTCCCCAAAATATACCGAAAATAACTTGACCCAAAATTGAGTGCTCGATAATTTCAGAAAAAATTGAACGGAAGCGTACAAGTTAATTTTGAGCCAAACTTTCCATAAATTTCAGCACGTACCAACAAATATTTCATCTTGTTAAGTTTTAGTTGAGGCGCCAGCACAAAATAAAATAATAAAAATTACTCGCACACACACGCACACATTAACACACAGTTAAGGACACTGGAAATGTAATGCCATTTAAAATCGAAATCTTTCATTAAATTAAGAAACATTGTTTGTAACCGCGAGCTGGTGCTGTCGACATAGTGTATACATACGTATATTTGTGCACACACATACACACATAAAAGCTCACACGCACACACACACACACACACACACATACACATATAGACACACATTAACATATATAATTACAATTTAATTAGCGGACATGAATTGCAGCGTCACAGCAAACTGACCAACTGGCCGACCACATTGAAGGCGGCAAAACCGTGTTCCACTTACCCAACACATCGAAATTCTCTCTCTCTCTCTCTCTCGCTGTCTCTCTCTCTCTCTCTCCCTCTCTCTCTCTCTCGGTCTCTTATCTGGCTATTGGCTGTTGCTGCTGCTTGCGAGTGTTGGCGCGACTGTCGCTTCCTGCTGCCCATAAACTTTTTACTCATCCGCTCATTACATTTACACACACAAACACACAGAAACACATGCACACGCACATCTGGTGTACATGCAGAGCAGATAATGTAAGGCAACAACAAACAGCACAAAAAAAAAATAATAAAAATATATATTATAGCGGACTATAAAAAAAAATTGATGTTATTCAAGTGAAATATGACACTCTCATATATTCGCAATTATTTGCGCTATTCATTAAGGGCCATATTCAGCCAGCACGAAACTCCAGATACGGTGCAGAACATCTCCGCTGTCCCGACAACTTGTGCTCTCTGGCAATAAAAAATATAAAAGAAAAAAGAAAATGTGAAAGGAAAACAGCAAATTGAATAAAATGTAATGTAAAGTTTGTGCGATCTGATGCAAATGTGACATTCAAACTTGGGCTAAAGCAACAGGAAATTGCATGAATTGCGACACGAGGTCTCCCAAGGCGAAGTGGCTTCATTTAAATTCCTGTAGACATTGATACTAGAGTCAGCAAACAATCGAATTGTCCGCATATTCCCCCGGCCCCTTCACAGTATGTTTCTGTTCAGCTAAAAAAGAAACTGAAATTTAAACAAACAACAGCTATACGCAACATTTTGCGTTTATGGAAAAAAAATGGTTTCGCTTTATTTACTTTGTTAATTGTGATTGTGATTGTTTTATTTTCATTTTTATTTATTATTTCGCAGCATTGAGCAACGCATATTTGACATTTTTGTGTCAAATTTGATTAACTGCGAATTTCAATTTCATATTTCATTTAAATTCCGGTAGTATTAAGTATCCGTTAATTTATAGAAGCATCGTGTTAAGGCGAGTTAAATACCATTGATCTTCATCAAAAATGAATCAGGCTCATTGTTAGTCATGCCTTGTATGTGAAAAATAATATTTTAAATCAGTATTGGATAGCTGCGTTCTTTTCGAATTGTTTAACACTTAATTAGCAATTTCAATTATTTTATTATTACGTTTTTTTAGATTAAGCAAAGGGAAATAAAAAGCAATCAAAAAAATTAGTGTTGATTAGTAATAAAAAGAAAAATTTTTTAACGTGCCCGTTCCATTCCAATTCTTTATTTAAAAAATTTCTAATACGTTGTTAAAAAAAGAAAAACTTGAGCAAAACTTTGCTACAGCTCCATTCTTTTACAGCACAGCTTATAATGTAAGGTAATAAAAAATAAAAGCGACGTCGAATAGGAAGAACGAAAATTCGTCAGTTGCTTTTGTAAAATATAACCAAAACTAACAAACTGTTTTGGCTTGTTGATTTGGTTTTTTATTTAACTTACAACACTAGAACTTATGCACAGATAAAAAAAAATAGCTTTTCATTTATGTAAAAAAAGCTAAAGCGTAAAAAATTCATTAGTAAAAGCTCATTAAAAATGAAAAGCTTGTTAAAGCTTTACTTCTCTCGCTCTCCCTCATCCGCTCTAGCTCTCTCGCTCTGACCGGTCGGATCTTAGTACTTGGCTGTTCTGATGATACTTGCGGCAAATGTTATTGTAACTTAATTGAATATTGTAAATGTAGGGATTAATTCGAAAGCGAGTACTTTTGCATACTCCATTTGGCATTACCAAACGTGGGATTAAATTTAATGAGCCGATTTTGGCACTTTGCCAGTGGGCGTGTGAAAATATTAATATTCTCATTTTCCGGTCGTTATTTTATATGCCTTTCGTTTGGTTTGGTACAGTTTTGTTTGGTTCGCATTTTATTTCGCATCGTTTTGTCAGCTCTGCTTAATGCTATTTTATTAAAGGACATACACACACTCACGCTTAAAATAAGGCCAAAATATGTGTATGCAGTCAGATATGTCGGTGGAAACGTGAGATGGGGTAACCAGCAAAAAATACGCTTAAACAGCAATTTTTATAACGTTATGTGCATGCCTGTATGTGTTTGTGTGTGTGTATGTCTGAGTAAATGTGTGTTTGACACAGTGTCAAAAAGTACCATAATATTTGTCATAAAACTTTATGATGCACAAAATTAGTTTTACAGCACTGGAAAAAACCCACTCGAACGATGCTTTGTCAAAGGGCGCGCGCCTCGTCAATGGGCGCCAATCGATTTAGCAGCCAGCACTTCTGGCCTGGCTTTGGATGCGGCATTTAGACTTGTGGTATCAGAGCAGCTACAGCACCGCAGCCCCCCTTCTCCGCTTACCCGTTTCCCCGCGCGCCGCTCACTTGTTTATTTATGCAATGTTTGTGCCAATGCAAGTAATTTATTTATTTAGAAATTTTCTGCTATTTAAGCGCGTAATTGTTTTAGCTTGGCTGGCCAATTGAGAATTTGCATTTACATTAAACTCACACAGTCATACACACATAAACACACACACTCGCACAGCAACCGTGTCAAATAATATAGCGAACAATGTGCGACGCGTGCCAGGCAGGCAACTGGCGTTTAAATTTATGAAAAATAAACTTTGTTTATATATTCATTTAAATTGCTATTATTGATACACTTTTTTATTTATTTATGCATACCCTGTGCACTATAAAATGTGTCAAAGAGAGCATCACCATTGGTGGCGCTGGTTCACGAAAGGACCTCGGATATTAACTTTAAAGTGTACGAATCTTGATGTTAGACAGTAATTCTTAAAACAAAGGAACTCACGGAAAATTATTGCAGTTAAAGTGAAAGTTAAAGTTAAAGTTAAAGTTAAAGTTAAAGTTAAATTAAAGTTAAAGTTAAAGTTAAAGTTAAAGTTAAAGTTAAAGTTAAAGTTAAAGTTAAAGTTAAAGTTAAAGTTAAAGTTAAAGTTAAAGTTAAAGTTAAAGTTAAAGTTAAAGTTAAAGTTAAAGTTAAAGTTAAAGTTAATGGTTAAGTTAAAGTCGAGTCGAGCATAATCTCTAGTTAAACGGTATGTGCTAGTACAGAGCACATCCAGAACTTTCTACTTGAGCCTACGTAATTTCTTACGTAACCCCCTCTTTATTTATATTTTTAATTTGTGTGTGTTGCGCGCTGTTATTGAAGGCTTCATTTTGTTTGAATTTTACGACCTGAAAACTATTGAAATTGATTTAAATACATTCAAAAAGCTATCGATTTAATTTCGCTTATATCACTTTGTGTACTTAAGCATATTAATTGAATATGAAATATTCACTCTATCTATATTAAAATACATATGCTTTGAATTATGTTTTATTTTAACGTCTGATTTAATGCAGGTCCGACTGTTTAAAAAAACACAAAAGCATAGACCCCCTAAATGAAAATACAATATTTGTAAAGCATCTTTGCATGATGTTCCACTTGCCTTGCAGTTCGCTTAACCATAATGATGCGGCAGCTGGCAACGTTTGTGTTATATTCGGGCGACCTTCGTGCAGCAGATAGGTACAACGTGGCGTATGCGTTATTCGTTATGCTAGTGCTCACATTAGAACAACAGCAGATGTACGCATTGTTTTCCCAGCGGCGGCAAAGGTGCTCGACAATTTTTGCAGCCAGTGCTAATACTACAGAACACACACGTTATTCGCCTCAACTAGCCTTGGGGTCGAGCTACATTTCATAGTAATCATTGGCACACGCACTTTTGTAGCATATCTACCCTTCTATCAATATAAAGTAAAGGGTATATAAGTAAATGATTACATTGTGACACTTTGTCATAATGCATAACAAACACATAAATAACCAAAGACCACATAAACTCACAAGCGCATATGTCATACGATCCGCACTTATATACATGCCGATCGTAGCGCGTGAGAACGCTGAGCTTGCACTTTGCAGCTCAAGTGGTCAACTTATATACAACATATGTATGCCTTCCGCATACATATGAATATACTTATATATACATATATATGTTAGACTTAGATATAAGCAATGCATGTTTCGGGTTAGCTGTACCCAACATGCAAAACCAGAAATTATTATTAATAAAGAAACCACGCTGAGCAGACGCTCAGCTCTTCAAGCTGAATTCTGGACATCAACTAAATGGGAGAATTTCATCTAATTACATGGCGACCGTGACAAGTGTCACGAACATGTTTAGAGAAAAATAATAAAGTTAAAAACAATTTAAAACAGCCGATCATACACAACAATTAAAATTCAACGTGAACCAATCCAATATGTTTGATCAAAAAGTGCACCAATCAACAAAAACAATTTAAAACAGCATATGAATAAAGTTAACAACAACAACAATAACATGAAAAACTAATAACAACAATAAATAATTAATTATTATTGTGACAAATACAACAACAACCACCACAGTTGCTTCGCCGAAGTGATGAGTATATCTACAACTGCAACAACCGAACGACGATAGTGCAGCAGCGCAGCCAACGTCAGAAGAGCACAGCAGATGCCAAATAGTGAATCAACAAAATTCAATTTATGAGCGACGACAACGCAAATTCTGCTCCTATCGAGCAAAGGGACACACCATCCATTCAGGAGTACCTGGAGGTGTTTCCAACGATGGACCACGCCCACTCACAATAGCTGAGTACCGGGCACGACAGGAAAGGAATAAACAAGAAGTAAAAAAGACAAAAAGAGGAGGAGTAGTTAGGAAACTACTCCAGCAAAAGCGTCTGGAGCAGGAATTACTGGCTGCAGCAAGGACACCTGAAGACCGACAGCGCTGCATAGAGCGCATCACCGAATTAAAAAATCAATTAAAACTTCGCAACCGAGCGAAGCCACGCAAGGGGGCCGCAGTGATGCGCAAGCCCTAACTTGCCTATAATTTTAATTCCTACCAGCGAATTGATGCACATTAGTGCAATTCGCAAACTACTAAAAACTGTTAGGCTATTACTAAAAAATGTGGTTGGAGAATTTTTTATTGAAATGTATATTGAATTGTGAGCCAACCACATAAAAAAAAAAAAAAAAAAACTAATTTTTCCACGTCTCTGGCGCTGAGTATTTATACTCAGCTGCAACTTTTAAATATTTGTGACTAAATTTTTTTTTCTGATATATTGCAATATTTCATTGCAATGAAAATATCACTCCGAAGTCAGTTTTTTTTATTTTCTTTCAATTTCCCAATAAATTACAAAAAACAAATTTGAAAAAAAAAACAATAAACAGTTCATTGAATATATATAATTAGCAAAGAAAACAAATTTTTATTATTAATAAAATTCAAATAAACAAGTAATGGGTTGGTTTAGCGACTCCAGTGAGGCAAAAGACAACACTGCCAACGTTGTCAATAACCTGAAGATAATCGATCACACAGACGACATAAATTCGTTGTGGATCCTATTGCTAATCATAACCATAGTACTAGTTCTCCAGTTTCTGCTTACACTATATGTGAAGCACAATAAAATAATCAAGAAAAGATACATGAGTAGAGCTAATAATTTAGATAGAGTTTAAAAAAAAAAAATATATAGATATGAACAAAGAAATAGTAGATAAGGTCTATGAAAGCTCTCCGAATTTTCGCTTAAATGCAATTCGAATTTTACATTCGAACAAAGAATATATAGTCAGTATACAAATTTGAAACTGATTATATGGAAGCTTTCGACCTTAATAGTAGCCCACTCATCCACTGCAACAAAGCAGAAAAGGCAATGGTACTTTCAACACTACCATATGTCAGAGTAAAGCTACTAGAAATAGATAATCAATATCTAGGTATAGAAACAATATACTTAGTACGCTTACAAAAGTAAGATGATTCCATTAAAATAATGGAATGGAACGAAATAGCGAGACATATAGACGCATTTCGTTTCAAATTTGACAGGTCTTACAAGTGCATTAATAAAGATGCCGTCATTAAAGCTGAGACTTTAAAATACCACATTGAAATTCTGGTATGGGAATACAATAGTATAGTAAACCTAATAAATCGTTTCGAAAAAAGATTAACAACTGAGCACAGAAACAAATGTTTAAGGGTAATAAAATCCCTAAACACAAGATTAATCACTGTCACCAAAAGGCGACATATTCAAATAAAAGTGCCAGAAAGTCTAAATCAATTGGCGGAATTTGATCCCGACCAATTGAATAAATTAGACGAATCAATCCAGTCAAGCGACGCTGATTCTGATAGTGACATTGAAACACTAGAAGACAGCGAGCAAATAGAAACGAAACCAGAATCAGTAAAAACCCCAGAAATGGCTCAATCAGTTGTAGATTTTATAAAGCTAGCCACATCTCTATTACCCGAGTTTGATGGCAAGCCTGAAAATCTACAGAGTTTTTTAGATTCTTTGAATCTATTAGAAACCTTAAAAGGCACACACGAGCTAACGGCCGTAAGCCTGATAAAGACAAAACTCAAGGGACATGCCAGAAATTTGATAAGTAATGAGCAGACAATTTCCGCTATCATTACACAATTATCAAACGCAGTAAAAGGAGAATCAGTAGAAGTTGTTTCTGCTAAGCTCCTTAACCTGCAACAAAAAAATAAAACGGCTAACCAATATACACAAGAGGTGGAAAAGCTGACAAAGGCCCTTGAAGGCGCCTATATCAGCGAAGGTTTAAGCCAATCGCTTGCAAACAAATACAGCACTACAACAGCTGTAAAGGCAATGACACAAAATTGCTCCATTGATAAGGTAAAACTTATCATGCAGGCAGGCACATTCACTAACATGAATGATGCCATTTCGAAATTCGTCAATAGTTGCACGGAGGTAACAGGTCAGAGTAACACTGTCCTGTATTACCGAAGAGGTGCAAATAACAATACCAGAGGAAGCCGAGGTTACAGTCGTGGCAGAAATTTCAACCACAACAGCTATAACCGAGGCGGTAACAACAATAATAGTTACAACAACCATGGAGGAAGACGAGGCCAATTCCGAGGAAGAGGCCGAGGAAACTCCAATCAAGGTTTTAGTACTAACAATGTCAGAGTGGCGCAAAATACGCCGGAAAACCCACAAAACCCTTTAGGAAGCAACCAATAAATGCTAAGGTTCATTCAATCAACTATAGTCTTAATATATTTGTCTCTTTTAATAACCATTTAACTCAAAACAAATTAACATTCCTAATAGACACTGGTGCAGATATTTCACTTCTAAAAGTAAATTCAGACAATTTCCAAATTCAAAATGAAAACATTATAAATATACAAGGCATAGGCCAAGGTATAATAAAATCTCAAGGAACAACATTAATAGAAATTCAAACTAAGCAATATATTATTCCACACGAATTTCATTTAGTAGATTCAGATTTTTCAATACCGTGTGATGGAATAATAGGCATTGATTTTATCAAAAAATTCAATTGTCAACTAGATTTCAAACCAAGTGAAGACTGGTTTATAATTAGACCCCAAAATTTAAATTATCCCATTTATGTTCCGATAACATACAGTGCTGGCAATAACACAGTCCTTCTGCCAGCCAGATCCCAAGTAGTCCGAAAAATAGATATCAATACGGTAAATAACCATATATTTGTTCCTAACCAAGAAATACATAATGGAATATTTGTTGCAAATACAATAGCAGCATCCAAAAATGTATACGTTCGCCTTCTAAACACAACCAATTTCGACCAATTGGTCACAGTAGACAAAATTCAATACGAAAATTTAATAGATTACGAAATTCATAGTACAAATCCCAAAAATAGAAGCGAACAAGTACTTTCAAAGCTAAAGAAAAATTTTCCAGAACAATTTAAAAAACAGCTTACAGAATTATGCACCAGGTATAGTGATGTGTTCGGACTGGAAACCGAACCAATAGAGACAAATAATTTTTATAAACAAACTTTAAGACTAAAAGATGATGAACCTATTTACATTAAAAACTACAGAAGCCCGCATAGCCATGTCGAGGAAATCCAAAGACAGGTAGGAAAATTAATAAACGATAAAATCGTAGAACCATCTGTATCCGAATACAACAGCCCACTCTTGCTAGTTCCGAAGAAGTCTTTACCAAATTCGGAGGAAAAGAAATGGCGATTAGTAATTGACTATCGCCAAATCAATAAAAAACTTCTTTCAGATAAATTCCCACTCCCAAGAATAGACGATATTCTAGACCAATTGGGCAGAGCTAAATACTTTTCATGCCTTGACTTAATGTCAGGATTTCACCAAATAGAACTTGAAGAAAATTCAAGAAACATAACATCTTTTTCAACGAGCAATGGCTCATATCGCTTCACGCGATTACCATTTGGATTAAAAATAGCACCCAATTCATTTCAGAGAATGATGACTATAGCATTCTCAGGTCTAGAACCCTCCCAGGCATTCCTTTATATGGATGACCTAATGGTGATAGGATGTTCCGAAAAACATATGATTAAAAACCTAACTGATGTTTTTAACGTATGTAGGAAATACAACCTAAAGTTGCATCCAGAAAAATGTTCATTTTTCATGCATGAAGTGACATTTTTAGGTCACAAATGCACAGACAAAGGAGTAATGCCAGATGACAAGAAATTTGACGTCATCAAAAATTATCCTGTCCCTCATGATGCGGACAGCGCGAGACGATTTGTAGCATTCTGCAACTACTATCGTCGATTTATAAAAAACTTCGCCGATTATTCACGGCACATAACTAGATTATGTAAAAAGAATGTTCCTTTGAATGGTCAAGTGAATGCCAATACGCATTCCAATACCTTAAAGAAAAGCTTATGCACCCCACAGTACTACAATATCCCAATTTTAGCAAAGAATTTTGCATTATAACAGATGCTAGTAAACAAGCTTGCGGAGCGGTTCTCACACAGAACCATGACGGAATTCAACTCCCAATAGCTTATGCATCTCGTTCATTTACAAAAGGGGAAAGCAATAAAAGCACAACAGAACAAGAGTTAGCGGCAATTCATTGGGCAATTACCCATTTTCGACCATATATTTATGGCAAACATTTTACAATTAAAACGGATCACAGACCCTTAACATACTTATTCTCAATGACTAATCCTAGTTCAAAGTTAACTCGCATGCGGCTAGAGCTTGAAGAATACGACTTCACTGTAGAATACCTAAAGGGAAAAGACAATTTCGTAGCAGATGCACTTTCGCGCATCAACATAAATGAATTAAAAGACATGCAAAACAAAGTCCTGAAAGTCACTACCAGGCAACAAAGTAGACAGAATAAAAACTGTACAGTAAAGAATAATGAACTTTTGCCAAGGCAAAGTCATAAAAATGTATCCAAGCCCAACGTACATGAAGTCATTACAAATGATGAAGTACGAAAAGTAGTGACCTTGCGCATAACAGAATCTAAATGTTTATTTAAACATGGAAATAAAGCTATCGCAAGAATTGAGATTAGCGATTTATATACTAATGGAATTCTCGACTTAGGTCAGTTCTTCCAAAGGCTCGAAAAAGAAGCCGGTATATTAAAAATCAGCCAACTCAAAGTGGCACCGAGCGAAAAGATCTTTGAATCAGTTTCAATAGATTCTTTTAAAAACATGGGCAATAAAATATTAAAATCATTAAGAGTAGCGCTACTCCAGCCGGTGACCCAAATAAAAAATGAAAAAGAGATACAAAAAATACTGTCTACATACCATGACGATCCAATACAAGGAGGACATTGTGGCATAACAAGAACGCTAGCGAAAATAAAAAGACACTACTACTGGAAAAATATGGCACATCATATAAAAGAGTACGTACGTAGATGTCATAAATGCCAAATGTCAAAAACAAAAACGCACACAAAAACTCCCTTGACTCTCACAGAAACACCTGTGAATGCGTTCGATATAGTGATAGTGGATACAGTTGGTCCGCTACCTAAATCAGAAAACGGAAATGAATATATAGTCACATTAATTTGTGACCTTACAAAATATTTAGTAACCATTCCAGTTAAAAGCAAAAGCGCAAATAATGTCGCTAAAGCAATATTCGAAAATTTCATACTCAAGTTCGGTCCAATGAAGACGTTCATTTCGGACATGGGAACAGAGTATAAAAACCAGATTTTAACCGATTTATGCAAGTATATGAAGATCAAGAATCTCACCTCTACTGCATATCATCACCAGACTTTAGGGACAATAGAACGAAGTCATCGAACATTCAATGAATACATTCGTTCGTACATCTCTGCAGATAAAACTGATTGGGACGTTTGGATTCAATATTTCACCTATTGCTTCAACACGACACCATCAGCAACGCATGAGTATTGTCCATATGAACTAGTATTTGGCAGACTACCAAAACAGTTCATAGACTTAAATAAAACCAATTACGTAGATCCTATTTATAATATAGACGATTATTCTAAGGAAATAAAATTTAGACTAGAAATAGCATATCAAAGAGCTAGAATTATGTTAGAAAAAGCCAAGGCTTATAGGAAATTAGCATATGACGAAAAAACGAAAAATTTTGAATTAAAAATAGGAGATAAAGTAATGATAAGAAACGAAACAGGGCACAAATTAGACCCAGTATATTTAGGACCATATATAGTAGAGAAAATAGAAGATAACGATAACATTCTTATTAAAGATAGTAAGAATAAGAAACAAAAAGTACATAAGGATAGGTTAAAATTATATATTCAATGAAACGTTTCTTGAACAAAAATATAGGTCTGATCAACCTAATCAAAAAAAAAAAAAGAAAGGAAAATTAAAATTCCTTCAGAAATTGAATGAAAAAATTAAAATTGAATAGAGTAAATAAAGTAAATGAAATATACGAATTTCGTATAAATGAGCACAAATATTTCAAAGATTTGCAAGAGATAACACATTCTTCATAACTTTATAAATTTACACTTACAAAATAAGATACAAAAACAAAAATTTTTACTATTAATTTCAATATTTGTATACCAATTTTAATACCCTATAAATGACTGCATATATTACGTCATTTCTTTAAAAAGGGAGGTGTAGCATATCTACCCTTCTATCAATATAAAGTAAAGGGTATATAAGTAAATGATTACATTGTGACACTTTGTCATAATGCATAACAAACACATAAATAACCAAAGACCACATAAACTCACAAGCGCATATGTCATACGATCCGCACTTATATACATGCCGATCGTAGCGCGTGAGAACGCTGAGCTTGCACTTTGCAGCTCAAGTGGTCAACTTATATACAACATATGTATGCCTTCCGCATACATATGAATATACTTATATATACATATATATGTTAGACTTAGATATAAGCAATGCATGTTTCGGGTTAGCTGCCCAACATGCAAAACCAGAAATTATTATTAATAAAGAAACCACGCTGAGCAGACGCTCAGCTCTTCAAGCTGAATTCTGGACATCAACTAAATGGGAGAATTTCATCTAATTACACTTTATGGGTCAGTTGGTCTTGGTACCAATTAGAGAAACATAAACAAATACAGGCGCTGACCTATTTTTCCTTAACAGAGTACAGGATAAATAAAAAGCGAATAAATAGAAAAAAAAAAACTTTGATATCAAATTCAGAGGAAATCTGTTCCAAAGGACATTCCGCTTGGAAAGCGAATAATAACAATGATAACAAACAATCTGACTTGCAAAGTCTCAAAGTCATACAAAATGCTCTTCCAAGACTTTCAAAGTGATACAGTTTGACTACGAAATAAAAAATTGTTTCTTAGCTCAACTATTCATATCTCCAAGATTTATTTGTTCCTTTAGTATGTTATAGATTCTTTTTATTATTTGAAATATTTATATTTATTTATTTATTATATATAATTTTTATAACCTTTGAAAAGTATTCCATATTCATTATACGATCCTTGTAGTTTTTACAAAAAATACGTTGTGTTATTTGTGTGTTGTTTTTTTGTTATCATTTTATTTGGGCGTAATAGTAGGCCATCACATCAATTCAAAGCAGTTCAGCGAAGAAAATCTTTGAATGAGCCAAGTTCAGGCACTGTGGAGAAAATTGGTAAAGTAAGCGCTTTATCACCTGTGTGTGGCATGCCCACGCATATTTAACTGTTGTTTTGCCCAGCCCCTTTTAACGCCTGTTTCACATGCCAAATGACGACAAATCATTGCCCAGAATTGACAGAAAAGGCTTCGACTGCGGCTGGGTTTTGGTTTGGGATTAGGATTTGTTTGGGCACTGTCAGAGGGAGGAAAGGCGGAGGAAAGGGCTTCGCCGCTGGCACTGTCGCAGTTTCTGGCTGATACTGCGACCGAAGGCCCATTGAGATTGAATCCGCTTTCGACAGCTACAGTTACTCGCACATTTGACAAAGACTTTAGGCAAGCGGAATGACGAATGCGAATGTGAATGCGGTTACGAACGTGGAAGTCAATGCGAATGAGAATGTGAATGTGAATGTGAATGGGAATGTGAAAGCGAATGAAACTTAGCAGTTATTCAACTCCATAGTCTCTCAAATTTATGCAAGCTGTTGGCGCTCTGATGATCCCAGACGGCCAATTCGCACAGTTCCACCCACCCAACACTCGCTGTGATGGGTTACTCCAGCATATGCGGGTTCACAGAGCTCACAGTTCTGGTTTTCGTCCTTCCGCTTTTATTTTTTTTCTTCCCTATACTCTTGCAGAAAGCATTATAATTTTATTATACAATGAGCAGCACATTTATTCATTTTGGAGTCTATTAACTTATTATTTAACCAATACAAAACACTTGTTTACAGTATAATAACACCTTATAAAAGTCGAAACGGTCTTAAATAATTTAATTACTATAATATCTAAAGATTTGATCAATTAGCCACAGCTTAGTGGGCGTTTCCAAACATTTTTAGAGGAGCCCTTCAGTAACTTGTCTGAAATAATTTTTAAAACTAATCAATATATATTAAGTCGATTTGCCACACCCCCCAGTGGGCGTAACTCTTTTCACTTTGTGAATGAGTAAAAATATATTTTAAAACCACAGATAGGTTGTTTTAATTTTCTATCGAATTTTTTCTACTGATCAAAATCGGATCAGAATATCATATAGCAATCAAATAATAAAATATTATGTTGAGGTTTGCATTGCTTCTGCAAGTGTACTTAATCTTCGTTATACTAACGATAGTATTTTTTTTATTGTTTTGTTATTTTTTTTCTGCGTTTTGCTGTTTTGTTTAAGCAACAAAGGCGCGTATAAGTAATATTATGTGCATGCATTACGCACACACTCACACACACACACACACACACACACGCACGCATACACACAAACACATGCACACAAAGCAACTAAAACCATTTATTGCTGGGCATAATGTACATATACTGATATATATATACATATATATATATATATATATATATCTGGCTATTGTGTACAAATTTAGTTACATAATTTGCTGCTCGACGCTGCTGTTGTTGCTGCTGCTGACACACAAATTAGAGCCATGGCCATAACATTCATGTGCCGGCTCTTAGAAATATGCAATAAAATAAAACTACACTTAAACGGCAGCTGCCCAAAACGAGTGTCATTGAAAAGTCCAAAGGGGAGGGGGCGCATGGAGGGGTGCCCTGAACTGGGTCGAAGACATGAATAATCAGCGCGTTCGGATACAAAAAAAAAATAACATAATACGCAAATATGAAAAAGAAAGAAATACGCAAACCAATCAACAAGCAAATCCAATTCAACACAAGGGACTAGCTAAACCCCCGACCTTAGAACCTAAAACTTGGAACTCTGCACGAGGACACCAACTAATACCCAGCCCACACCGAGCGCGCCCACATAAAGAATTCAAATCGTATTGCCACTTAAACTCAAAATGGCTGGCTACACATGTCGCTTTCTGTGTGTGTGTGTGTGTGTGTGTGTGTGTGTGTGTGTGTGTGTGTGTGTGTGTGTGTGTGTGTGTGTGTGTGTGTGTGTGTGTGTGTGTGTGTGTGTGTGTGTGTGTGTGTGTGTGTGTGTGTGTGTGTGTGTGTGTGTGTGTGTGTGTGTGTGTGTGTGTGTGTGCGTACGGGATTCCCGGTCCTGCTGGGTGCGCGCTGTGCTTTCAATTATGGCTGCCATCAGCCCGAAACTGAAATGTTTGAATACATTGCCATTTAGCCCACGACAGGGCAGCTGCAGAGGAATGATGAGTAGGGCGCGGGGTGGCCTAAGGTCGGGACGGATAAGGGATTGGTGGGTGTTGGGTGGTGGAGGGACGTGCCAACGCATATATCACAATTGCGACACAAAACGTAAATCAAATGATATGCGAGTGCAAGTATGACAAGTATGTATTATGTTAGTAACTACGAGTATGTATTATCAGCATCGCCATATTGCGACCCACACAGCACCACCCCGACCGAGGTTGTGCGTGCTGTGGTAGTGCTTGGTCCTACTCCTGGTCCTGGTCTAGTCTAGAGTGTTCTGATCCCGTTGCCATTGCCAGTTCCGAGTTCTGTTTCTATTTCTTTGTATGCTTCTGTTACTGTTTCTGCTCCCGTGACTGAGCAACAGCAACGACAAGGACAAGCAGCCAGAACAAGTCAGAAGTAACGGCAAACGAGTGACATGTTTATCGCCATATTTTCCGAGCCATGACTAAAGAGGCAAACGCATAAATACTGTGAAAAGCAGGCGACAAAAGTTCAAGAGCAATGATTAACGAGAACGTCATCTGGAATGGGGCATATGCGTTTCTCTGTAACAATATCGGAAAGTATTGCAGCTGCCATTATCCCCAATTGAGTAGTCGTAGCAAATCTAATTTAAAACGATTTAACTTCTATTTATCACTCTAATCTGTTATAAAGACCTCTTTACATTTATTTATATGTTCCTTTTCCAACTCAGCAGACGAGCATGACTTAATCAATTATTTATCCAATTTGAGACAGTTAACCATACAATACAGTGGTATAATAAATTATTATACATTAGCAAATGAGGGCGAATATGACACAAGCACACATACTTATTTTCTAAGCGCAGTTTTTTTTTTGGTTTTTTATGCTATGAGGTCTACAAAATGTTAAAATTTTATTATTATTGAGTGATTTATTTTGTCAAAATTTCTATGTTTTTGCCGCCATAATTTAATTAAATATTAGCTTTTTGAGCTTTTATCGATAAATTTGTTTGGCTTATCGATAATAAGCCATGATTTAAACCGCTATCGACTGGTTGTCAATCTATAGTTTGATTTTCTCTGTCTATCGACACAACAAATTGACTTCTCGATAGATCAGCTCGATAAACCTATCAATTATTGCAGGTCCATCAACCATCATCATGGATGATTTCATAATTTAAGCTTGGACACATTTATCGATAACTTGATTCGAACTGCACTACCCAATGTGACAGCTGCTTTGACGTGCACATGTATTGTATATGGCCAATATATGTGTGTACATAAATATATGTATGTATATGTTGAACTGCTCTAGTTGTGTTAGGCTCTTTCTAGTCGTGTTGGCCATCAATCTGCATGCGTAGCATTCATCATCCAAAAAACAGAGTCAGATACAAATATGGCGACACAGAAACCATTTGCAAATATCTACATACAATCTATACATACATGTATGTATATATGCATACATATATGTGCGTGTGTGTGCATTCGAGTGTATGTGTGCATATGTCATATGTAAAAAAAAAAAATCGGTGGCTTTTGTCAATTGGGATTCCCATGGTGCGAATACTCGAGCTGTGAAGCGAGGGAAATGGTGCGCGGAGTGGGGCTAGAGCGGGGTCTGCAATGCTGTTGTCAAGCGTAAAAAAGCGTCATTGAGATGTCAACTGTGAAAAGTGCGACTGGGTCCCGGCTTACATCCATGTGGTGAGCCAATAAATATCGTGTTTAAGCCAACACCCAAACAAAGTGATGCGAAAATAACGCAACGACTGCCGGCCCAATCGGTTCGGCATGGGCGATGGTTGCCCGAGGTGCGGAGTGCGGAGTGCAGAGTGGGTGCGGCTTTTGGCCATTGTGTACGCACATGGCAAACAGTGTGAAGGCGTTGGAGCATAAACAGTTTTTGACATTGTCAGGCCCAAGACACATGCTAATGCCAGACTGCCTGACTGCCTCGATCTCGGTCTCGGCCTAGCCTGGAGTGGGCTTGCCACACCCCTCAATGGGGTGTGCGTGTGTGTCAGCTTTGTTGGCCGCACACGGCTTGTCCAGCCAGCCATAAACGTTATCTGCTCATTGCGACAAATGCATGAATAGTTGCGTCCCATGCTCCCGTTACGAGTCCGAATACCCTGTACCCCAACCACATGGGCAGGCCAAAATGCGGATAATAAAGTTGTGCGAGCGTGTATGCATTGGGCGAATATGTGTGCATGGGACAAAGAGCGTCACCTTTCACTTTCGCCTTTAAGGAAAATCCCATTTATTGAAGCCATATTTAACTGGAACTGAAACGTTTAAAGAAACAGCAATACAAGTTATATTTTTCATTAATTTTGCATATGCTTTGCTGTGGAAATAAATTACATTAAATAATATAATATTCATCTACAGTAGCTTATCTAAGCAATACAAAAAAACATTATTATTTTAGTTATATACATACATATATAACAATCTGTTGTAGCTTGCAGTATAATACACTCAAAAAAACGCTCGTCTCTTAATTAGCTTTACTAAATTTTAAGAATATTTTGTTCTGAAATGTTAAATTATGAATGAAAGATTCTTGTTATTATATGTTGAATTAAGTATCACATACTGATTACAGGAACTTCATTTAAATATACGTAACAAGTTCTCTAATGGAAGGTACTGTTGACTACTGAAGTTACGTACAAACCTGTTTCTATTTTTCCTCTGACTGTACAGGGTATTACTATTCAGCAATTTTTGTGTGTTTTTGCATTCGCTATGCTAGCGAGTTCGAGGGCGTAACTGTTGCCCCTTTTCAGTTGAAAAATGCTTGGCACATGGCAATTTCTATACATAAAATATGTAACACTCTTCCCATACTTAGTTATCCACATATATGTATAAATATATATTTTTATATAGTATTCTGTGCATTTCTACAGTAAGGCCCAATATATTTGCTGACTTTATGGCCTGGTCGAGATTCACGTTTGTGGCCGGGCCTTTGAGTTTATGAAGTCCATTCGGTGACTGAACGTGACATGAAAGCTACCATCCACTACGTAGTGCCCGGACACTCGGTAGCCTGTGAAACTGCGAACCGATTTGTCATTATTATTGGAGACACACGGCAAAGCGGCCATAAAAGCCATACATGCAACACACTGCCAACAACAAATGATAAGCCACGCGCTCTGTTGGGGCACAGAAGTCAAAACGTTTACAAGCAGCTTAAATTGAACGTACCTTTGCGACGCTTGCGGACAACGTGTGAAAACACACACATACACTACATACTATTTGTATAAAGGGGAGCTTAGCACTCTCGGCAATTCCAAGCTTTAATACCCTACAACACTAAAATGGCTAAAAAATTGGCTGAAAACAAAAATGGCTATATAAAAATTTATGTTGAAACAAATAAGAATGCGTTAGTCGTGAAAACCCGACTAGGAGATACTCTGAACCCATTTCAACTAACCGACCGATTAACATTGACAGTCAGATCTGGCCTGTAGAATATTTTGACAGGCTTTATGGAAATCATCGATGTTCAAAATTGGTGTCAGTTTTACTTTAGCTTATGTTGATTATAAATGGGATTGAAATTATTTATTGTGTTGAATAAAAACTACCTTTGTATACAGGAAAATTGACCAAAAATATTTTCAGTATGGATTCACAATTGACACTAAAATCTGACCTTCGGTTTAGTTTTGCGTTGGTTTAATTATTAGTTTTTAAATTTTGGCTATTGATAGTTTTCTGATTGTTTGCAAAAGAATTAATAAAAAGGTTTAATTGAAATTTTAATGAATAATAATTTTATTTTAATTAACAAAGATAATGGCGCTGGAATTGCTTATTTTATTTTTTAAGTTTGTTGTTGTACTCATTTAAGAACGTAATTCAAGTAAAAACTTGTTAAAATATTTGGATTCTCGGACTCAAGAAATCTTGATAAATCTTGAAATCTTAAGTTTGATTTTATTTTCATCTCAGTGATATATAAGGTCTTGAGTGTGGTGTTTTAAGAACGAAGTTGATTTTTCTTTCTGTCTACAACTTGAAAACAACTTGAAACTTGTAACAGTTGATATTGCTCTGTTTTGTTGGCCCTGAAACACCGTATTGAGCACACACACATACGTACATTCGTATACACTTAGAGAAAAAGATAAGCGTTTGGTGCTTGAATCAGGTATAGGTGAATAGCTATTTTATTTGTTCTAGATTATTATTTGCTTACAAAAGATAAAATATTTATATTTATTACCAAATTGAAGGTTTTTGCTCTTATTTATGCAACATTAAGAGACGAATATGAAATCACAATTGATTCATAATTAATTGAGATACATTTATAAGAAAAAATAAATGACGCAGTGCAAATGCGTTATATTTCTCTCAGTGTACATACATGTGTACTCTTGAAAGCGGCCACGTTGAATTAGACATTCGACATGAATATGGATATGAGTGTGTGCCGGCTTGTTGAATAGTCGTCAGCAGACTGTGCACTAGGCATTAATTGCAGTCAACAGAAGACGGGGCAAAATGTATGCAACGCTTTGCAGCATCTCGTTATACGCGTACTTGCTATGCCCGCCACAGGCTTTTGGAGCCCGGCTTGAGCGGCATGATTTGTGCAATGCTGCCACTGCAACTGAGTTGGCGCTCAGCTTAGATAACCATTTCCAAATCAAAGCCAGTTGTTGGATGCTGCAACCAACGTGCTGCTCCTGCACCCAGCCGCGCGCTTCCTAAGCCCGCCTGTTCATTAATTGTAAGCGAATTTGTATTCAATTTCGCTGCCAGCGAGCAAGCGTTTTCAGTTTCATAAGATGCCATGGGCAGCACATAAATTATGTTGCCCACAACTTGGCAATTAAAAGCAGGCAAACAACATGCCAACAGGCCAGCGCTGGGCATATCGGGATCTCGGCTGGCGCGTGCCTAACAAATAAAAGAGGCCAAACTACTGATACTACTGATACTGATGTGGAGGCGAAGCAGCCGCTTGCCACATCAAATTTGCACCTAACAAACTTCATAACAGAGTCATAAAAACCCGACAGACCCTTCACTCCACGATATCCAGAGGCCATAAAAATGTACATAAGCTCCACAAGCGGCTGCACAAGCAACCGACAACCGAAACCGGAAAATGAGTGGGGGGAGTCGGGCATAAAAAGGGTACACAAACAACGTGCCTAGCTGAAAGCAAATGGAAAACCAAGTCACTAGGTAGATAGCGTTTCAAGCTCTTTAAACAAGTATATCCTGTGCATGTAGCCTCAAATGGCGCACGACTTACCGCCCAACCATCCAACCTGACCGGCTGCTCGCCCGCCTGCCAGGCGCCGCCCTCACTTGCTAACCGTATTCAACATCCGGCGATTGCTCGCTCGTTCATATGACGATGCCCAAATATGCATATGAATATAAAACTATTCGGACATTTTCCAGAGGCTACAACTTTTACACACGACTTTCCCAGACGAACCGTTGGAGAGTAGGGGAGTGCGAGGCAAAAATACTGACTGCAGCAGGTTCAGAACGGAATCTTCAAACAGCATCAGTCAGCACCCGGCACCCGGCACCCGACAGGTCATGTGCCAAGGGCAGACACAGAGTTTCAGTTTCAATGTTTAGGTTTCTGTTTACGGGCTTCGGGCTTCGGGCCTGAGCCTGGGCCTGGGCACCCATGTCACCGAGCCTGTAATGTATTCTAATTGAATGTTGAACTTGACCAGCACCGAACATATGCAGTAACTGTTAGCACCAATACACACACACACATACACCCACAGCACTTGCAGTTAGCTGTGGGCGCGTGTCGTGATTTTTGTAATACAAAACGACGTGTTTTGTGCGAAGCACAAATCCGGCTACGTGCGTGTCCAACGGAACAACACGATAGACGACATGAACTAAGTAGAAAGTAAACTTTTTTAACAACTATACAATTCAGAGACTTGAAGCACAGAATGTATAAATATCTATATTTACTCAAAATTCAAAGGTGAGTATTATTTCAAATAATAATAATCATTAAGGCCGTTACCTAATATTTTGTTCCTGAGTATACTTTTTTTTGTCTTTCTTTGAAAATACGGTATACAGGTGTTCGAGCTTTTTTAAGTCCTTTACTTTGTTCACACATAATTCGAAAAAAATCGAATATCAAGTGAGTAGGCGCCGACTAGGAGATATCCTGAACATTGCAATCTGTCAAAATACATATTTTAAAGCACGCACTTAAATTTCTGATAAATTTGCAGCATTTTCTGCTTAAAATGTCTTCTTATTTGAGAATGAGAACAATAAAAAAAAATTTACAATCACTTTAGATATTTTGTCCCGCAAACAAAAAAAAAATATATATATACATATATACATATATTTCATATTTCATATATATATTTCATAATCGTGCTAAAAAGAATGTATACCATAATGTATATGGTACACATACACATTTAATATATTTAAATGGTAAAGAATTTGGCTTCATATTAAAGAAAACTGTTCGTGTCAGGTCAACTTTTAGGGGAACAGGGTCTTTCGTGTCTGTCCTTTGCCGTGTTGTAAAAACATCACATGGCACACGGACAACTCTACTCGAAACTAGGCAAAGCAACTGTTGGCAAAGATTTTTACTACAGTCTCAGTTGCGTTTTTATGGAGCTATGCGCATAAAATGGAAAATTCAGGAGAAGCATTTGCATAAAAACAAACATATAGAATTTAGCATTGCGCTGCACAAATGTTTAAGTAAAATTTCACAGATGGCTGGTAATTTTATTAAAAACCATTGGCCAACAACCAGGGACCAACTCCCAACTAACGTGCATTGACTGCAATGCGCATTGTGCGCGAATTTCAAATATAAATGTATACAAAAAAATATATATATATATTTATACATATATGAAACGAGCTTAAAATCCAAAAAACAATTTGGCGAAAATGGCACCACACCAAATGCAATTACCATAACAAATCAAATATTTTATTGCTTTAGCCAAATGGTCAGGAAGCAAAAAGTGAAGAGCAGAAAGCGTCAAATTTCAATTTTAAAGCACGCAAACAAAACATTTCTGAATTGAAATGTTGAGCGAGCGAGAGTGCGAGAGCCCGTGGCAGTGGCAGTTGGCGTTTGCCACATGCCACATGCAGCATTTAGATTGCCGAGTGGTACATGGAAGCAAAACCAAATCCACGGCATTTCACATGTCGATTTAAGATTCTAAATTGGACAATATGTTCAATCATATAATATTTTATTGAAATCAATTGCAAAATATCGTATCAATACCGCGATTCATCATTTCGAAAAAAAATATACAATTGGTTTTGATAACGTAAACATTGACTTTGGAATATTTTGCTTTTCATATTTTGTATACCCTTCCTGGGGTTATTTTAATTGTGTCAAACACAACCAATGTCTCTGATATTTTTGATATTCCTACAAGCAAAATACTCTTTTTTCGATAAGAAATGTGCCTTTTTTAATTATTGATCGTAAATGTTGGTGCTATCTGCTGGCTATCCTGACAATTTAAGCAAGCAAATGTAGAATTTTCTAGTCGAGGGGACTCGACTATCAAGTGTACACATAAACGATTTGTATACATAAATCATAAAGGGGGCAAGGTGCACATTGAAATAATAAAATTAATTCAATATTAATAAAACGCATCGAGTCTGGAATTCGAACCCGGAACATACCGAATACATTAGCTGCATCTCATAATTTATTTATTTGCGGCAAAAGCCAACTTAGCTAATACTTTAAACATTCTAGGCAATAGTAAATTGAGACGTTGATGAATTTGTCAAAAATGGCAAAAGTTAAATCACAATCTATGCCATAAATTGAGTCGATTCTGAAATTTTTAAAATGCGATGAAAGCAAATGAGGTATATCTTACGGCGATAAGACTACGTTTCATTGAGATATATGCGGCAAAATAAAGGAATTTGTGCGATCAATCGATTTTAACCAAAAATTGGTTCGATTTTCATATCAAAATTTTAGATATTTCATTTATAGTCATGTAAAAATAAAATAAGCCAAGGATAGAGGAGCTTTATTTGTCTTTTGTCTCTGAGATACGCCGAAGAAAACGATATTTATCGGTGGAAAAATAATACATTTAGTTGATGAGTGGCTCCATTTCATTATACCCGTTGTATCCATTCACAATGGACTTAGGGTATCTAAATGAAGAGATAGCTTAGGGCCGCCAAGCGTTAAATACATGTACACTCTACAGCACGTACATTATTCAGCCAACGGGCTTAAATCGTTGTACGACCCAATTATCAACTGCATGGGCAAACTAATCAGCCGAGTGTAAACTTCGATGCACTTGTTTTTAAGATTAAAAGCTAAAAATTGTTGCATGGGCTAGAAAATACCATGAAACGTTCCCTTATTGCCCAATGGCCAATGTGCAAAGTTGTTTTTAAGCCTATGAGCTGTGGCTGCAGCACATTGCCAACGCCCATCCGCCCACTCTTCCAACCTGATTTGGCCGGCCATTCCCCAGCCCGGGTTAAGCATCGCTGAGCTCTGCCCAGTTTCTCTGTGTTGCAGCTGGAGCTGCACTGCAACAAAAGCAAAAACAAAACAAAAAACGTTGAAACCACCAAAAACACCAAATGCTGTCAGACAAACATAAGAGCTACCGCGGGAGCTGAGGTAGTTGCAGGAGTCCGAGCCGGTGCAGGATGTGTAGGAGGTATCAGCAACATTGTTGGTGGCGTTGATGGCTACGCTGGAGCAGCAGAGTAGCCGTTAGCGCAACTGCTGCCAGCTGTTAAAGTTCACACACATACACAGCTTCCCTCCTCTCCCCCCTGCATGCATATACACATATACACATATGTATGTGTGTATGTGTGTGTGTGTGGGTGTGTGTGTGTGGGTGTGTGTGTGTGAGTGAGGATGCTGCTGTTCATTTGCGCATCTAATGAAGCTGAGCGCTGTAAATGTGCGTGGGCGGTTAACGGCTGCGGCTGTGGCAGCTCCTGCGGCTGCGGCAACCGTCGCGTCGCCTCTACAAAAAGTTAGCCAAGCTGAGGGACGCCAACGCAATGGCGAGGTCGCAACCAATGCGAACGCAAAAACATAACGTTTCATTAGAGATGAGCTGATAAACATGCATTCAGCAGGCGGACAGGCGACAAAAACAAATAGATACATATTTATTTGGAAGTTACTCAGCACACTAAATGGTAATAAATTTGAGCAAAGAACAACAGAAGTATTTTTTTGTTCTTTTAAATTGGGGGTCACAATGGGGTAGCCCAAATTTAATACAAGAGATAAGCACGTCGCGAGCTGAATAGGAAACAAGCTAAAAGCAAGTGTTAATTTGATTTTAATATAATTTTGATTTGATTTTGATAGCAGCTGTTTGGCTTGACAGCTGACGCGACTAGCTATATACAATAACTATATTTATATTACGCACAGTCCCCAGTAAATGAGAACTTTGAGTACGAATATTAAGTGTTTATCTGAGCCAAAGACATTAGTAAAGTAGATAAGTTGATAGATTAAAAATGTATTTTATAAGCTTCAAATAACTCTAATACAAATATTTTGTACGCACAAAAAGTTTTTTTGGCTGGTTGACTCTAATCCAGTGAACTCGTGTTCTGTTTCAAAACTCGGCTCTTCACATTTTTTTAATAGAAAAAATTTAGTTTATGATCCTTATTACTTGATTACCCTTGCAAAGCTCCGAATTATTAAAAATGTTTCTAAAGGCCGCTGATTTTGTTTATGACTCGATTCATAAAGCAAAACGTGATTTTTGATTGATTTATGCATAAAAAATGAAAAAATCGAATAAAATGATAAGAAAGAAAATCATAATTAATGCTCGTTAATACTCTTGTGCACAGAAAATATATAAATATTATTAATGTGAAAAGTAACCAAACAAGTGCCGCGCTTCACTGGAAATTTGCTCTAGGATATATTTATTTATTTCTGAAATTGAAAAGAATAAAAAAACATTAAGCAAAGAAAGCATAATAATCAAACTAATAAACGGCCAAAAAAACGTGAAATTTGCCTTGAAGCTAACGCATTGTTGCGTATGAGATATAACAGCCTCATAAACATCCGGAGCAGAGACAGAACTGATTGTAATTATCATAAGTGTGACACAGTTTAAAGTAAAATTCACGATTGCACCGTTCTACGTACTTGTCTGTTGGTATTTTTGGATTTTCTATTTTTTTTCTTTTGGTTTAAGCGCCCGAAGGGATCTGCCATCACTTGTCGCCTGCCCAGTACTATTGTGTGTGCGTGTGTGTGTGTGTGTGTGTGTGTGTGTATGCTGTTCTTACATGTGTAAATGTAGATTTGCGAGTGTTGTACGCGGTGTGAGTGTTGTACGTGGTGTGTGTGTGTTTGTGTGTGTGTGTGCAATTGTTGTTTTGTTGCTGACAGTTTGCATGGTTTTTGTTTTGTTTGTGCTTGTTGTTGTTTGATGTTGCTGCTTTAATACTCGTTCAAAAAGTCAAATGAGTATATTAGATTTGTGTCATGACTTCGATAGATAGATAGATTTTTGTGATAGATAGATTTTTGATGATCTCCTCTAAAGATCGCAAAAAATCATTTTAGATACACCCACTGGTGGCATTGTACATCGATAAAATCGGTACATCCCCCTCAGTTTTAAAGCTACACCAAATTTTGCAGACGGTTTTCTGATGACCTCCTGTATTTTGGATACGCCCACAGATCGAATGAAATCTGCCGCCTCCACAAATAACAAAAATCCGTGATTTTCGAAAATAACAAATATTTTAGTGTATGCGAGAATTGTGCAGTCGGCTACACCTGACAGCGACGTTCTTACTTGTTGTTGTTGGATTTTGTGTTTCACTGTCCCTAAAAAATTGCACAGTTTCTTGTTTTGGATGGGTGCCCAGCGCAGCATTCGGTGGCTGTCGCGTGTGGTTGGGCGTACGACAACAACAGCATTCAAATTTGAGAATGCTGTACACACACACACACACGCACACACACGCACACACATACGCGCACACACACACGCGCACACACACAAAAACGCACACCGACAGAATGCTTTGGCACGCAAATACAATAACAAATTAGAGGCACAAAGGATTTAGCATGTGCCATGGCTTAGCTCTGCGGTCGAGCCTGGAGGCCCCAGCCCCTTCTCTTTGACCCCTTTCCCTTTCAGTGCGTTGTTATTGTTGCTGTTGCTATTGCTGTTGTTGTTGTTTATGCGTGCAAATTGCGTTCCTGGGCCAGCACTGTGCAACACAGGAAAGCAGAACCTCTCAGCATTCAACTTAAAGCTGGCATTACCCGCTATTACCCCGTTAGTTGCTGAGCAAAAACAAGCACTAGCCGGAAGAGTTACGACAGCCCTCTATGTGGGCTACTGTGCTTTAGATGTACATATGTACATACATATATGTACATATGTATGTATATGGGTCCGAAACGCTTTCGCTTCCCAGGAGCGCGCAAATTTCCTAAGCTTCTTTAAGCGGAAAGTTACGAGCAGAGCGGCAATAACAAAAGCAACAACGATGACAGCGTACACACTGTGAAAATTAAACGAAAGTCCAAGGTGGCAATGAACTGCACGAACTGGGGTACTCCAAGGATAACACATACACATACCAATGCACACATAGTGACTAAAAGTTTAAGTGAAGCAACTCATTTGTCAAACTTTAAGGCACTGTAATTACTCAACTATAAGGCCAGTTTACTCGTGCTCCAGTCAAAGTTCATGTTAGTTGACCAGAAGTTAAGTCGTAATCTGGTTTCCCAAGCCCTTGTCAACCAAATTGTGTTTCATTTTCTCAAACTCTTCGCAGCGCAATGTTAAAAATCTCTGGAATTCTGGCCTGTTTAAAAGTTACCCCTTCGACAAGTTGGTAGGCCTGGTCGATAATTCAAAATAATAGTTACAAATATTTTTAAGTGCATTTACAGAAAGTGCTTATGTGTTAGCCCCACAGTGCATCATAAATAATGCATGATTTATTTTTGAACAGTCCCCAGTTTCAAATTGTTTTAATGCTGTTCCGATAAGTATAGTAGAAGTAGAAAAAACAAAAAAAAATGAAAAAAAAGCTCAGCGAGCGGTCATGTATTAAATAATAAGAACGTTGTGTAACCGTCAACACACTACTCGATTACAGTGTAATTACAAGAACCCTAGTATGTGTACACAAAATAAATATAAAAATAAAAAACGTTGTATCAGGACCAATACTCGAACCCAGGATCCGACCCAACTCCTTAAAACGCCTGCAGCGCCACCAACCACTTAATTTCTCCCTGTGACGATTCATTTAAGTTATCCAACAAGATTTAAAGGCAATCGTTTAAAAATGCAAACAAATTATAAAAATACAAATAATGCTTTGCTGGCTTGCGGCATTGATATTGTAAAAATAATAATTTTTGTAATTTGTGGGGGCGAGAGTGAGTGTAATCAAATCATTTTTATCTTTAGAGGAGGTCATTAGTAATCTGACTGCAAAAGTTACCTGTATCTACACAAACCTACATACTAGTTTCAAATCCTTAGCTTCAATTGCGTATATATGTAAGTTGTGACGGACGAACATGGAGCAAACCGAATATACCCTTTTTCCCTTCGTGAACGCGTATAAAAATTGCCTTGAATTAACGCTAACATTTATCAAACTTTTTTGATCTATTGCAACTTTTCAAGCGCTCGACCATGTAAGCTTTATAAGTAATCGCCAATACTTATGAAAAGCTTAACGCATTACCGTTATTTTATGTGAGCATTAATTCTGTATTTTATGGGTCTTACCAAATTCAGCAATTTTTAGATAACAGAATGCCTAAATGGGGTTTGTTTATTTAGTGCATGCCAAGAAATTGTGTTAAATTAATATTTTGACGTATTTCACGTTTTTTATTATTAGCATAACTTCATTTGATTGACTGATTGCTGAATAAATAAATAGAAAAAATTATAATTATTTTTGGCACACAAATATACTAAATATTTTATATAAGTATTAAATTGGGTTAAGCAAAATATTCACTTAAAATATGTCCTCGATAATAAAATTGATATATTTATACTCGTTCACGAAGTGAAAAGAGTATATTGGTTTTGTGCAATGTCCGTCTTGCTGTCCGTCTGTCCGTCCGTCCGTCTGTCCGCCGCTATTGAAGTTAGAGACTTGAAATTTTGGATATATACTCGTGTGTACCCGCGTCAGATAAAGTGTTAAGGATTTAAAGCTCCGCCCACTGGGGGCGTGGCAAACCGATAACACCTAAAATCGCATATTGCTAAAGTCCACAATTTTAAAGCTAGAGTCACCAAACTTGGTAAGTATATAGCTGGTGACCTCCCAAAAAGATTGCGACCTTGATATCCCGGCTACGCCCACTATAACGCCCCCCAGCGCCCCCGCTCTCAAAAATCGGATATGCATAAATCTCTCACAGTTTTTGAGCTAGAGTCACAAAATTTTGCATATACATTGCAGAAATACTCCCCCAAATATAAAAGAAAAAGTTTTTTCGCCACACCCTCTCCCGCCCCCATAATCGCGAAAACCGATAAACCTGAAAGGTCAAATCGATAAGTGTTGCATATTTGCACAATTTTAAAGCTAGAGTCACCAAACTTGGTATGTATATAGCTGGTGACCTCCCCCACAGATTGACCCTTTGATATCCCGGCCACGCCCACTATAACGCCCTCCAGCGCCCCCGCCCTGAAAAATCGGAAATGGCTATATCCCCAACAATTTTTAAGCTAGAGTCACCAAATTTGGGAGATATATTACCAGAATGCTCCTCCATACATCACAGGAAAAAATTTTTGGCCACGCCCTCTCCCGCCCCCGTAATCGCAAAACACGTTATATATTGCAGTTCCAATCGATAACACGTGTATATATCCCACAATTTAAGCGATAGAGCCACCAAATTTGGTATGTAGATAGCTGGTGTCCTGCCCCACAAATTGCGCCCTTGATATCCCGCCCACGCCCACTAGAACGCCCAACGCCCCCTCCCTAAAAAATCGCAAATGCCTATATCTCTCAGAGTTTTTAAACTACAGTCACCTAATTCGGGATATATGTTAGTGGGAAGCTCCCCCAGAAGTTACAGAAAAATATTTGCGGGCAGTACCCCCCCCCCTCCCCCTTCCGCCCCCGCAACCCGCGAAAATCTATATCTCGTACAGTTTTAAAGCCAGAGGCACCAAATTTAATATGTAGATAACTGCTGACCTCCCCCAAAGATTGCACACTTGACATCCCGGCCACGCCCACTATAACGCCCCAAACGCCCCCGCTCCGCCGGAAATGCCTATATCTCCCACAGTTTTTAAGCTAGAGTTACCACATTTGGTGGGTAGATAGCTGGTCACCTCCTTTAAAGAGCGGAAAAAAATTTTGCCGACGACCACCCCCACCCGCACTCCCCACTCTCCCCCACCCCCAGCAACACACAAATTGCAAAATACCGAAATTTTTTAAAATAGCAATATTTACGAACGTGAACGAGTATAACGCAGTCGGTAACGCCCGACTGCAACGTTTTTACTTGTTAAAAATGTGAATAATAAATCATCCTAGTCGATTTAATGTGTGTCACTGATAAAGTGGTATTAAATTAAATAAAATCCAATGACATATATTTTTAAAATGTGTCTCCTGAATGCAGTAGTCAATTATTTGGGGTATATAGGAAAAATGTTTTTAATCACAAGAACAAAGTTTAAATGCTGTGCCAATACTCTTGTGTGTCGCTATATTTATAATAAAATTTTATATTGCTGCTTTATAAGATGTCTGCCAACAATCGATTGCAATAATGATCGATAATAAGCGCCATTAATTGAATTTTAAATCAATATATTATTGCAACACATAGTATCATGTGCCACCAGGTCTTGCCACGATGGTGCATTAAGCGGCATGATTAATTGCTTGATTGACTGCCTGATTGATTGATTGAGTAACCGTGGCGCATGCAACATGCAGCATGCAGCACGCACACACATGTATCTGTCCATATACATGTGTTTTATGTGCGCACTAATTTGAGGCCACTTTACGGCTCGATCACGCTTCTTGCACGGAGCTGCCAATTTACTAGCGACGGCGTTGACTAGGAACACCCACTTAACCAACCCCCCCTCAAATGAGTTGGCCCCCTCACCTCCTGTACCTTTAATATGTGGTGCAGCTGTTCCTGTCGCGTGAATCGGGCACACAGGCAGCGCCCATTGAGCTGGCAGCAGCGGCAACAGCAGCAGCAGCAGCAGCAGCGGCAACAGCAGCGGCAACAGCAGCAGCAGCAGCAGCGTTAAATGCAATAAATGGCGTAAAACTTTGCGGCTTCCGTCCCGCCCGCTTTAGTCATCAATAGCCGTGGCAGGGAACAAAGCCCAACTCAGCCCACTGCATAAATCAACTTAAAACGTCAATGAGGGGAACACATTATTGAGTTGGCGCTGGCCGTTGACGGCTGACTAGCAGTCCGCCGCCTGCATCCTGCATCCTGGATCCTGCATCCTGCAACCAGCAACCAGCATCCTGCATGCTACATGCTGCACCTGGTCCTCCATCGACTTCCGCTCCACCTGGCTCCACCTGGCTGCCGCATTGTGGTGGCACTTTGGTTGCTGGCATTAGTTTGACATTTACTTTGGCACGTCGTTAGCCGAGTGCCAGCTCCACCAGCACCACCCACCGCATACTAACACCACTACAATTGTGTCTGTGTGTGTGGTTGTGTGTGTGTGTGTGTGTGTGTGTGTGTGTGTGTGTGTGCGTTTGTGGCACATTAGAGTGCCTGCTCGGCAATTCAAATAGTTGAAATTGTTTGAGCTTGATTTAGACGAGCACCACACAGTTTGCCACACTCACACGCGCACGCACACACACACTAACACACACACTCGCACGCATACCTCAAGTATATATAGCTGGCCGTGGTGGCGTCAAGTTATTTGAAGCACTTTAGCCTGGTTTGAATCTTAAGGCGCAGCTTTCAAGAGTGGGTTAAATGTGGTGTGGGGGGCAGGAAGGAATTGGTGGTGGGTTAGGTCTCCAAATGTTTGCGCTGCCTGACCCGAAGCACAACAAATTAAGCCTTTTAGTAAACACAAACAAAAGTCCAATTTGTTGCCAAGTTGCGACGCTGTCCAAAATGCCAAAGCCGTTAACTGGCCAACGCCTTTTGGAAGTCTCCGCGCATTCCACGTATTTTAACGCACCACCCCACCCCGCCCCGCCAACCACCAAACTTGACACTTTCGCGTTAGCAAAGTTTTGAAGAAGCCGCCCCTTAACAGTCTATGTATCCCGATATAACTACAGCTACATACATATATCTCTGTACATCTATATATAGCTCTCTCATTCTGCCGTCGCTTGTTTTGTTTGACTTTGATAACGTTTGGGGGAGGAAGGCGCGAGATTTTTGCTGATGCTGATGAAATTTCACAAATTTGAAGCGTGGAAAAATTTTCGTCAACGTTTAGCGACGTCATATCTTTTATAGCCAGGCCAGATAAACAGTGGCACCCAAAATATGTAGGACGCATTTGAAATAAGTAACTTCGGAAAAGCACCAAATTAATATCTCATCACGTAATCCAAATAAAACTAGTTGTCAATAGATTAAATGTATGCATACATTTTTTTATTAACCTATCTAATATTTGAATATGTGCTCTATTATGCAAATACTGTGCGTATTAAGAGCCAACACTTGTTGAAAATAAATAAAACGGTATAAAAATAACTTACAACTGAACTTCAAACAAATGGTACTTGAATAACCCACTTTGTTCGTTTTAAGAATTTTGATTTAATAAATTTCTGTATGTTATGTATGAATAGACTTATATAAACAGTAACATACACATGCTTCAAATAATTATTTTTATTTTTACAAAAAATACTGCATATATTATATATTTTACCACAAGTCAAGTACAGGGTATTTTTTAGTCGGGCACTCTCAATTAAAGTACTTTGCAATAATACTGATTTAATTGCCTACGAAACGAATTCATATTTAAGCATGAATATGGCAAATAACTTCAAAAAATAAAATATTTTATATTTGTTATATGAAATATATTCTGCTGTGTTCCACTGTGCAGGACTTGCCGTAAAAAGCTGTGGTGCACGCAGCACCGAGCGGATTATGCTGCTCCATCACTAATCCCAGCATCTCTTGGAAGCCTTGAAGTAAATTCGCTTGAAATGATTGCAATTACCAGTTCACTAGATGAATACAGCACTGAGACAATTTGAACAAACACACAGAATAAGCCATGGAGGCTTCTTTTTATATCTATGTACTTGCTTGAACAACTACTACTTTCTTCAGTGAGTCTTTAAAGTATAGCGTACTTTAACATCGCTCTCTGACTTTGATTTAATTACAAAAGAGAGAATTCAAGTGCAGAGACTATCACAATCAAATCAAATTTCAAGGAACCTGCAGAAATATAATCAACACAAAAGTGCAAGCAAAGCAAGTTCTGGCGACAACGCATTCATTTTTTTTTTTTTTTTTTAAGTTTATACCCGTTTACAAAGGGAACAGAGTATATTGGGTTTGTGAAGTGTTGATATTGGATACAACAAATTAGTGATTAAATTCTTTTAAAGATAGCATAAAACATTTTTAGGATAATGAGATACGTAAATTAAAATATATAAACTTCGAAAATTCATATCTCCGCCAATTTTAGAACTAGAGTCACCAAAAACGAGATCAAAAGTTTCGACCATGCCAACTGCTGCCCCCACAAATTACTAATATTTCGTTTTCATTTGTGAAGTTGTACTTAGACTCTTAATTAACATATTCAATATACAGTTAACATTTATTAAAAAGCAAAAATGGGTGAGAAACCTTAACACCTAAGAAGGTTTTTGAACGTTTTTAGCTGTTGTTAATACTGTTATACTGCTAAAAAGTATTGCGCTGTCGGTTACACCGGACTGCAACGTTTTTACTTGTTTATTTTGTATTTGTCCTCTTGCATCGCTTCTGGCATGGAAATCCTTTGCAACGTTTTTTCGTTCTTTCATCACATTCCACTCTGGACACCTGTCAAGCAGTTGCATAAGGAAGCTTTTTCAACACTAGAATAGGTAAGTTTCTGCAAACATTTTCTTTCTTTACCACTGTTAGCTTCCCGCATCGCTACTCGCTCTGAAGTCTAGACTGTCTTTGAACACATTTCTGTATTATTAACTCCTCACCTGCCGAATTTTGATAGGTTCTTTTGATGGTCGCTCCGACATCTGTTTGCATATCTTATTGCCGCATTCTCTTCTGTTTGCTGTATGCGCACCACTGTGCACCACTGTTTAGCAGCAAAAAGCATAAACTAGAGCACACGCCATGCAGATGCTGCTCCATTCAGTACGTCGTTAGCCAGTCTATGAGTAATCTTAAATGGTTTTTTTTATGGCTCTGGGAACTAACAAGTAATCAGTACAAATCAGTTGCCAGGTGCCTGGAAATCCGATTGTAGACACTCCCCTGGATTAAAATGGCGCCAAAACAACCATATCGTCATCGGATTTATGACGGCCACAACGAGCGTCGTGATCGTCGCGCTGCCGGAGATCCAGCGCCAAACCCAACCGTGTGAACAGTCGTTGTCAGAGTGATCTTCGTGTTATGCTGGGGGGTCTGGGGGTAGGTTTATCGGATTGCTCATAAACGCTATGCAAACGTTGCTTTCGGATTATTGCAAAATCTACAATTGCGTTCCTCATTTGAACGGGTTTAAGACGATCGTGTCTATGAGATACGACATTTAGTCGGGCAACAGCCACGAGAGTAAACGCTATGAGCCAACTTGATGAGAATTTACCAAGGCAGTTGGATCAGACGCTTGGAGGCCTGCCAGCGGCCATCAAAATGCCCAAGATTGAGGAGCAGCTGGAGGGCGTCAACTCATCCACAGCCGCAGCAGACACGCCCCCGGCGAAATCAGCAGATCAGCCAGCGGACTTTGAGACAGCCATCGATACGGCTGGCTTTGGCATGTTTAATATATTGCTACTCCTGGTGGCCGTGCCCTCAGCCATGGGCACCGTCTATGAAACATCAACCATGTCCTACATACTGCCCAGCGCCGAGTGTGACCTGCATTTGAGCCTCATCGATAAGGGTGTACTGAATGCCATCACATATGCGGGCATGATCACATCGGCGATCTTTTGGGGCTATGTGGCCGACACGCAGGGACGCCGAAAGCTGCTCATCTATGGCTATCTGGCTGACACGATCTGTGTGCTGGGCGGTGCCATCAGCCAGAGCGTAGTCCAGCTAATGATCTTCAAGTATCTGGGTGGCTTCACGTAAGTTCCGCTAACTAAATACGCCCAACTCGATGTACTTTGATGTACATCTCCTAGTATGAGCGGACCGTTTGCCGTGCTGATGACGTATTTAACGGAGCTGCATGGACGCCAGTACCGTCAGCGCATCATGATGATGGTCGGCATTATGTTCAGCATAGCCACTCTTAGCTTGCCCGGTCTTGCCATGGGCATACTGCCCCAGTCCTGGGATATCCAAATTGGGTACCTGTCACGTAAGTAACCTTGAGAGAACACTTCACCTTGTTCTGTCCGTTATCCATACACACTATCCATATCTATCTTTATCCGAGATAACAAGACGTACAATGCCAAAACAGCTTATAGCTGTAGACGCTCTCTCAGCAGCAGCGTGCGACAAGTGGCATTAGTTTTATTGCATCATTAATTGTCAGCAGCACACGCTTGACAAATTCAATTAAAATATGGCATCAATGATTTACAATCAGTCCCCAGCTGTTTGCAGTACCAGATAAAGAGTTATATGGCTTTTATTATGGAAAACTTTAAACTATTTTCGGGCTTTATAAACTATACTCGACACTTGGTGTCCAAATGAGTTCACTCGTTCGCGAAGTGAAAAGAAAAACAGTCTACTGGGTTTGTGCAATGTCTGTCTGTCCGTATGAACGCAATTCTTGCGCCGCCATTTAAGCTTGTTTTGAGTATCGATACATATTTAAGTAAAAGGTATACACTGAAAGTGTGCAATTTTAGCATCATGTTTGTTAAGTCGATCTGGCAACGACCGATGAACGGTTGCTATTCCAAGAGCAAACAGCTAGGTTGAGGCTGAATCAAATAGTGCCGTAGAAATTAGTTAGTGAATATAAAAAATAAAAGTATTATAAAAAGTATATGCGTAGAGTCGTTCACTCGTAACATTATAAGGACAATACCAGGTACGACACAACAAAAGCTACATTTTTGTTCCTTAATTTAAAATTAATTTTATTTGCAATAAAACGTCTTATAAATCATAATTCATTTTTAGAACATTTTTTAACTTGTAATGCATACAACATATAATCAATTGTTGTTGGCTCAACTACCGTTACCTTTTGTAGACAATTTTGTCATTTTTGTTCTTTTCTTTCTCTTACCTAGTTTGGCTAAATCAATTGAATTTAAAATACATTTATGTTTCGCCCTTTATTTTCCTATTAAATTATTAAAATACAATCAACCGTTCGGTTTCCTCGTAACAAAAATCAACTTTATCATCACAAGAACAATTCCAAGAAAAGTGCTAGAGAAAATTCTGCCTGTGTGCATGTGTGTGTGCACATGAATACAAACATTTGTACAATTGCTGCCAATTGGCGTTTCAAATTTGTTAAAAATCAATCACACATTTTTGTGAATAACTTCTGTATTTCTTCACCGATCTTGATTGCAATAGATTGTTTAGCTGTGTCTCTAGCAGTTATAGACATTATACAGCTCGCCATCGTGGTAAAGAATATATTTACTTTATGGATTGGGGCATGCTTCCCTCTGCCTGTTACATACATACATCTGCACAAAACCATTATACCCACTTTTAGCCATTTTAAATGGGTTCATATGTATGTATATTGCCCAAGGACTTAATATCATTTTTCGTATACTTGCAGTGCATTCTTGGCAGATCTTTGTGGCGATCACCGCTGTGCCCAGCATGTTGAGTTGTGCGCTATTTCCCTTCTTTCCCGAGAGCCCCAAATTTCTAATGTCCCGTGGACGCAACAAGGAGGCACTGGAAGCCTTTAAGTTCATATATGCACTAAACACACGGCAGCCACGAGATGCATTTCCAGTGAGCGATAAAAATTTGAATCAGAGACATTTTTTATTTCTCGCGATCACATCATAGATCAAGGAGCTGGCCAATGAATTGGCTGCAAAGCCTGCGAACGAACAGCAGTCAGATCAGGCCAATTTGAAGACGGACGTTGAGGGGGCCACCAAGACGAAGAGCTCGCTCCATTCGGGTCTTTTGCAGCTGCGCCCGCTTTTCGTCAAACCCTATCTGGGACTGTCCCTGTGGGTTTACCTGCTCAACTTTTGCGTTCTCTTGGGGTAAGCGCAGCATAACTCCAATGTACTCAACTAACCCAGCGAATCCAATTGGCAGGCAGAACACGATGCGTCTTTGGCTCCCACAGCTGTTTGCCTCCATCGCCGAGTATGAGCAGCTGGCCAGCAACCAGGCGGAATCAGCAGGCATTAGCATCTGCGAAATCGTTGAGTACAGCGTGAATCGCACACTGAAACTGGAATCTTTGGCTGACACAATGGCCGAGTGCACGGTCAACGTAAGCGCAGCCAGTTACACAAACAATTTGATTGTGGCCGCTGCTAGCTTGATCTCCTATGGGCTGGCCGGTGTCCTGGTAAATTTGGTGGGCTTCAAGGTGATTATGTGTAAGTATTAATCAGACATATAACTGAAAATCAACTAACATGATTTTTATACTCTCTCTTGAAATTAAAAGAGTATACTGAGTTTGTCTTACTGTCCGTCCGGGTATCCGTATGAACATAAGTTTAAAGCTTGAGACTAAAAACTAACATACATATAGACTCGGATATACCCACGTAAGATTTGTTGACTACTAGGGCGTGGCAACTCGATCAAATCTATTCATATATATCAGAGTCAAAACTAAATATAGCCGATAATTTAAAATTGCAGGGAAACAGAATTTTTACAAATTAAAGGGGTGCTCTCAAATATTGGGGTTCTCATTTAACTAAGCTTTATATATTAGTTGAACTTCACATTTATATAGCTTATCTACTTATTAATTACATCTAAAAAGAATCATAAAATAGTATAAATATATATCAAGCTTTAAAAAAGTTTGTAATTTTTGATTTGTTTAGCCTCTTTCGCCTATCTCTTCAATTAATTTTTTCAAACTTTTTCAAACTCAAAATGAAAGTGACCAAATTGTCCGCAAAAGTAAACGGAGGTCCAACTCAAAACTTTATTTTTTTAGGTTTTCAATTACAAATTATAAGAGGCTTTAAAAATAAATTTCTATTTATAAGAGATTTTATGTTCATTGAATTGCAAATAAAATACGAATTAGCAAGGGGACCAAAATATTTGAAAATTTTACGAATTAACGAGGACTTTTAAAGAGACCGATTTATTAGGGTTCAAATTTTTTAAATTCGAAATACAATTTTATTTTATTAATGACTTTCTCTAAAGATCGCACAAAGTAATTTTTGTATTCAAATAGCAAATCTGTAAAAACTATATATATATATCTCGCTCAGTTTTAAAGCTTCATGCACCAAAGTTTTAAGACAGATCGAGAAAAAATTTATTTGGCTCGGCCACTTGGGCGTCACACAGTTATTTTTTATCACCTCATCTATACAATATTTTTATTGAAATCGCCCATTACGCCCATTTATAATTAATTAAATAAATATTGTTCTAAATAAACAATAAGAAAAAAGACAGTTTTCAACTGTTTGAAGCTGCTGTTTCAACGAGCATTGAGTAGTCGGTGACACCCGACTGCAACGTTTTTACCTATATGTTTTAAACTATTTGCAGCTTTGTGCCTCTTCACTGCCGGCTCGTGTGCCTTGGGCATGTTCTGGTCGAGTTCATCGGTGACTACGGTGGCGATAGCCTCTTTATTTGTTGCAATGGGCAGCATTTCGGGCACTTCAATAATAAGCGCCTCGCTCAGCATGTTCCCTACCTCGCTGCGGTAGGTCTGGGAGGGAGCTCGGCTTTGCTTTGTTTATACTCTGAAGGTCGCTTTTTTATTGCAGCACGATGATCGTCTCGCTGAGCATGATGGTCGGACGATTGGGCTCCTTGTTTGGCAATATATTCTTCCCTGCACTCATGACCACGGGCTGTTTGCCGCCATTCCTCATGGTCAGCCTCTTTATGTTCTGTAAGTTGTTAAAGCTTTGAATTCGAGGCTCATTTCAATTATTTATTTTCCTTTATCTCCGTTTCCCTTTTAGTTGCCTGTCTACTGGCCTCGTTTCTGCCCGTGAAAAACAAAGCCGTTCTGAAGTAACTTGATTTCCATATTCATCATCACATTTTCCCCCGCTACCCCAACCATACTTATTACGGGTTGCTGTATATAGCCGGTAGCTTTAGTTAGTCTTAAGTTTTCCTTTTATGTTTGCTTTTTTCTATTTTTTTTTTTTTTTTCTTTCTTGTGTTATTAAAACCTAATTTATTACAAAATTGATCATTGTACAATGAATTAATTTATATGCAATCCCAGCTGCTTGTTAATTTCCATAAACTTTGCTCCTGACACTCCTTGATTGCAGTCATTTATTAATTCCTGGCCTTCTGCGCATACATTAATGCCAAACAGAAGCAAGCCAACAAATTTGAGTAAAGAAAATAAACGGAAAAATAAAAACTTTTCCTGTGTTGTTGTTGGCAAAGGGAAAAGAAACGACGATAGCCGTGTAATTGAGTTGATAACAGCGGATAGCGAAGAATTTTAATCAGATTTGCGGCAACACTCTTTTTGTACTTGTATCTGATAGATACCTATGTAGCTTAAGTGCCGTTATTGGGCTAAAACAAATGTTGTTCCTATTAGTAAAACCCTTTGCTAAAAAAATAGATATACTATTTACATATATATTATAAACTAATATAGTTTATTTTAAAACATTCAGCAAGTATGTTCAATCAATTTTATAATTCGAACCATAAAATTAGAAATATTGTATGAATTATTATATTTTGTTTGAAGCCCCATATCCTTATATTTCAGATCTAATTCTTAAATTCTTGTTAAAGTTGAAAGTACTTAAATTTAGAAGTTACTAGATGAAAACTGAAACAGTTTATAACACAGTATTTTTCACTCTAAAAGATGTTTATATACTAATAGTTCAGTTATGTCTTAATCTAAGATTTTTAAAATAATAATTTATAAACTTGCTGTGAAATTACTTTTAAAAAATAGTTAAAAAATTGGAATATAAAATATTTTCCACATAAAGTATTTCTCGAAACCACAACTTAAAAACTAATACAAAATTATATATATTATGTAAATGTACAGTGCGGTATAACCAGAGCTCCAAACTTGAATTTAAAATATTCCAACTAATTTCTAGTAAATTGAGTGTTTTACTTGATATGAGAATCCTATCTTTAGTATTAAGATTTTAGTACTTGGTTTTAAGCTAGTTCTCAATAATTCTTACTTAGATCAAGTTTGTGTTTTAAGAATAGCAATTACTTAGCTCGTGTGCATTCAAACTTTTTTCAGTCCGTAATTTTTCTCTCTGAAGAATAGACAATATACTCTGTCTATTTGTCTAAGCTACTTTTAATAAATAAAACAGATTATGTTATTGTTAACAAACGCATCCTATAAATAGCACTGGGTAATTTCTGCAGGTTGGCATAAATATTTACTCAAAGACTCTATGAGATGCATAGAACAACTTTTGCAAGTGCTAAAGTGTTGGCCATATATATATAGTGACATATGTAACACACCCACAATCTATACACAACATATACTAAGCCCTTACATACATCAGCATAGTATATAACATATGCATGTCCACAGCAACCAATGTCACCCCTTATACATAAGCCTTAGCAACTAAGCACACCATATAAACTCTGTAACATAATACACCCTAAGCAAGAACGATAAGAAACACATAAAATCTGTAACAGTAAACACTTGAACCCCAAACTTATAAATCTTTGGCGACAATAACAATTTCGGCGTGGGACCGATCATAGAATCAATTATAAACATTCGCCGCAATCGTTATTCCCACAAAATGCATAAATAGCCAACGCAGCTAAAATTTAGGCTCTCTGAATATTCCAAAAACTCATAAAGAGAGCAAACAATGAAAAGCATTGTCAAAAGAGCAAAAACTCATGATCTAAAGAGCTCAAGCCGAGGTTTGTTAAGCATTGACTCCAGTTCTAAAAATGAGTTCTACAAGAGACTTCTTACAGTCAAGTTGATTTGCATTAGACACTCCTAACCGTTAAGTTGAAAGTATGAAATAAAATTATATTTTTTTTCAACAACGCGTTAAAAACTATTTCATTGGCGCACCCGGTAGGATACGTTAAAGTGAATAAGGACTATTAAAGGACAATCAGTGTCCCAAGTTCAAAATGCTAGTCGTCTACGTTCATCGCGATCGAGTTCGATTAGTGAAATCACCCAATACGTATCCGCAAAAGAACACACGCGAACTTTCCGCGAGTGACGTTGACCGCTAATTGCATCCCAGGCCAACAAATAACCCGAAAACGCAATTTCATTGCGGCAAACTAGTAATTCGTTTTACGATTGATCCTTTGGACAATCAGAGTTACTAGGTAGTGAACGTACTTCACTACAGAACAGTGAGTGTGACGTGGATTTGCATATCCTTTGATCCCTGCAAAACGCACTAACTGGTTAGCGCGCGCGAACAAAGCGAAAGCCAAAAACCAAAAAAAAAAAAAAAAACCCACGATTCAAAAAAATACCAGAAAGAAGTGAGCCAAGATGTCGCAACCATCGGAGCCCATTGCCTTGTTAAGTGAACTTCACCTCAACCAAGCACTAAGCCAAATTAGGCAAGTGCCAACTTTCCATGGAGCCACCGAGGATCTGAGTGCGTTCATTCGCCGCGTGGACTTCATAATGCAGTTATATCCGACCAACGATGTACGACAACACAGCGTCCTCTTCAGTGCAGAGAGCCCAGAGAGTAACCCAGTTATCCGCAGCCCGCACATGGACCGAACTAGCATCAGCCCTAATCTCAGAATTCAAGTCGCAAACACCATGCTAGGAATTGCTAAGACGCATCTTCAACACACCTTTCAACGGAACCATCCGTAAGTTCGTCGAAGAGCTAGAGTATAAGTCTTACATTATATCGAATAAGTTAATGCTAGAAGATGAACAGTTAAACACTATGTTATACACAAATGCATTAAAAAACACAATTAAAGACGTGATGAGAAAATTGCCTGACAGATTATTTATGACCCTTGCTAGACACGACATAACCACTGTCTCCAAGCTTAAGCAGATAGCGCAATTAGAAGGTGTATACGATACAATATTGTCCGATAGAGGTAAACCTCAGACTAATCAAAATAGCCAGTCTAATCCAAATTAAAATAAGAATAGCAATGATTCTCGTGAAAACGGAACAAATCGAAACTACGGCTACACGCCAAGAGCAAAAAGTTACAATAATAATACACAACAAACAAAACCCCAAATCGATAACAGCCCCCAAATCAACCAAGAGTTTAGGCAGAACTTAAATAACGCCCGGGCACAGAATCCCCTTAATTATCAGAAGTAATCTAGCTATTCAGTTGCACCAAATTCGCCAGTTAAAAGACATGGATGCTTTTATGTTTAAAAGTTTTTCTGAGTTTACCTATTGTAAAGTGTCATGCTTTAATAGCTTTGGGTTAAAGATTCCGAGTCTCGTTAACTGCATTCCTAATTCTATGTCTTCTACGTATTCTGTGAACTCTTGAAGGTTAAAAATAAGTAGTGCTAATCTTTGATCTCCTTCATTTATTTGGCTTAATTGATTTATTATTTCTATACCTTTATTTACTGCTTCTATTACATGGCTTAATTCATTTTTTTGCACGCTATTTTCGCTCTTCTTTGTCTTGTTGGCCTAATGTGCCGAATAAATATTTGTAGATGGTACCCATAAAATTAGCTATTCTTATGCCATTCATTTCTCTTTCTAGTTTTTCAGATAAATATTTTATTTGTGGCAATGTTTCGAATTCTTCTGCTTGTTTAATTAGATCATAATAAATTTGTTCAGTTTTAGTTATGTTTACGGACCGATAATGATATTCGTATTTTATTGGTAAATGTATCTCTCCTGTTTTGAATATTAGGTAGCCGTTTTTGGCTTCGATCGGATTTATCTCTATGCTTTGAGCGTTCGTTTCTCGGACAAAGATATTTCATAATAATAATATTAGACATGCGTATAATTTACGTTGATATTTCTGGGCTTTGCTGGTCAGATGATCTGGAATTATCGTATTTACTTAAATTAATTTTCTTTTTTATTTTGAATTTAGATTTATAACGGGTTATTTTTCTACCTTTGTTCGTTTCTTCAAAGTGTTTCTCGTATATTTGTCTTAAATTTCCTGTTTTCTTAAAAGGTGTAGTGGTTTTAGCACTAACTAATGGTGCTTCTTTAAATCTAGTATCTATTTCAAAGTCTTGACGTTTTTCGTTAAGATTTGCTATTCTATTGGCTTTATTAGCTTGAGTGTCATATGCGGGGGTTCCGGCATATATAAATATATCAGCTGGTGTCCTACCAGTTGTATTATGCTTAGTTTTATGATTATATGTGTAAAGAATTGTTTCATATTTTGTCAGTTTATTTTCTGGGTTAGATTCGCTTTTGATTATTCTAAGTTTTTCATTAACTGTTTTATGAAATCTCTCAATATCAGAAATTCCATTCTTGCTTGTCGTAATAGTTAATTTTACATCTTCAGACTGTAGCCATATTTGAAGGGCTGCGCACATAAATGCTGAATCTTTGTCTGCTTTGATTTCGATGGGTTTACCCATTTGGTTGAAGACTTGAAGAATTGCTCGTTTTGTTTCGAGCCAATCTCTGCTGTTAATTTCTATTAATGCTGCGTATTTTGAATATATGTCTATACAGGATAGAAATTGTTTATTATTAATTAAATAGAAATCCATGACATATTTTACTCTGGGGTTGAATATTTCTGAAGTAGTTTGGAATGAAAGTTTGGTATCTCTGTGTTCCGTTTTGGCTATGTTACATACTTCACATTCGTTTATAATATTTTGTATTAAATTCTGATGGTCAGGGTAGTAATATTTTTCTTTGAAAAGTAATGTGACTTTTTCGATACCAGGATGTAATAAATCTTTATGGGTTTTAAGTATAATTTCCTTGAAGTGTGCGTATGTTTGGATATCGATTAATTTTTTAGAGGATGTCATGACCTTTGTTGTGTTGTTCGGGTTAATTATTTCGATATAAGCATTTTGAAAGATTGTGAAATCGGCTTCACAGTGAAAGTAGATGACGCTGTTTTTAGTGCATAAGAATTCTTTTATTAGGTCTTTGGCGTAATCATGAGTCATTTCTCGGTAAGAGATTTTTATTTTTAATTTGTGGAAATAATGTATGGTTTCAACTTTATTTGTGTTGATTTTTATGAATTCAATTTGCATATTATAATAGTTTATTGGTCTTTCCGTGATGGGACTATAATTTGAATTATCTTCTTGCGCACTATGTGTAGTTGCTGCTCCGCTATCTGGAGTTTTTCCTAATAGATTTTCTTCAACTTTAATTCTGGATAGGGCATCTGCTATGTGGTTTTCCTTTCCTGGAACATATTTGATGTGATAATCAAACTAATTTAATTTGATTTTCCATCTTTGTAATTTCATATTGGGTTTCTTTATGTTATTTAGCCAGACTAGGGGTTTGTGATCATTAAGGATGTCGAATTTTCTTCCGAAGAGATATGGCCTGAAGTATTTGGTGGCCCAGACAATAGCTACAAGTTCTTTCTCTATTGCCGAATAATTAACTTCATGTTCATTTAAAGTTCTGCTGGCATAACAGATTGGTTTGTGTTCCTGTGACTGTACAGCTCCAATGGCAATGTTACTGGCATCAGTAGTTAATAAGAATGGTTTCTCGAAATTCGGATAAATTAAAATAGGATCGGACATAATGAGCAATTTTAGTTATTCAAATGCTCCAATGTATTCTTTATCTTTTACGTTTATGACTGCGCCCTTTTTAAGTTTTGCTGTCATTGGTTTTGCTATTTTTGCAAAATTTGGGATGAACTTTCGATAGAAACCGCAAAGTCCTAGAAATGATTTGATTCCTTTCCCTGTCTTCGGTATTGGGAATTTTTGTATTTCTTCAACTTTTGTTGGGTTAGGTTTTATACCTTCTATTGTGATTATGTGGCCTAAGAATTCAGTGTGTTTTTTCATGAATTCACATTTGTCTAACTGTAATTTTAGATTGGCCTCCCTTAATTTCATAAATACCTTCCTCAATGACAATATGTGTTCCTCCAATGAAGTGGAGTACACAATTATGTCGTCCATATAGACCAGACAATCTTTATAGATCAAATCTTCAAGCAGATTGTTCATGCAGCGTTGAAACGTTGCAGGTGCACTTTTCAAGCCAAATGGCATTCGAGTGTATTCATAATGTCCATTTTTCGTTGAGAAAGCTGTCTTAGGAATTGAGTCTTCATCCATTTGAATCTGGTGAAAACCTTTTGCGAGGTCAATGGTAGTGAAATACTGACATTTGCCTAGTTTTTCGAGTATACCATCCATTTCTGGTATGGGGTATTTGCCATCTATGGTGACTTCATTAAGGTTGCGATAGTCAATGACTATCCTGAACTTTTGTTTGCCAGAAGCATCCCTCTTTTTGGGTATGATCCAAATAGGCGAATAATAATTTCTTTGATTTGGCTTTCGACTTCTTGGTCGAATGTTTGGGCATATTTATAAGGTTTTTTATAAATTGGGTCGTCATGTTTGGTTTGAATGATCTGCTTTACCGTGCTTGTGAAGGTCAAATTTTCGCCTTCTGGATATTGGATATCGCCGAACTCTTTTAAGACTTTTGTTAGTTTATTTCTTTCTTTATCGTTAAGATGATCGAGTCGAAACTCGTTGAATTCTGATAGTTCGTTATTAATGGCGAACACGAATTGTTTGTCTTCAGACGGAAGCGGAACAAGGTATTTTGAATCTGGTTCATCTACTGGTTCTATCTGATTCGGCTTCTGGATTATCTAGCATAGCGAATATGTAATCGCTTAGTGCTTGAGTACTCTCTAAGAAATCTCGACCTAATAGCAAATCGTAGTTTTTTGAGAAATTGTGTATGTAAAATGTTTGTAGTGTTGGACAAAGTTTGCTAGGATTCAGTGAAATGGCTTGACTTAAAGTTATCGTACCGTTTATGGTATGAACTTCTAATTGGCATTTATTTATTGGGAATTTTAGAAAATTTTCTCTCATTATATTTATAGATGAGCGTGTGTCAATTATACATTTAAGGGGTTGGTTATTCATAATTATTTTTATGAATGGGTTAGTTCTAACCGTTCTATTTCTGGTTCCGAGGCATGTTGATGAAAATTTTTACTTATGTCCATTTTCATATGACCACTAGTGCTTTCTCGTTGTTTTTTGACTGGTGGATTTGGTGCTAGATTGCTTCTGATAATTAAGGGGATTCTGTGCCCTGGCGTTATTTAAACTCTGCCTAAACTCTTGGTTGATTTGGGGACTGTTATCGATTTGGGGTTTTGTTTTTTGTGTATTATTGTTGTAACTTTTTGCTCTTGGCGTGTAGCCGTAGTTTCGATTTGTTCCGTTTTCACGAGAATCATTACTATTCTTATTTTTATTTGGATTAGACTGGCTTCTTTGATTAGTCTGAGGTTTACCTCTATCTTACATACAAACAAAAGAAATTATAAAACATCATACTCAAAAGTATAACACGTTCAAAATTATAATAATAACAATACTTTGTACAATCATAACCGCCATAATGGTGTATATGATTTACAAATTTAAAGCTATACCTCAAAGAATTATTGTAAAGTATAAGAAACAAAAAGAAGATACATTAAGCGAAGAACCAGTTAACTTACAAATGCAAGAAAATACTATAAGTAACAGTAAGAAACCGATAATATTGTAATTTGTAACACACCTACATTATATCCAAAAGTATCCGCCTGAGGACAGGCTAATTTCTTAGGGATGGGGAAGTGACATATGTATCACACCCACAATTCATATACAGCATATACTAAGCTCTTACATACACTCGCATAGTATATAACATACATATGTCTACAGCAACCAATGTCACCCCTTATACATAAGCCCTAGCTATTCAGGCTCTTAGAATATTCCAGAAACTCATAAAGAGAACAAATAATAAAGAGCATTGTTAAAAGCGCAAAAACTCATGATCCAAAAAGCTCAAGCCGAGGTTTACTAAGCGTTGACTCCAGTTTTAAGAATGAGTTTTACAAGTCACTTCTAACCGTCAAGTTGTATCTTCAACGAATTGTAAATTACATTTAAGTTAAGTACAGTTTGAAATACAATTTTTTTTTTTTAAAAAATCGCGTCTTAATTTATTTCATTATGTATGTGTATATACATAAGTTAAAGAATGAGATACTTTGAGTAATTCCAACAAATTGCTCGTTCTTGCTCCACATTCAGTAACTATCATAACAAGTGCTGTGATAATTTGCAACTGTTGTTATCGCAATCAGTTTTAGCTCCCTCTCTTATTTTGCTTATGTTCCACTCGGCTTTTTTCTCCTTCACTCGCTCATATATCTTGAGCACGCTCTTGGCTGCTTTGGTGATATATGAGCCGAGTCGAGCCAGCCAGCCAGCCAGCCAGCCAGCCAGCTCTCTGGCTAAATGGAAATGTTAATTATCTGACAACGGAAACGCTTAAAGTTAATGTGAGCAGCCAGCAGCAAGCAGGCAGCAGTCAGCAGGCTGGAGGCGTTTAGCAGGCTGGTTTGGGCTGGGAGCACAAACTATGGGGCTTATCTGCAGCTCAGATCGCATGGAAGGGGGGCGAGCTTCTAGACGGCGTCAGCTCGGTAAATGATTTCACAAATGCTTGAAATCAGAAAGGCCGCAAAAACTTTTAATTAAAAACTTGTCGCTAGACTCACAAAATGGGGGCACGCCACACGTTGCAAGACAACGGCAACGGAGTCGAAAAATCGAATCCAATGGAACACACTCAATCCGCTGACAATACATGACCGCAACAGGTTACACGCGAGCGCAACATGCAGCGATTTGCGTCACGGCTGCCGTCGCTTTAATCTTATCAGTCGGAGAGAAACGGATTCGGGCAGCGCATAAATTCAGGGTGAGCACAGCGGGGCGACAACAGTCGAGAAGATGAGCTTAAGCGACAAGGTGGTGATTGTGACGGGCGCCAGCAGCGGCATTGGGGCGGCCATTGCCGAGGTAATGGCTCGCGAGGGAGCGCTGCTGTCGTTGGTCGGACGCAACGTGACCAATCTGAAGGCGACGCAGGCTTCACTACAGCAGCGGCACAAGGGTGTCCAGGTGCTTGAAGTGGTGGCCGATGTGACCAAGGATGCGGATGCGATTGTACAGCAAACGCTTAACAGGTTCGGACGCATCGATGTGCTGGTGAATAACGCCGGCATCCTCGGCAACGGACCCCTCATCGATCTCGACATGGATGAGTTTGATGCGGTGCTCAACACGAATCTGCGCGCCGTTGTATTGTTAACCAAGGCGGTGGTGCCGCATCTACTCAAAACGAAGGGCGCCGTGGTCAACATCAGCAGCTGTGCGGGCATCTGTCATTTCCCCGGAGCACTCAGCTATGGCATTTCCAAGGCGGCACTGGATCAATTCACAAAAATTGTCTCGCTGGAGCTGGCGCCGCAGGGTGTGCGTGTGAATTCAGTGAATCCCGGCTTTGTGGTGACCAACATACACAGCCGCATTGGCATTGTGGACGAGGCCTACAAATCGCTGCACGAACGTGCCGTCAACTCGCATCCCATGGGCCGTGTCGGCGATGTCTTTGAAGTGGCCGAGGCCGCTGCGTTTCTGGCCAGCTCCAAGGCCAGCTTCACCACCGGCGCCCTGCTGTCCGTCGACGGTGGCAAGCATAATTTTACGCCACGTTAAATAACACCAAGTATTCCCAGTTGTCCCCAGGCCGCACTACTTCATTGAATTATATATACATACATTTTTTTTGTTTTTGTCCTCCTTTTTGTTTACTTTTTTGTGTTTACCTAAGTGAAGTACACGCAAAACGAATGTTTTTCGAAATCCAAAATGAGTGCCTTCATAAAATCATTTAGTGCTTGTGGCAGCCAGACGACCCCAAAATGACCGCAAGGGGGGAGTGTCATCCACTTGACTCGACGAGCTTATCAGCTTATCACAAACCGTCGCAAGGCGCTTCCATTACCAGACCACGTCTTAAGGCAAAGAAGAACGTTTGGCAGCTATCTCAGATGTTATACGACAACATGGGTATCGTTATCTCCGAAATTAACCTTATCAAACACTTGGTAATATTGCGTTTCTCCTTCTTGAAGGAGAAACGCTTAATGTAGGTAATTTCTCCCTTGTCGCAATAGGCTAACAAAGTTGGGAATTTGACTTTGGGACAACTTTGGGATACTGCCAATGGAGCTTTCAGAAGCTCTTCGAAAGCTTTGGCTGAGCACTACACCTTAAAATTCTACAGCTTACAGTTGGTGGCTTCTCTTTATTATTATTTATTTATTAACTCGTATCAAAAGATCTAAGAACGTTGCAGACGAGTCTAACTGACTGCGCAATACTCGCCCACATTGTAATAACAACTTGTTTTAAATAAATAACAGCTCTTTTTTATGATTGTTATTTTGGGAACATTTTATAGCCAACGTTTTTTTGACTCGATCTTTAGAGGAGGTCATCTCTTTATCGGACCTTTTTTTTATACTATATGCTTGAGCTTTTGTGCAATGTTCGGCTTGCTGTCAGTATGGCGTGGTAGGTAAATTGTGGTAATAACATGACGAAACATTTAAAACATTAAAATCAACAATAGGTGAATATTTACCACAATTTCAAAGCAAGAGTCAGCAAATTCGTATTGAGATTGCTGGTGACCTCCCCCTAGGCTAACAATAATAGTTTATATACGTAGTTATTTCATTTCCATATTCATCATCACAACAATTCTTTTGTCACAGCTCCCATATTTGAAATGCTGCATTACTTTGTTAAAACTGCATTGATTTTCATATTTGATATTCTTTTGATCTTAGATTTAATTCTGCATTAAAAATATTTGCATTATAAACAAGCAAGAACGATCTTAATTATTATTTTTGTTTTGAACATTTTCGGTTTTTTATTTTTGCGGGGTGGCTATTTTTGCGATTTGCGGGCGGGAATTGAAGCAGAAGGAAATTTTGAACGAAAATATTGTTAATCGAAAACGAATAAGGGGACGACATACGTTTCTATCTGGAATATATACTCGTATATACCCGCGTCAAAAGAAATGTTAAAATATTTCGACTATGCCCACTGGAGGCGTGGCAATTCTAATTAAACATTTTTTTCAATGTGTCGCCACCTACCGGCCAGCAGACGCACCTAGCAGTCAAATTTTGTTCGCCCAAGACATAAACCTCCGTTTTATTTGATTTAACGAATATTTTATTACATGAAAAACTCAACGATTGGTGTCTGACTGATGTCTATCATGTCTCACACGTAGCTGAGGTGTCTATTGTGATCGCGCGAGGACTTTTATACCCTGAACCTGGATGAAAATGGATAAAAAGGGTATAAGTGTTTTGTATAAATGTATGTAACCGCCAGAAGGAAGCATCTTCGACCCTATAAAGTATATATTCTTGATTAGTACCACAAGACGAGCCGATTTAGCCATGTCCGCCTTTCTGTCCGTCTGTCCGTCCGATTGTCTGTCCGTCTGCCCGTCCGTATTTCTGTATGATGGCGTCGATTTCAGAGACTTCAAAAGCTAAAAAGCTGATCTTGGACTCATTTGATTCGTATATACCATACGCAGATCAAGTGTATTTCAAAAGATCGATAGATCTTTCCTTTCTATATCTTTCCTTTTCTTTTTTAACCATAACTCGTAAACTATTAAAGCTAGAGCTAGGGAGTGTCAATAAGTTCGCGTAAAGCATGCGAAGATTCTAAATATTTCAAAAATTGGATAGCTCCCCCTAATCGGCCGTAATGTCGGCAAAACCATAAAAAACGCAAATAAAATACTACAGACCAGCAAATTGGTTTGTACATACATTTCGATGCTCTTAATATGTTCTAAAAAATTCATAACGATCATTTAGTTTAGAAGAAAACAAAGATTTGTGTGTGTGTGTGTGTGCGTGTGTGTGTATGCGTGTGTGTGTTAGCGTGTGCGCGTATGCGTGTGCGTGTGCGTGTGCGTGTGTGTGTGTGTGCTTGTGTGTGTGTCTCCTAGAGCCCTCTCACTTATTTTTATATCCTGAACCCATTGAAAATGGGTAAAAAATGTCCATGTCCGTCTGTATCAATGCAGCGATCTCGGAAACTACAGAAGCTAGAAAGCTTATCTTGGTCTCATTCAGTTTGTACATACCATACGCAGAACAAGTTCATAATTTTTTTCATAACTTGCTCCGTTTCATTAATATCGATAAGAATCGATAACAACCTTTTGTTTTTTTTTTACAATTTCTCGGTAACTAAAAGAGCTAGAGGCAAGAAGTGTAGTGCGTTATGTGCGTTTTGACTAGACGCAGATACCTCCGGATTTTGGATACCTCCCCTCAATCGCCCCCAGTATCGACAAATCCAAAAAAAATCGCAAATCATATACTACAGACCTGAAATTTGGTTTGTACGTGTATTTTAATGCTGCTAATAAATCCTGAAAGTTTCATTTCTATAGTGGAGCACGCGCAGCGACCGAGTAAAGTGCGTGCGGCGTGCATTTGAGTGTGTGTATGTGTGAATTTGTGTTTGTATGTATGAATGCAAACGGATTCAAATGCTTATGAAGACAGATCGCAGGGTTCACGGTATCTCCTACTCGGGCGGCCCCGACTAGAGCCCTCTCACTTGTTATAATATGGACTTAAGAGTAGCATTACTTTTTATATGGAACATATCATACGAAATGGGTTATGTTATTATAGGTATTACTACAAAATTAAAGGAAAGGACTACTACTACTGCTCAGAAAACAAAAACTAATTCGGCTGATCAATTTAGAAGAAGCAACTTCCCTGTCAATTAGTATGTGTAACAAGATTACACTAAGCATGGTACTACGGCCATAAAGAGGGGGAAGATTTAATAGTAAACATCCACTAAGGTAAGAAGGCATACGAATGTTAAGATTCCAGTAGATTGTATTAAATACACTATATACAAGGGCAGACAACTGAAGTATATAGTGTTCTAGTAACATAGGGATGGTCAAATTCTTTCGACCAACGCCTAATGAAGCCCAGGCTTTGCTTTGCAAATTCAACCTATCTATATTCATAGTTAAACTGATTCAATACGATCGAGTGGCTTCCTATAAAGAATATAATGATACAAAAAGGGCATTCTTCTATAAAAAGATATTAACTGACACTTATTGCAATTGAGGTTTAATCAATTTTCTTGATACCAAGTCAGAAAACTGTCAAAAAAACTGATAAGATTTAGATAATAATTCTAAATCTTATCAGTTTTTTTGACAGCAGCACACGAGAGTGACTTATCACAGAAGGAACAACAACGAACCGGATGACCACCTTGTGGTACTCCGGAAGCCTCCACAAGCCTTTAACAGGCTTAGAGACTGGGTTCTAAGAGTTACATATTAGAAATTCAGAGCATTTGGCTATTTGAAAATCCCAGAAGATGAAGTTTATGCAGTAATAGCGAATGATTGACATACTTAAAAGCCATACTAAAGTCAGTGTAAATAACAACTGTGTTGAGCTACTAAGCTTAATGATATTAAAATAAATAACTTGATGAGCATTCCATCGTCGAGAAGCCCATTGGAGAGGTTTTGAGACACAAAAGCTTTAGTAAGTTCGGGTTTTTCAGGATTTTGGAAAGAGCTTGTGGCATAACTTTAACACTTAACGAGCTTTTCAATTGCAACCCCTAACCGAGTTGAGCTTAAAGCTCAAACCAACCCCATTGTGAAAAGCTTTGCAATTGCAAACGAATTCAGTTGTCAGTGCGTCAGAAACAGTTGCAGCGCGCGCGTCTTGACTGTGATCCCACCAGCCAGCCTAGTCGCCTGTTATTGTGGCAACACTCGAAACTTGCCCACCCACACCCACACACTCACACACACACACCCCCAACCACAGGCACACGTAGACATAAATGCGAGAAGATTGGCCAGCTGTTAGAGGAGCAGGCAACTGATTGATTTTTCGCAATAGAAACTTGAGTGTACGTTGGATTTAAAGGAGAGCGGCAACTGCGCTGGCCAGGCACACATATGGACACGAATGCCACGCTGGCCGAAGGTCAGCAGACAGCCAGCAACAGCAGCAGCTGCAACAGCAACAGCAGCAGCTGTGACAATGTCCAGCGAACAATAACAAAAACAGCAACTAAGACAACTGTCGCTGTCAATGGGGATGGAGAGAGTCAAGCATATCCAGAAACAGATGCGGACGCTGATGGCGAGGATGAGGCGCAGTCGCTGAGCGAACGCTGGTCCCCATTGGGCGCCAACTATGATGATGCGAACAGCGCCAGCTCCGAGCTGCTGACGGGCGGCGATTGTGAAGTAGAGCCAGCGATGCTCAGCCTTTCACTGGAGAAGCAGCCGCAGACGGTGACAGCTGGCACGGATAATGCCAGCGAATTGGCGCGTTTGCGCAGCATCGAGGAGGAGCAGGAGCTGCTGACCAGCTCGCTGTTAGCGTTGACCTCACAGTTCGCGCATGTCCAGCTGCGCGTGCGACAGATTGTTGAGGCGCCCACGGATGAGCGAGATCAGCTGTTGCGTGATCTGGAGGATTTCGCCTTTCAAGGCATACCGGATGTGGCTCAGCACAATAGCGACAGCGGCGACGACGGGACGCCGATGACGGCACCGCCCGATGGACAGTTGATCGAGCAGCTGAAATCGCAACTAACCGAGCTGGAGCAGCTGGCCTATGATTCGGGTGCGCCAGGTGTTTTACCACAGCATGTGCTGCTCGAGAAGCAAAAGTTTATACTGGACGAGCTGCGCCTCAAGCTCAATCTGCAGGTGGAGCAACATCAGCTGCCCGCACTCAGCACCGAGCAGCTGCGCCATCAGGTGGACAATGCCATTGGCGAGTTTGTCGGCCCGCTTAAAATGAAGGAGCAGCTGGTAGCACAGCTCAAAACGCAAATTACCGATCTGGAACGTTTCATTGCCTTCCTCCAATGCGACACCGCCGACGGCAACGGCACCACCAGCGCCAGTGACAAACTGAAGCTACTCAGCGGCGCCTACAACAGCTATGCGGCCAAGCAGACAGCCCGCCAGACGCCCGTCCAGCTGCCCGTTATGACAACCACATCGACGAAAACAACCAACAGCAGCGGACACATGACTGCGGCCGCAACATCATCCTCAGCACAAGTGCCGCGACGCGAAAGCCTGCACAGCAAGGCGCACGGACTGCTCGACAAGGCTTCGCTCCTGATGCAGATGTTTGCCAGCACACATTTCGCCAAACGGCAAGCGGACTTTCAGCAGAACTCCCTCAAGAAGACGCACAAGGGCAACCACTGGGGGTGAGTGAGAAACAAGCAAATCATTTATAAAATTATAAGAAATAATTAATTTATGCCAACAAATATGTTTAGCAAATTCAAATGCCAGACTATAGCTTATCGTTCCTTTATTTTCATTATCGTTTGTTCGAGTCACAACAAGCCAGGTTTGAATCTAAAATCAAACAGTAAAAAACATATGTAAAACAAACAATAATGGGACACGAGAAAACGCATGAAATTAACGTTTCATTCGTTCAATGCTTAGCTCTATCGTATCGATTGACGATAAATTGAAAAATGCATATTAAATTACAACAGTTATCGTCCGTTATGATTGTGTGCACCTGAGGCTAGCCAACAGATGGGACTTCTAGGTTCCCGATATCTTCTAAAACAATTCTGCCTGTCCTTTTTTTGAGAATGCTTATCTATTTTAAAAAAATATCCATTTGTTTTTGTAGAGACTTGCGCGCTCAGCTGGAGGTGGACATCCAGGAGGTGGCCGCCTTGGCCGCCACATTGAGTTGCGACCGTGAGAAATTGGCCAATATCAAGCGGGCGCTGCGTCAGCAGAAGCAAGCGAGCAATGCCAGCAACGCAACCGGTTCCTTTAATGCCCTGAATAGTGCATTAACCACCTTGCCGCCGCGTTGTAGACGCGCAGTTGCCAACGCCGCAGGCCATGAGCTGACGCCGTATGCCGCGAGCGCCGCTGCATCGTCTGACTCGGATGAGGACATGTACGAGCGGTATGACTGGAACAAGGACAAGTCGCTGGGTCGTCGCGTTGTGCATATGCGCGGCGACTCCATAGCCACCATTGGACGCGAGCTGACCACCGTGGTGCGCAAGAATTTGGCACGCACCCTTCAGCAGCTCATACAGCACGGACTGCGCATACCAGCCGAGTCAGCGGCCTCAAGTCTGATGGTGCCGTTCATGCGCTGCCTGCACCCGGGCGCACAGCGAGTGGCGGCAGGTGTGGCACCGGACATGCAGTTCCTTGGCATTGGTCGCTCCATGCACGCCTGGGAGCTGATACTCGAGTACTACAATCTGAAGCATGGCGATGAGTACAACAACACACCAGCCAGGAAGCTCTCGCAAAGCTTTCAACTCGATATTGTGGACGCCCATGCAGTTACGGCCAAGCAGAGCCTGCTGAGTGCCATTGGCATGATCCTGACCATGCATCGACCCTACAAGCGCAGCTACAATGCCCACTTCAAGGCCTTAATTTGTGCAGGCCTCAAGTAAGTAACGCTAATACCCTGTAATAAAAAGGGAAACCATTTCCGATGAAAAGGCGCTAAGTTTTGATTACTCGTGTATTTAAGTTATTAATGTTTGCCCTTTATCGATATTATCTTGCAAGTTATAAGTTCGAAATTTTCGATTTCTCACCATATTACATTTAGTGAAAAAGATTATTTAACTTTAAATTTTAAGTTAAAAACTATCGAAAATTTCCCAAGCGCTAATTGCCGGTAAATATCAATTTTCCAATTAGGCATATTATATGATATTTAATAGTACCGCAGAAAAATATAAACTTTTGGAAATTATTTGCCAGTCTTCTAGCAAAGGAACTCAATTTTTAAAGATTTTACGTTATTATATACATGCACATTTGAATACTTTCTTTTTTATATTTCTCATTCGAAGCGCACATCTTCTGGTGGAATGGCTTAATCTGATACTCAGCTGCAATGAGCTTATCGACACGTACTACACGTCCAATAGCTATGTGGCATGCACGGGCTTCCGCGACTCGTTGCGCTCAATTGACGCCCTGTCCAAGTTTGATTTCGATCTGCCCGTGGATTTGGCAATACGGCATTTTCGCAATATCTAAATAGTATCGAACATTCAAATGGCATTAAATTTTTGTTTTTCGGATCCTCCCTAAACACTAGTCAAACATTATAATTCTTATTGTATAAATATGTGTATATAACTTTAGATATGTCCAATTAACTAATAACTACTAAACACAATTACTAAACCTAATGCATTTGTTGCCTTACATAAATTCGCTAGTGTAGAACTGATGGATGCACTGGCTCAATTTCTCGCCAAGCGGACGCTGCAGCGGGCCACAGCCCAGTCCGGCTAGCAGTTGTCGGGCCTCTGTCTCAGTTTGGCACTCGGCGTATGCATCCAGCAGCAGGCGCGGCGTTGCGTAGCGTTCTACGATGGCCAGCGCACGGTCCAGGGAGAGCGAATGTAGCTGGAGCAGCTGCTGTACAAACACTTCGCGCACCGTCAGCTGCGCATTGCGCGCCGAATCCTCGTACAGCTCACGAAACTTGAGCAGACCCTCACAACCGTCGCTTAGGAAGCTGTCGGACTGTGCCTCCGTCAGACATGTCTTGTTGGCGCTCTGCAGCGCCTTGGCCCCGTTCACGTAGAGCTGTTGCAGGGCGCCACTTACCCCGCCCAGATAGCACATGGAGCGATAGTGATTATCGGAGCGCACCACTTGGATGCCGGCGGACTGGATGCGAGCGTTGGCCAGCGCCTGCTGCAACGACTCTAGCGGCAGACCCAGCTGCTCGTTGTCGCCATAGTCCTCAATCAGGTAGATTATGTGCGGCAGTCCGCACTGGCGCAGGCGATGCTTCTGCTCGTGAAAGCGGCCGTCGCGTATGCTGCTGGCCAAATCGTCCATGCGCTTGCGCTCAACAATGTAGGGCAAGACCAGCTCGTTGCCGGCGGCGTCGCGTGCTATCCAGAGAAAGTCACCGACTGTTAGGCGACGCACCTCGTGCTCCACTGCCAGCGATTGCAGATAGCTACGCGTCTGGTCCAAGACGCGCTTGTTCTTGCCGCTCGTCTCCTGTGTGTCCACGAGCAGCACAATGCGATAGCTGCCCGCTGGCATGTGCACGACGCGCTCCCGCTCCTCGGCTGCTGCCAGTTCTTGTTGTGCCTTCTTGGTCAGTTTCTTGGGCTTTTGCTGCTGCTGTTTTTTTTGCACGGTTTTAAGCACCTGTTGTACCTGCTCCTGGTACTGACTGCTGCTGGTGGCCATTGGCAACGTTACCCGATCAGCCAGCATCCTATGCTGGCGCAGCTCGTCGTCGATCAGCTGACAAAGCGTCGAGCCGAAGCCGCGCAGCACGGCGCACTCGCGGCCGCTGTAAAGGGGCAGCGGATAATTGCGCAGTGCCTGCAGCGCCTGCCGCAGCTTGTGCTGCGATTTGCGATTGCGCTGCTCGGCATCATGCAGCCAGCGTTCCAGCCAACGCGTGAACAGTGGATTAGGTTCTTGCAGTGTTATTTCTAGACGTGATTCCATAATGTGCATCGGTAATTAAGCGTCGATATTTTGAACTCTGTTCCGGAGCCGGAACCACATCTTTGTTTTGCGCAAGTTAGCAACGGACAGATAGCGTCGATTTTCGGAACTTGGTTCACGGGCCGGAACCAGAAATTTGTTTTGCGTTTAATTATGTATTTTAGCACCAAATCGAACAAACTTAAATGCAAAATTGTTAAAAATTAAATTCTCTTTTAAATAAATGCATTTTATTTTACAATAAAGCTTTTAATATGAACAAAATAGGGGGTTAAAAAATTGGGTTCTTACAATTCTCAAAAATATCAACATTTAGAGAAATTGCCCCACATAACCCGGTATACACGATTAAAGCCTATTATTTCAACTAAATTATCCCGAAAATTTTATCAAAATCGTTCATACAGTTTCTGAGATATTTGCATCGATATGCAGAAACCTCGTTGCCAGCCCCATACAAAATGTGGTAAAAAAACGTACCTTGCGTTTAAACGCTTATATGTCATTTCACAGAGAATGCCCCACAATGCACGGTATGTCAATTTGAAGGTACATGTTTTAGGCAATTTTTAAGCTATAATTTAAAAAAATCGTTCATACAGTTTTAGAGAAAATTGGAAGAGAACCAAGCAACCTCAGCTAGTTCATTAAAAAAACTATCGAACGGCTAGTTCACATATGAGCTGAACCATTGCGAGGATTCAGTGTTAGGTAATTTTGTGAAGTCAAGTGGCGGGAAACATTTAAAATTATTTTCATATATTAATGACATTTTTAGACCTTTAGTTGACAATACTAATAAAATATATTTTAAAAAACATTTTATAATTCTGCAGAGCTTTTACAAACATATATTTTCGTAAGTATTTACAATTTGACTTCCGTCACATAGCAGGCAGCTATTGACAGCTACCCCAGCCAAAAGTAACTAAAAATTAATCTCTATTCACAGAGAATGCCCCATTTTGCACGGTAATTTGCTAAAACAAGTGCACAAATACAAACATTTTGCTTTTTAAATTATGAAAATCGTTCATACAGTTTTTGAGAAATTTGCATTTTTCCATTTTCAGCGATATTTTCAACATCAATGCCACGAGTATGTTGGCAATGCCCATCCTGATTCAAGATCTTAACAACTCTGAAAAATATCTCTTTTCACAGAGAATGCCCCATTTTGCACGGTAGTTTGCTAAAACATGTGCAAAAATACAAACATTTTGCTTTTTAAATCATGAAAATCGTTCATACAGTTTTTGAGAAATTTGCATTTTTCCATTTTCAGCGATATTTTCAACATCAATGCCACGAGTATGTTGGCAATACCCATCCTGATTCAAGATCTTAACAACTCTGAAAAATATCTCTTTTCACAGAGAATGCCCCATTTTGCACGGTAGTTTGCTAAAACAAGTGCAAAAATACAAACATTTTGCTTTTTAAATCATGAAAATCGTTCATACAGTTTTTGAGAAATTTGCATTTTTCCATTTTCAGCGATATTTTCAACATCAATGCCACGAGTATGTTGGCAATACCCTTCCCGATTCAAGATCTTAACAACACTAAAAAATATCTCTTTTCACAGAGAATGCCCCATTTTGCACGGTAGTTTGCTAAAACATGTGCAAAAATACAAACATTTTGCTTTTTAAATCATGAAAATCGTTCATACAGTTTTTGAGAAATTTGCATTTTTCCATTTTCAGCGATATTTTCAACATCAATGCCACGAGTATGTTGGCAATACCCTTCCCGATTCAAGATCTTAACAACACTAAAAAATATCTCTTTTCACAGAGAATGCCCCATTTTGCACGGTAGTTTGCTAAAACATGTGCAAAAATACAAACATTTTGCTTTTTAAATCATGAAAATCGTTCATACAGTTTTTGAGAAATTTGCATTTTTCCATTTTCAGCGATATTTTCAACATCAATGCCACGAGTATGTTGGCAATACCCATCCTGATTCAAGATCTTAACAACACTAAAAAATATCTCTTTTCACAGAGAATGCCCCATTTTGCACGGTAGTTTGCTAAAACAAGTGCAAAAATACAAACATTTTGCTTTTTAAATCATGAAAATCGTTCATACAGTTTTTGAGAAATTTGCATTTTTCCATTTTCAGCGATATTTTCAACATCAATGCCACGAGTATGTTGGCAATACCCTTCCCGATTCAAGATCTTAACAACACTAAAAAATATCTCTTTTCACAGAGAATGCCCCATTTTGCACGGTAGTTTGCTAAAACATGTGCAAAAATACAAACATTTTGCTTTTTAAATCATGAAAATCGTTCATACAGTTTTTGAGAAATTTGCATTTTTCCATTTTCAGCGATATTTTCAACATCAATGCCACGAGTATGTTGGCAATACCCTTCCCGATTCAAGATCTTAACAACACTAAAAAATATCTCTTTTCACAGAGAATGCCCCATTTTGCACGGTAGTTTGCTAAAACATGTGCAAAAATACAAACATTTTGCTTTTTAAATCATGAAAATCGTTCATACAGTTTTTGAGAAATTTGCATTTTTCCATTTTCAGCGATATTTTCAACATCAATGCCACGAGTATGTTGGCAATACCCTTCCCGATTCAAGATCTTAACAACACTAAAAAATATCTCTTTTCACAGAGAATGCCCCATTTTGCACGGTAGTTTGCTAAAACATGTGCAAAAATACAAACATTTTGCTTTTTAAATCATGAAAATCGTTCATACAGTTTTTGAGAAATTTGCATTTTTCCATTTTCAGCGATATTTTCAACATCAATGCCACGAGTATGTTGGCAATACCCTTCCCGATTCAAGATCTTAACAACACTAAAAAATATCTCTTTTCACAGAGAATGCCCCATTTTGCACGGTAGTTTGCTAAAACATGTGCAAAAATACAAACATTTTGCTTTTTAAATCATGAAAATCGTTCAATACAGTTTTTGAGAAATTTGCATTTTTCCATTTTCAGCGATATTTTCAACATCAATGCCACGAGTATGTTGGCAATACCCATCCTGATTCAAGATCTTAACAACACTAAAAAATATCTCTTTTCACAGAGAATGCCCCATTTTGCACGGTAGTTTGCTAAAACAAGTGCAAAAATACAAACATTTTGCTTTTTAAATCATGAAAATCGTTCATACAGTTTTTGAGAAATTTGCATTTTTCCATTTTCAGCGATATTTTCAACATCAATGCCACGAGTATGTTGGCAATACCCTTCCCGATTCAAGATCTTAACAACACTAAAAAATATCTCTTTTCACAGAGAATGCCCCATTTTGCACGGTAGTTTGCTAAAACATGTGCAAAAATACAAACATTTTGCTTTTTAAATCATGAAAATCGTTCATACAGTTTTTGAGAAATTTGCATTTTTCCATTTTCAGCGATATTTTCAACATCAATGCCACGAGTATGTTGGCAATACCCATCCTGATTCAAGATCTTAACAACACTAAAAAATATCTCTTTTCACAGAGAATGCCCCATTTTGCACGGTAGTTTGCTAAAACAAGTGCAAAAATACAAACATTTTGCTTTTTAAATCATGAAAATCGTTCATACAGTTTTTGAGAAATTTGCATTTTTCCATTTTCAGCGATATTTTCGATGTTGAGTATGTTGGCAATGCCTATCTTGAATCAAGATCTTAACAACAATAAAATAATAAGTAATAAATTAAATGCAGAAAATATATAAGAAATACAATATTAAATTTAGAATGTATATTGTATATGTCTTATAATTTAAATGCAGAAAATAAATAAGTTTATTTAAATAGAATTAAAAATTTATATTGTATATGTGTGTAAGTTTTATGTATTTTGCTCATGTTAATTTATTTTTGTTTATATATTATGCTTCCTGCGAAAAAAAAAACTTGAAAGCTTATAAATATTTTGCTTTATGATGTTTCTTTTATATTTTATTTTAGATATTTATTCAAGTTTAAATATGTAACGATAGGTAAACATCGGTTTTTTTTCCATCACTAATATGTGGTTTTTCACTTGAAGTAACGGTTTCGATCGGGTTCGAATTCGAAACTTCGAAGTTTTTAAAGCGATGCGTAATTTTTATTATTCGCGAAATGGATGCCGAAGCGACTGCACTTATTAATGCGCTTGTCGCGCAACTGTCGCGGCAACAGCAGCCACTGCAGCCACAACAGCAACAAGAGCAGCCTGAACATGCTGGGCAGGCACAACAGCAGTCACAACAGCTACAGCAGCCACAACAGCAGGCTCAACAGCAGCAGCAGCCTCCGGCGCAGCAACTCCGCCAGCTTCAACAGCAGCAGCAGCCACAACAGCAGCAGCAGCAGCCACAACAGCAGCAGCACCCATACAATATCAGAGGCCTTCACAGAAAAATAAAGATTCAGCAAAAAGCCATCGCCACATTGACAAAGCGGCTGGAGCTTATGGAGGGGATGGTAAGACAGTTACTGCAGGCGCCGCTGCAGACGCCGATGGCGATGCCGCCGCAGGTGCAGCTACAGGCGCCGCCGCAGGTGCAGCTACAGGCGCCGCCGCAGCAGCCGTTACAGGCGCCGCCGCAGCAGGCACCAATACAATACTTTCATTATTAAAATTAATTAATAAAAATTAAATAAATAAATATTAAATCAAAATAAAATTAATATTTCTGTTTTATTTATTGGTTGGGTTGGTTTAATTTTAATTTTTTCAGGTACAGGTACATAAAATGTATATGAAATGGTATGTTGTTTTCTAGGAAAATTTTTTTTAATAAATAAAGTTTTAAGTTTTTCATGTTTGATATTAATTTTTTTTTGTATTTTTTATTATTTATAATGTTTTTTTTGGGTCAATATATTCTGTTTGTATTTATTTCAGGTTGCATTTTCCTTCAATAAATAAAATTTATATATGTATATAAATATATATATATATATATATATATATATATATATAGTAAATAAAGAACATTGTTTATTTTAGTAGGTTTGTTTTATTTTTTATTAAAAATATTTTTACAGATTTTTGCCTCAAATTCCATTTATATATTTATTCGTTGGTCGACTTACATATAAACATATGCTGGTTGATATGCTACTCATAAACATATTGTCGTAAGTTGGCATGTTACTATCGGCATAATTTGGTGCCAAATAACTTGTTCACAAGTTGGCAGAGCTTAGCAGACTGGCGCCTAACATTCTGCATATTTACATATATATAAATTAAATTTTAAATTAAATTTGTTGTAATAGTAATAGTAGTAGTAATAGTAGTAGTAGTGATTGTATATTGTTGTAGTTTAATTTATATTTAAAATTAAAATTAATATATATTGTATATATATTGAAATGGCTCCAGGAAATTCCAAATGGTAAGTAATACATTCAAATTTTAATCAATACATTTTTGGTAGTTTTGTTGGATGTATGGATGTATGTATGACTGCCTTTACATATACATACATACATACGTTTTACCAACGTATCTAGTTGTGAATGTGTATGTGCATGTATGTTGTATTTGTATTTGCATGCATTTTCACAACTATTTTTCATTATTTTTAATTTTTATAATATTTAATTATTTTTTAGGAACACCTGTGCTGGTTTCGGCGGTGCGATTCAGCGTGCCGTCGCTGAAAATCTAATTTCTGCTGCTGGAGTGCTGCAAAATAAGGATTATTTAACTATTATTGATATAGTTAATAATAATCTTAAAAAAAACAGAAAAAATGTAAAAATTTCTGTTAGCAAGAAAACTAGGAAAACTATAGCTAGAAGCTTTAGACATGTAAGTAAAAGATATTGTTAGAATTTTTATTGTAAACTTACATTCTCTACATTTTTCAGTTTCAAGCCAAGCATTTTCAACTGGAAAAAAAAACGGCAAGTGTCAATTTAAATTCTAGTTTTAGTTTAAAAAGCACTTTTAGTGATTCAATAGATCTATCTCATTCTATCCCTGGTAGTTTTAATATTGATACTGCTGATTCTAATTCATTAATAGAATCTAATATTAATATAGAATCAGCAGACGCAAGTTATGTAGAGGCTACATTAAAATGTTTTCAAAAAAAGTGTCACAGCCAAAATAGTAGTCTTAATAGGTCAGTTCATTTGGTTAATAATTTGAAAGCTTGCCGAGGAAGACTTTCAAGCTATAACCATTTGGATACTGAAATGAGTATCCAAGAATTTAAGGCTACACTACATAAATTGCGTTCAGTTTTTACTGAAAAAAAAAGTATCGAGCATATTATTCGGGAGGCATATGTTTCTCATAACAATGCCTGTGTCTTGTATTTCAAGTCTTTAAGACTAAATAAGACATCTTTTGTTGCATATGGATATTGCCAAGATCCATCATGTAACTATTTTCTGTTTCGTGGAACTTATGATGGTGTTGTTAAAGTATATACTAGCAGCCCTCATATTTCTCACACAAGAGGTTTTCAAAAGCCTACGCAGTGCAGAGCAATTAACCGATATATGGAAAAAGCTGCTATAAGAAACTGCACTGCGTTCGAATACAGATCGAAAAAAATGAACAACCTTAATATGTCTCGAGCCAGGATCGGCAACGATCAAATGACCAACAAACAGCTACAATTTTATAGAAATTTAAAATCGGAGGAAAACGGCAAATTTGATTTTGACAAAGACCCGTTTAAAGATGCCTTCGATATGATTTCTACTGAATATTCTCATTTTATTCAGTTATTGTCTACAAAACTAGAAGTTTTCTTATGGGACAAACAAAATATAAATATGTTGCTAACAAATTTTAATGTTAATACATTGCATATTGATGCTACTGGAAATGTTGTGCAACCAATGAACTTTGTAAAAAAACGAATATTTTTGTATTCATTGGTTGCGCATATTTCTGAGCTTCATATTGTTTTCCCCGTTGCACATGCAATACTGTCTAATCATACATCGTATGATATTGGCAGATTTTTATGCGAATTGCGTGAGTTTTGTTTGAATAATAAATTAAAATGGCCTATTTGCAAAAGAATTGTAACAGATGTTAGCTTTGCAATAATTGGGGCCATTTTAAAAGAATTCAACAACTTAGATCTTGCAACATACAATAATATATGCTTTAACTATTTATATTTTAATAATTGCACATTCCCAAAAGTTTGTGTTCAATTTTGTACAAGCCACTATAGCAAAATTATGTGTCGTAACATAGATGAGGTTGTTGGCTTAGACGCAATTGAACTGAGAACATTTTTAAGAAATGCTTTGGGTTGTGCATTTTCAATAAATAGTGTTGGAGAACTGGAAAAATGGTTTGAAAACATTGCAATCATTCTTCTATTTCCATCTTTCAATAAAATTGTAGACATGGCCATTTCATATTTTACCAATTATTGTGCAAGCTCTAACACATTTAATTTAATTAATAATAAAAAACTGGCAATAAATAACGAAATTGTTAAGGACCCAACTTTGTTATCTATTGCCCAAAAGAGCCCCTTCAAAAAAAAATTTGAAGCAATTCGCACAGAAGTTTCGCAACTTATATCGCAGTATAATCGAAACTTCTGTGTCTCAAACAAGTTTTTATGTCCAGAAATGGTGACATTAATTTTAAATAAATACATTGTTTATGCACCATTTTGGACCAATGTTATGGGTACGTTTATTGATGGATCTGATAAAAGACCTAGTAACGGACCAATTGAATCTTTTTTTAAAACACTTAAATATAGTGTTATAAAATCAAATAATAAAAGAGGCTTAAAGCTTGGTAGATTTATTCGAAAATTAGATGAATTTTCCAAGTCGGTTGTAAGGCAACTTGAGCTTTCCAATCCGGAGATTATGCAACCTCCATTAAATCTAAAAGTTGTTAGAGCCAAAAGAAAAATAAATAAGTCAAAAAATGTCAAAAATTTTGATGAGATGTCAAATAAGAGAAAACTTTCCAAGCATAAAGAAGCTTGGAAAAAAAATATTTATAAAAGACTTAAAGTTGGAATGTTTAAAAAAGATTTTTCTGGTATAAAAAACTTTCAACATAGTCATCTCTCTTCTGACCATTCTTACGCAGCCGTAGATCCACCCTTTAAAATGGAAAAAGTATTTAAAAGCGAACTATTAATGTTAAAGCAAAAAGGCAATTTAAACATCATATCAGAGCTATACGTCTTAAGCTGTGAATATTTGTTTAAATGTGTACATGGTGATAAAAATTCCAATCGCTTTATGTACAATATGACAATAAAAGATTTGTTTTCGTTAAATGGTAATAACTGGTTAACAAACTTTATGGTTGATGTTTGTTTAACAGTACTTTTATACGAAAACAGAGATGTGTCTTTTATAAACTTGCCCTGTCAACTGAATGACTTTTGTTTTACAAATGAACAAGTCATTAAAGATGCTTTATTAAATAATACCACATTAATAGTTCCGCATTGCTATAACAATCATTTTTATATATTATTTATAAATCAAAACAAAGAGGAAATAATTTTTATAGATCCTTATAAAAATTCAAAAATTACATGTATTTTTGAAAATTATTATTTAAAAATGTTGACGCGTTTGAAGCCCTGTAGCAAATATTCAGTGGCTTATATACCACATGATGTCCAATTGGACGATTATAATTGTGGCATTTTAATTTTGCAATACGCGGACAGATACATTTTAAACGGTTCCCTTCAAAATTTGCAGTCTCCTAATTTATTTAGAAAGGACATTTTTGACAAAGTCCTAAACTACGGAGATTCTCTAAATGGATTATGTCTGCATTGTTCTATTCAGATAAAAGAAACAATAGAATTTCGATGCAGCAAATGTGGTCGTTGTATATGTAGTTTATGCTACAAAAAAAATTATAAAAACGACCAAAAACAAAATACTTGCAAAATATGTGAATTAGAAAAATATAGCTAAGATAAGATCACATCTTATAGTAAGCGATGAGCTGCATTAATTTAATTTACAAATTAAAAGTAACATTAATACTTTGAGTAAATTATATATTTTAATTTTATTGCATGTATATAGTATAAAAACATTTTTTTTTGGCAATGGTATTGTTGTATTGTATTGTATATTGTATTTTTAGTTATATATGTAGCAAAGATCGCAAGTATCCCTTACCTCTTATTTTTAACATATTTTCTAAATTTACTAAAATATTTGAGTTGTATGTATCAATTTTAAATCACAAGTGCACTGTTTACAGTTACAACTGCAAGTATTGTGGATTAGGCCTATTGGGGATACCACTTTAAAAAAAACGCGCCTTAAACTCTACCTCTATGGTGGTGCGGAAAAGAGATTTACGTTGAGAATAGAAAATGTTGCAGTCGATTGTAATCCACTACGCAATACTCGTTCACAGTATATTAACAATTTAAAACAATCGAACATAATCTTAATAATTATTGTTATATTTTAAAAATATCGACTTTTGTAATTAGCGTTGCCAACATTTTTCTGCTCGTTTACGATTTCACGTACCGCATCATTCTATATCAATTGCTCGGCTCCGACCACATTAACCAATCAACCACATCGTTATCTTTGTTAACATCTTCTTCATCCGCCACGTTCATCATCAGATTGTGACACTCGAAATCGTGTCTCGTGCACCACGTCCATCAATTGGAGAGCCGATGATTCAGGTACTGCTCCATTTGCTGCAATTGTTTCACCACGGCGACAGTTGGGGTATTGCTCGACACTGTCGCTGCTGTTGAAATTTCGCTGAAGTTTAGCTCCACCACAGTCGTCACCTGTTGCTGCTGTTATTATTGCTGCTGCCGTTGTTACTGCTGCTTGCTAATATATATATAAGAACGAGATCAGATCTGTTGGTCGCCGGTTAAATATGTTAACTAAAGTTACAAGCTTCTACATTCCGGTCACCGTTCCGGCAAGATGGGCGACGATCGCTGTGGGTTTCTGCGAAAAATGACACATACGCGTCGTTATTCTTGAAAGCTCTTAAAATGCATGTCCTGGTCAACGGCATTTCCGAATCCTCCACAATGATCTGCCAAATTGATGCTTGTTGCTGAGGCTTGAGTAAATAAAACAGAAAACAATTACAATTATGATATAAAAAAACCTGAAATTATATTTTACATATGTATATTACACTTGGCGCCAGTCTGCTAAGCTCTGCCAACTTGTGAACAAGTTATTTGGCACTAAATTATGCCGATAGTAACATGCCAACTTACGACAATATGTTTATGAGTAGCATATCAACCAGCATATGTTTATATGTAAGTCGACCAACGAATAAATATATAAATGGAATTTGAGGCAAAAATCTGTAAAAATATTTTTAATAAAAAATAAAACAAACCTACTAAAATAAACAATGTTCTTTATATATATATATATATATTTATATATATATATATATTTATTTATATATATATATATATTTATATACATATATAAATTTTATTTATTGAAGGAAAATGCAACCTGAAATAAATACAAACAGAATATATTGACCCAAAAAAAACATTATAAATAATAAAAAATACAAAAAAAAATTAATATCAAACATGAAAAACTTAAAACTTTATTTATTAAAAAAAATTTTCCTAGAAAACAACATACCATTTCATATACATTTTATGTACCTGTACCTGAAAAAATTAAAATTAAACCAACCCAACCAATAAATAAAACAGAAATATTAATTTTATTTTGATTTAATATTTATTTATTTAATTTTTATTAATTAATTTTAATAATGAAAGTATTGTATTGGTGCCTGCTGCGGCGGCGCCTGTAACGGCTGCTGCGGCGGCGCCTGTAGCTGCACCTGCGGCGGCGCCTGTAGCTGCACCTGCGGCGGCATCGCCATCGGCGTCTGCAGCGGCGCCTGCAGTAACTGTCTTACCATCCCCTCCATAAGCTCCAGCCGCTTTGTCAATGTGGCGATGGCTTTTTGCTGAATCTTTATTTTTCTGTGAAGGCCTCTGATATTGTATGGGTGCTGCTGCTGTTGTGGCTGCTGCTGTTGTGGCTGCTGCTGCTGCTGTTGTGGCTGCTGCTGCTGTTGAAGCTGGCGGAGTTTCTGCGCCGGAGGCTGCTGCTGCTGTTGAGCCTGCTGTTGTGGCTGCTGTAGCTGTTGTGACTGCTGTTGTGCCTGCCCAGCATGTTCAGGCTGCTCTTGTTGCTGTTGTGGCTGCAGTGGCTGCTGTTGCCGCGACAGTTGCGCGACAAGCGCATTAATAAGTGCAGTCGCTTCGGCATCCATTTCGCGAATAATAAAAATTACGCATCGCTTTAAAAACTTCGAAGTTTCGAATTCGAACCCGATCGAAACCGTTACTTCAAGTGAAAAACCACATATTAGTGATGGAAAAAAAACCGATGTTTACCTATCGTTACATATTTAAACTTGAATAAATATCTAAAATAAAATATAAAAGAAACATCATAAAGCAAAATATTTATAAGCTTTCAAGTTTTTTTTTTCGCAGGAAGCATAATATATAAACAAAAATAAATTAACATGAGCAAAATACATAAAACTTACACACATATACAATATAAATTTTTAATTCTATTTAAATAAACTTATTTATTTTCTGCATTTAAATTATAAGACATATACAATATACATTCTAAATTTAATATTGTATTTCTTATATATTTTCTGCATTTAATTTATTACTTATTATTTTATTGTTGTTAAGATCTTGATTCAAGATAGGCATTGCCAACATACTCAACATCGAAAATATCGCTGAAAATGGAAAAATGCAAATTTCTCAAAAACTGTATGAACGATTTTCATGATTTAAAAAGCAAAATGTTTGTATTTTTGCACATGTTTTAGCAAACTACCGTGCAAAATGGGGCATTCTCTGTGAAAAGAGATATTTTTTAGTGTTGTTAAGATCTTGAATCAGGATGGGTATTGCCAACATACTCGTGGCATTGATGTTGAAAATATCGCTGAAAATGGAAAAATGCAAATTTCTCAAAAACTGTATGAACGATTTTCATGATTTAAAAAGCAAAATGTTTGTATTTTTGCACATGTTTTAGCAAACTACCGTGCAAAATGGGGCATTCTCTGTGAAAAGAGATATTTTTTAGTGTTGTTAAGATCTTGAATCGGGAAGGGTATTGCCAACATACTCGTGGCATTGATGTTGAAAATATCGCTGAAAATGGAAAAATGCAAATTTCTCAAAAACTGTATGAACGATTTTCATGATTTAAAAAGCAAAATGTTTGTAGTTTTGCACTTGTTTTAGCAAACTACCGTGCAAAATGGGGCATTCTCTGTGAAAAGAGATATTTTTTAGTGTTGTTAAGATCTTGAATCAGGATGGGTATTGCCAACATACTCGTGGCATTGATGTTGAAAATATCGCTGAAAATGGAAAAATGCAAATTTCTCAAAAACTGTATGAACGATTTTCATGATTTAAAAAGCAAAATGTTTGTATTTTTGCACATGTTTTAGCAAACTACCGTGCAAAATGGGGCATTCTCTGTGAAAAGAGATATTTTTTAGTGTTGTTAAGATCTTGAATCGGGAAGGGTATTGCCAACATACTCGTGGCATTGATGTTGAAAATATCGCTGAAAATGGAAAAATGCAAATTTCTCAAAAACTGTATGAACGATTTTCATGATTTAAAAAGCAAAATGTTTGTATTTTTGCACATGTTTTAGCAAACTACCGTGCAAAATGGGGCATTCTCTGTGAAAAGAGATATTTTTTAGTGTTGTTAAGATCTTGAATCGGGAAGGGTATTGCCAACATACTCATGGCATTGATGTTGAAAATATCGCTGAAAATGGAAAAATGCAAATTTCTCAAAAACTGTATGAACGATTTTCATGATTTAAAAAGCAAAATGTTTGTATTTTTGCACTTGTTTTAGCAAACTACCGTGCAAAATGGGGCATTCTCTGTGAAAAGAGATATTTTTCAGAGTTGTTAAGATCTTGAATCAGGATGGGTATTGCCAACATACTCGTGGCATTGATGTTGAAAATATCGCTGAAAATGGAAAAATGCAAATTTCTCAAAAACTGTATGAACGATTTTCATGATTTAAAAAGCAAAATGTTTGTATTTGTGCACTTGTTTTAGCAAATTACCGTGCAAAATGGGGCATTCTCTGTGAATAGAGATTAATTTTTAGTTACTTTTGGCTGGGGTAGCTGTCAATAGCTGCCTGCTATGTGACGGAAGTCAAATTGTAAATACTTACGAAAATATATGTTTGTAAAAGCTCTGCAGAATTATAAAATGTTTTTTAAAATATATTTTATTAGTATTGTCAACTAAAGGTCTAAAAATGTCATTAATATATGAAAATAATTTTAAATGTTTCCCGCCACTTGACTTCACAAAATTACCTAACACTGAATCCTCGCAATGGTTCAGCTCATATGTGAACTAGCCGTTCGATAGTTTTTTTAATGAACTAGCTGAGGTTGCTTGGTTCTCTTCCAATTTTCTCTAAAACTGTATGAACGATTTTTTTAAATTATAGCTTAAAAATTGCCTAAAACATGTACCTTCAAATTGACATACCGTGCATTGTGGGGCATTCTCTGTGAAATGACATATAAGCGTTTAAACGCAAGGTACGTTTTTTTACCACATTTTGTATGGGGCTGGCAACGAGGTTTCTGCATATCGATGCAAATATCTCAGAAACTGTATGAACGATTTTGATAAAATTTTCGGGATAATTTAGTTGAAATAATAGGCTTTAATCGTGTATACCGGGTTATGTGGGGCAATTTCTCTAAATGTTGATATTTTTGAGAATTGTAAGAACCCAATTTTTTAACCCCCTATTTTGTTCATATTAAAAGCTTTATTGTAAAATAAAATGCATTTATTTAAAAGAGAATTTAATTTTTAACAATTTTGCATTTAAGTTTGTTCGATTTGGTGCTAAAATACATAATTAAACGCAAAACAAATTTCTGGTTCCGGCCCGTGAACCAAGTTCCGAAAATCGACGCTATCTGTCCGTTGCTAACTTGTCTTTATTTATTTCTTTAAGTACTAAATCAAATCAAATTTGAATACAAAGCTATTAAGAGTTAAATACTCTGTTATATTAATGCATTCACTAACCGATATAATACGCGCAAAAAATGGGGTTCGAAAATTGGGTACTATACTCAAAGATAACGTTGACACACGATTGATATAGTTTTACCTCACTCTTCCTAAGATATTCACTTAAATTGTTATAGAATGTTTCTTAGATATTTTAAACGATATGCAGCAACCCCATTGCTTCAAAATATTTGCCTTGAGTTTGATCATCTTACAGATAATGGCCCACCATTCATGCTATATCAATTTGTAGATTTAGAAAATTAAAGCATTCATTTGAAAGGGTTTGGTAGTATCGTCGTGCAGAAAATTTAAAAATCACCAACCAACCTTAGTTAATTCAATAACACAATAAGCTATAAAGTTTCTAGTTCACATATGAACTAAATCTCTACATTGATTCAGCAGTGTTAAGTAACTTTGTGAAGTTCGGCGGGAAGCATGAATTTTAAATTATTTACATATATTTAGGAAATTCTTACACCTACGAAAAATTGACTTATAAATAATAATAAATACATAAATACATATTATATAATATAAACATATATATGCAACAAAAAATCTTCTATTATCGGTATATCAATTAAAATCAATGTATCGAAAACCAGCCAGTTATAATTAAATTTAAAAGGTTGCGCCATGCGCAGGTTTCGATAAGCCTCACAAATTTCGATAGCACTGCTGACTAATAAGTAATGACGTCAAGACTGACAGTATTCTTAAGTTCAAATAGAAATAAGAATCTGTTACAAATGATAGTGTTTGTTTTTTTTCTTTCTTTTTAAATAGATAGCCTAAAGAAACAGGTGTTCTCGCTTATATTTAATTGTAGATCACGCTATTTGTTTCATTGTTGACACATATGACGTAGATGCGCAGAACCCAGTTCTTGTAGCAATTGTATTTGTGTATATACTGTCGTCGCGTTATCTTACAAATGCGATGATTCTTGCATCAATTCGGTTGCGGGTGGGGTTGCCAACTAAAGTATGCAGATAAGGATGCCAGACGCAAAAAAGGCACATCCACATATCGACGCAATTGCAATTATAATTGTTGTTTAACAACAAATGTGTTAATTTCGTTGCCCCTAAATGGCCAAACAAATGCAATTCGAATTGCCAACGGGTTGTTTCGCAACTGTCAAACATAACGGTAGTTAATAGGCATCCAGCTACGCCTCTCCAATTACACAAAAGTTACGTGAACAACAAACGGACGCAAAAAAAAATTCAAGAAAAAAAACTTAAGAAAGAAGGATAAACAAAAGATAACGTGGCGATGAGAGCTAATGCTAATGCTAATGCCACAAGCTGCAGGAACACCAACAACGAACAGCTGCAATGAATGTGAAGAAACGGCCACGTCTGGAGCTAGCCACAGCTGCAACATCAACAGCCGCAACGTATGGCAATGGAAGTGGAAATATCGTTGGGAACGCGACGACGAACGGCCTTTTTCTGACCAGCGGCATGGCAACAATGGGGGGCGGCATGGAAATAAATAATGGTGCACAAATTTATTTAACCATATGCGGCGATGATGACAACTCGAATGAATCGCAAGAGTTCTACGCGATTGAGAGCATTAAGCAGGAGCCAGATCTGGATGCATTGCACGCCCTGTTGCCCACAAACCTGCAGCTGCCAACAGGTTGTGAAATCTATTTAGTTAAGGACACAACGGCCACGCACACACACACAATTCCGAAAACGAACGAACAAATGCTGCAGCAGCAGCATACGCAAACAATGGCTTCCATTAAACTGGAGCCGGACTCCATATCCACACCGTCCACGAACGTGGTATTCGTAAGTGGCAGCGGCGGTCCAGCATCCACATCCACATCAACGCATAATATTGTTGTCGCTGCTGGCAAGGATTCACCCAACAGCAGCACAAGCAGCAATTCCTCGCTGGCAGTTGTTGCCACAAGGCTGCAGGATCCTGCCCCCCGGGCACCAACCATAATGGCTACAACTGCCGCCCACTGTGCCGGCTATAATGTCAAATTGGATGCGTATAAGAAACGGGATGACAAACGACGCGCCACACACAACGAAGTAGAGCGAAGACGTCGCGACAAGATCAACTGCTGGATCTTCAAGCTAAAGGAAATGCTGCCCACCGACGGCAATCGCTACAAGCCGGCAAATGGTATTGGCGGCAGCGGCGATACGTTGGACATCAAAGCGACGACAACCATTAAAAGTAGCCAAAACAATAATGGACGCACACCGCCCAACGACTCCAAGTCGCAAATACTTATTAAAGCCTGTGACTACATCAAGAGCATGCAGAACGAGATTGACAAGTAAGTGGATGGGCCGTGCTTTTAATAAATAAATCAATCTTCCGGTGCCTGCAACTAATCTATTGTATTGACAGCTTGCGCGACTGCCTGCGTGAGGCGGATAGCCTGCGTCTGAGCAATCAGGCATTGCGCGACGAATTGGCGCACCTGAAACAACAGCAGGAGCTGCAGGAGCTGCGTTTCAATACCGCTGGCGGCTCATTTAACGTAACGCTCAATTCGCTCAATAGCTCAGCTACTAGTGACCTATTCGATGGTATCGATGCGGCACCAAATCTCTCAACAATCTCATCGATTAACTTCACCAAACGGGGCCTCATGATAACCGACTACGATGAGTAGAAACGCAGCAATACGACACCTCCCCAGATCAGCCTCAGGCTCATCAACCAAAGAACAAACAAACAATTGAAATCATAACAATGAACAATATATATATATATATATATATATATATAACTGAACAATTGAAATCATAACATATATAACTGAAATATATATATATATATTTCAGTTATATATGTATGTTATGATTTCAATTGTTCAGTTATATATACACAAACATTTATTGATATATAGTATAAACACTTATGTGCCACAGTTTGTTGAGAGTAATGCAGGCAGCTTCGGTTCGGCCGAAGATTAATTTCTTGTTATTGCTGATATTAATTTTTGTTATTGTTGTCGAAAACCTCATGGCATACGTACATACAAAAATACATATTCATATACAAATACAAATACATATGTGGACTTATATACATACAAGCGTACATATATTTAAGAATACCCAAAATACCTAAACTATTTCATATTTGGAGCATACTGTGCTTGTTTCTCGATTTTATTGTAATTGTTACTCGCACTTATTAAATATTGTAAAGTATTTATAATAACTTAAAAACAATACCAAAAACAAACAATTATCTATAATTACATATACAATTATATATACACATATATATTTAAAAGACATAAGCGGGTTAACAAAGTCTGCACACAATCGATATTTTTGGGGCTCTTAATGCTACCCAATTGTCCAACACAAATGGGCGGGCATTACATAGACCTTTATCTGATAGAAACGAAACAAAAACGTTAAACAAACCCGCAATCAGGCCAATCAGAATGCAAAAAAGAGAGCAGTGAGAGAGAGAAAGAGAGAGAGAGAACTTGTATATGTATTGAAGAGGTTGACAAAATGTAATATCACTACCCAAAGAACACACGATTGACAGAGCCACATGCAAGAAAGCTATTAGCATTATGACGTCACAAAATCGGAATTTTACATATATACGAAAATAACGTCAAGTTCACTTTGAAAACCGGTAAACCCATGCCTGTCTTAATGGCCCTTTCGTTTGGCCTCAAAACGAAATGCCATAAATCTAAACGTAAAATGCTTATAATTAAATTATAATTAAAATATTAAAACAAGTTTTTACATATTCATATTTAAACTTAACCAAAACATTAACAATAGAAAAGAGACTTTAGTTAATACAGTTAGTATACAAAATAAAACTTTTAATCGCAAAAATAGGTTACTCAAAGAAAAATAAAATAAGCAAAGGCCGCGAAGTGAATCTTTAGTAGACCGTTAAGCAAGGCATGGGTATATAACGACCAATGTAAGCTAGTTATCGAATCGTATTATTGATGCACAAAACACATATTTAAATATTGGTTACACAGACAAGATTAGTGACTATCCGTTTATTCGATTAATATTTGTTATTTTGTTTGGCGTTAAACTACTTGTAAAGTGAATTGTGTGTTATTTTCATACAGAATTCCAAAATTGTGAGGAGACATTGTCAAATGCGCAGAATTCTGTGCACAACCTGTGAATTTCTCTCTCTTAATTTTGCGTCGGATCTTGAATTCATATACATTTTGCTCTTGTAGTATTGTTTGTACAGAATAGACGATATTGTTAAAAGAAATTGTAAAAATTTTTAACATATATTGTGAATCATTAGAAAAATTGTTTTTGGTATAGCGTTGATATATATTAAACATAAAAGTGCAATTTGTGTTACTTGTTGCTATCTACAATATATATATACCGGTTATTAAATTCTAATTAAACTCAATAAAAAAAAATAAAACGAAAATAACTGTTTTCGATCGTTTATGATATTTTATGTGGAATTCACACTGGATATCCTGTATCTTGGCGCTAAGTGCTGTTTACTGCTAGACAACACTGGTTTTCATCCGTAGAATTCACAGCACTAGAGAGATCGTTGTGCCGCCACACGACAAAGAATTTCCTATCGATATAAACATAGCTACATATTCTAGCCAACAAATCAACGCAATATTTACAAGCCTTTTTTTTATATTTATTTTTTGTAAAGTAAACATTCAACTAGTGTGCACAAAAACAAACTGTTTATGGCAATATTATTGGTGTTCAAACGCAGAATGGCAGATCGGCCGCAAACGCTGTGACTAGCTGCAAAACATAAATAAATATAGATATTTATATCCGCTGCTTTTTAAGTAAACAAACAGAACAGAACACTAAAAATTGATGGAAGAAATTTAGGATTTACAAGCGAAAAAATATTAACAAGTGCAGCTGCAAAAAAAAAAAAGGAAAGAGTGGAAACAGTGTAAAATTTGTAATTGGGCAAAAAGATAATCTGCATACCAATTGTGAAAGAACAAGAACACGAAAACTAGTTTCCAGCAGCGACGACAACACGATAACAAGAACGACGCCAAGGTATTTAACGAGTTGACAAGGGGAGTCCAGCAGCAACGGCAACGCATGAGCTGCGCAAAAGAGACAACGGTTAGAAGCAAACGACTGCGAGTGCGAGCGCGATAAAAAAAACCAGTTCGCTTCGGGCAGGGGGAAGACAACACTATGCAAAGCAACTGAACAACAACAACAGTAGCAGCAACAAGTAGATTCAGGATGAACGTAAAATGGATGAGGGCAGCTTTGCTGATGCTTGCAGTACTCGCAGTTAGCGGGGGAAGCAGCAGCAGCGTCGGCAGCAGCAGCCATGCTCCGCCCGAGATCATCTTCCGGCAATGCGAGCCCATACGCATCGATATGTGCCGCGGCATCGGGTACAACGAGACCTCCATGCCGAACCTGGTCGGGCACGAGCTGCAAACAGATGTGCAGTATACGCTGCAAACGTTTGCGCCGCTCATCGAATACGATTGCAGCTCCCAGCTGAAGCTATTTCTCTGCGCCGCCTATGTGCCTATGTGCACACCTAAGGCGCCGGTCCATTCGATTGGGCCGTGCCGGAGCCTCTGCGAATCGGTGCGCATTCGCTGTCATCCGGTTCTGCAGGGTTTCGGATTCCCCTGGCCGCCGGCCCTCGATTGTGATCGCTTTCCGCGCGAAAACAATCATGAGACCATGTGTATGGAGGGGCCTGGTGAGACGCATTTGGCGATGCAGGACCACGAGCTATATGGCCAGCATATGCCCGGCCTGGTCGGCACGGGCATTAAATTGGGCCCAGTACTCCCGCTGGACTGCTCGGCGTTGGCCAAATCCCATTTGTATGTGAAGCTGCATCGTTCCGGGCGCTGTGCGCCCCTCTGCGAGGCGGACATACTGTTCACGCCCAGTGAGAAGCATCTGGCCGAGATCTGGGTATCCACCTGGGCATATGCCGCCCTAGGACTCGCCTGTGTTGCCACACTCTGCCTGCTTCTGTTCAGCAGCGATAGTCGCGGACGCTCCGCTGGCGGCAATGCGGGCGCGAAATGGTCGCGTCTGCTGTCGCCGCTGCTCTGGTGCCACAATATGGTCACCATTGGCTGGACTGTGCGCTTCATAGTTGGCCGCACGGGCACCGCCTGCGGCACAGATCCCCAGGCGCCCAACGAATCCCTGCTCAGCGTCGATGGCCTCTCCAACGCGGCTTGTGCAAGCGTCTTCCTCTTGCGCTACTACTTCGGCATGGCTGCCTGCGCCTGGTAAGTTAACAGTGCTCTTTCCAATCTACATATGTAAATATTTTCTCCACCGAAAATTCAATAACATTTTGAAGATGTGCGCAATATATCTGCGGTGTCAAATAAAACCTTTACACAAGGTAACAATCTAGTGACGAAATTTCTGATATTCAATTTTGTGAACAGTTCGAAATTATAAACTTTATTTTTATAATTTTTAAACAATACAAAAAACATATCTGTATCTATCATAAATGTCCACTATCGACTCATGGTAGGAAATAAGTTCACAAAGTTTTAGAAAGCTACCTTAACACTTTAAAGCGTGTCCTCAAACATACCCACAACAACATACATAACGTATTATTGCCAATTTTAGCCAATTGATTCCTCTGGGTGGAAAAGGTTGGTGCCTTTATTTAAACTGTATATATTTAAAAATTATATTTTTAAAACTTTACATTAAAATACAAAAAAAAAAATTTTTTTTTTGAAAGTTAAGTTTAAAATATCCACACACAAAAATATACATTTTTGGAAATTTTAAAACGTTTGGAACTTAAAAGCCGTGCTAGCCAGGTAACTTTTAAATTTTATGTGAAATTTTATTTTATATGTATTTTATTGATTTTGGCGAAAGCACCTTACTAGGTAAAATATAAGTTCATACTAAAGCGAACACCAATTTAAAAACCAAGTCCGCCCACAATTGTGGAAAATGGGTGGGTGTCTCGCAATATAAATTCCGTGTCATTATTAAGTAACAATATTAGACTGTAGACTGATAACTATATGTTATTTGTTTTTGTTTTATAGGTGGGCCATTTTGTGCCTGGGCTGGCATCGCGACATTCGTCGCAATAGTCCGGACACAAAGGGTCACATCTCGCTTCCCGCCAAGCGTAATGGTGGTAGCACCGCCCAGCAGGACTTAGCGCGTAATAATTTCGTATGCTTCGTGGCCTGGGGATTGCCTGCATTCCAAACGGCGGCGGTAATTGTTATGCGACTGGTCGATGCCGATGAACTCTTGGGTAAGTATTTGGGTGGTTGCCTGGGTTTCCATTGAATTCGACTAATTGTTGGCGCATTGCAGGCGCTTGCTTTGTGGGCAATCAATCGGATAAGGCGCTGCAGGTGCTGGTCGCCACGCCCGTCTTTTGCTATTGGATCTTTGGCTCGATGAATTTAATCTCCGGATATTTGGTGCACTGCCGCAACAAGGAGATCCTGCGCAATAGCAACGCTTTGAGCTTGCAACAGCAACTGCAGCTGGGCGCGCACAGCTGCTCCGGCATTGGCATATTTTTATTTATCTACGGCGCCGCCTGCGCCTTGCTGCTGCTCGCGGTCATCTATGAGTTTGCCAACATTGATGTTTGGCTGAGTCAGCGGGAGACGAACACGCCGCTGTGGCCTTATTTGACGCGCGCTTTCATGGAGCTTATGCTGGGCATTTGCTGTTTTGCTTGGGTGCTAGGACCTAGCATATCCAGCATGTACAAGCGCCAGTTGTCCTTGCGTCCGCTTAAGCAGTCAACCGGTGTGGAACGTGCGCTTCATTCAAATCCGTTGCACCACCATCACCAGCAGCAGCAACTGCCGCAGCAGCAGCATCAGCACCAGCAGCAACAGCACAACCACCAGCAGCAGCATCAGCTCCAGCTTGCACTCGATGGGAAGAGCAGCTCGCGAGGCTCTCATATTGCCTGCAACAGCACCGTTGTCTCCTATCACTCGGTGCGTCCCTCACATCAGTCGATGGCCAGCGCACCGCCGCTCATTACCAGTCCGTACAAGCACAAACGACAGACGGGCGCCGGTTCCATATCGCTGAATCAAATGTCCAACTATTCGCTGGGCCGTAGCGTACACCAGACACCGCACGCCCACTCCACGCAACGGCTTTATTATGCGCCACAGAAGCATCATCATGGACATCATGCCAGCTATTCCCACTATCCGCAGCTCCAGCGGTACGGCAACGAGACGCTGCTGTGATGCAGTGCTTAATTTAAGCGTGAGTCTCTGTGTCATTTGCTTCGAAATGCACTTTAGTTAACTTTACTTATTTCTTTGTCCAACACAGCTCGCATGGTTTGTGTCACTGGCTTGGCCAACTGTTCTTTAAGTCTGATACCGCGCAAAAAAATTGCCAATAGATGCGGCTGTTAACCACAACACACAACGTTCCTGCCAAGGTCAGCATAGATCTGCCTAGTTTTAGCTTTTAATACGTTTCTAAAACAATTGAACTAAATTTTGTACCATTTGTTGGCTCATTTTAGAGTTTTTCCAAGGCACAACCTTGTTTGGCTTTTAACTCCTGCTTTAATTTGATATTTTTTGATTCAAAGGTGATTTAAGTGAAACCTAGCTATTTTAAGCCCAGTAAAGTATAAAGCTTGTGGTTTCTTAGTTAGACTTATTCTCCTCTTAGCGTCTGAAACTGGATATATTGGCATTTAAATTTAAATGTGCTGCCTTGTTTTGTTTATCCGAAGAGGAGCTCGCAATTAAGATAGTTTGCAGGATAGCTAGTTCCTTTTCAGTTACGCCTTGGTCCAGTTAGTAAGGTATTTACTTAGAGCTTTATGTTTCGGAGGCAGCAATTTCTCTGTTTTTTTCAGATAGAAGTAGACAGTCAAAGTCCTTTTGTTTTATATTGTCTAAGCCAAACACCCAAACTCGTAAGTTGACCTCACAGTATATATTATGTATTATGATTTTGTTTTTTAGATATTTTTATTGGAAGTATAAAATGTTAGTTTTTGAAAAATATAGGTTCTATATATATTCTAATAATCCCCACTAAAATTACTACGAATTCTTAGGTTTAGGACTGCCTTGAAAGAAATGTTAAACCTGAAAAACCTCTAAAATGTAGCTTGCTATTGTGTGCAACTTTTGTTTCGATTTCAGTTATTCACTTTTTGTTAGCAACGATTCCGAACTATGTACCATGTATGTACATATGAGTATTATTTGATTTCCATTTATTTTTTATACATTTAATTAATCTAAAGCGCAATCCTAGGCAAATGATTTACATGCGCTGACTTTTGGGAACCTATTTAAATGTATTTCTGTAATTGTGTTAGTTTAAAATAATGTGTGACTGTGTGTGTACTAAATATTTTTACCTTTATGTTGTGTTCCGTTGTGTTTTGTGTGGTGCCATAAAAAAAATTTTTTTTAATGAACTCGAAGTGAAATATATATTATAAAAACCTCTCCAAGGGTAGAAAAAAAATTGATGACTTGGGTTATGTTTCATTTTGAGTTCATCTATTCTTCATGGCACACATACATAAATGTGTAATAATCGAACAATTCTATTTTAATTTTATTATCATTTATAGCAGCTGTCGATGTAACCAAAGTACAATCCACTAAAAACAACTCTTGCCCCGCACATAATTTTTTGTCTAGCATAAATGTAGCTACTTATTTTTACTTTGCTTCCTTATATAGTACATATAGTATTTTTATATTTTATTTTTTGCTACCTTTGTTAACGCAGCAACAAATACTGTGATACTGTGATTCATGTTTGTAAAAAATTTATAGAAAATCCAACCCATTTAAAGTGACGCAATTCGTAAACCGCAAGTGTACTTACTTTATAACGCAATTCTAACAATATTTTGTAATTGTATTCAATGTGCCATTAGCTTAAGTTAACTAAAAAAAATTAAATTCTTCCAAGTACTTAACTTTTGACGTGCTCTTTTTATAAGCATACATATATAGCATAAATAGTTGTAAATTTTTGGCCTGTGCTAATTGTTATATTTCCATGCAAGTCATGCTAAACCTATTGGTCATATGTTAAGTGAGAACAAATATACTTTTACCATACATTTGTATACTCTGTTCACAAAATGTTACCATCTTTGAAGCTAGATTTTTAATTTTGTCTGTAATCACGACAGAATTGGTGTAAGCATTTTTGGACATCAAAGATGTCTACGAATATTTCCCATAACGTCAAAAAACGTAAGAGAAAGGCTGTTGTGAACAGTGTATTTCGCATTCGGTTGCACCTGATTGCAAAATTCTAATCACTGTTGTATTGTTCGTCAAATGAAACAACGTCTTACCCTTGTTTATAAATATGTAATTTGTATTTTGTAACTTATTTTTAGCGAATAAAGTGTCGAAAATGATTTAAATTTTAATACATTTTGTTTATATGTACAGAGTCTATAAAAATTCTTACACTTTTACCTGATGAGCATTTTATTGTGATTTCTTCTTTAAATTGGTATGATTAATTTCGAGTTCGTCCCTCGATTAATCATCATTGTCGATTGGGTGGCGGCGGTTGCGGTGTTGCCGTTGCCATAGTTGATGTTGTTGTTGTTATTGCTGCAACAGTTTCTATACCCCTGCCACCTTCACGGCAAGCGGGTGCGCAGACCACAATCGTATCAGTGCCATTGTTGTTGTATTGGTTTGCACGCGTTTGCCAATTGTCAAGGTCTTCGTCGTCGACAGCGGCCTCGGCCTCGGCTTGTTCCTTAGCACGCTGATGGCATTTCAGTTCGCTGGCATATTTGGAGTTTGTGATGCCCAGAAACGAGGCCAGGCCGCCGCCAACATAATCAATGCCGGCCAATATATTGTTGCCCATCCTGCTAGCCTTGTAGCGTAGACGCGGCCCCAACGATAGTTCGCTCTAAAAATGAGTCAGAAATAATAAAAATAACAAAATGAGCTTCAAATGCGATGCATGAACAAACCTGCAATTGGACATCGTAGGCCTTATCAAGCACGTCCGCCTCAGCGTCGCTATCGCTAGACGAGAGCTCCTCCATGACACCATCGCTAAAATACAGCATGCGCTTGCTCGACTGCAGCTCAAGGGCGGATATGCGATCAGTTTCGCAGCGGCCGGAGAGCGCATCGCCGTTAATTGCACTGGACATGATAGTCTTAGTAATTACTGCTCGGTATATTTGTATTATTGATGAACCACGAATTGTTAAATGAGCGAACTTTCCTTTGGTTAAGTCAGACACGGTTTCTACGGATGCACGGTACTGACTGAATGGCCGGGATTTGGCTAAAACAAACACCCAATTTCGAACGGCCGTTGCTCTTGAATTGCTAAACACACATAAAAACACGTTAATGGCGCCTGTCCATATGCGTCGTGGGGTTTGGTTCTTGTCCTTGGGGTTGGGGGCCGGCGTTGCGTGCCAAGCGCCCGTTTGCCATATGTAATCAATAAAATGCCGACTCAATGCCGATGTCGTCCGTTGCGAGCGCATCAACAAAAAAAAAACCCATAAAAGAAAACAAACAAAATAATCGAGCGGCAGTCATCGAAGCTATCGCATTAGGAGTAACTAAACTTTGAAGATATCGGACGCGGGCAGGTTTGATTAATTTCGATAGGCAGCCCTGACGTCACAGCAGACTAAATGTGGTAATAAAGAAAAACGGAATATGAGTTTTGTCTTAAATAAATAAAAAAAAATTTTTTTTTATTTATTTATTATTATACGGTTAGAAAAACGTTTTATGCATTCAAGACAAGCAATTGTTGCATCACCCTCTCTACTCGTTCATAACTGACCATTGTTCATCGCGTGCGTCCAGTGTTACCGTTTGCTTCAAAGGCAAACAGCTGTTGAACGATTTCCTATCGCGTCGTTTACAACAATTAACAATATTGATACTAATTGAATCAAAACAATGGAATTACCCGTATCACATTCTGCAACAAAGGGTAAGCTGTGAACGAACCAGAGCCTAGCTGATGCTCAACGGAGGCTTAGACTTTCAGGTAGCTGGCATTTCCCGGAGCGGACGTGTACGCAAAAAATCTTCAAAACTTTTGGACTTCGAGTCGCCGGAGGAAATTGAAAAGCGTACGAAACGGCCGGGCAGACAACCGGCCAGATATCCGGGTCGCGGACGACCACCCAATGCGTTACGCGAGCGCGAACAGGAATTGGCACTGGCCTACGCGCCTGAGGAGGACGAGGAGGAGGCAGATGATGAGGAAAACAATCACAATATCACCGACGATGAGGATAGATCACCGACTATTGGTGGCACCGCCGATTTGCGTGGCGCACTCATGAACTCCGACGATGAGGTGGACACATTGGTGCAGGATTTAGTCGACGGCGTCGAGGCAGAGGCCTCCTACACAAACGATTCCCGTGTTCGCCAAAGCCTCTACATGCGCGAAAAGACTACTAAGCGTAAGATTCTCAAGGATGTCAAACTGCAGCGAAAAGGCAAGGGCAGAGCACGCTATACGGCCTACAGCCTGTGGGCGCGTGAGGTTCGCAAGCGCGATTTTCCGGATCTGGGTAAGCAACATATTATTCAGAGAGCTAGAAAGTAAATGTTAAAGTAATCCTAATTCCTTTGGATTTTAGATTTTACCAGTGCGGCCCGACGTCTAAGTGAACTGTGGGCAAACGTCTCCAATAAGGAAAAGATCGCCTGGCGGCGCAAGGCCAAATCCCAGTCGACAAAGGCGCGTACCCGCGAAAAGAATTCACCGGCCGACGGGGCCAGTACATCGATGCCTCCCACGACGAACAATGGCAACTCTTTGGCTCTTGCCGCAGACGCCAATGACACGAGCTTCGTGAATCGGGCGACAACAAGCCGCACCAAGAAATTGGCTGCAGATCGACGCCAGTTGCCCGAAGTTGGAGCAAACACATCGACGCCGTCCACTTGGGCACAAAGCAGACAGACAAAACGCAACAACAACAGCCGCATCAAGGCGAGCCCCATGGCGGGCTCTTCCACTGTGCTCGCCACAAGACATGCCAGCGGGGTCGTCGAAGTAGCAGCCACACAACAGTCCAGCATTGAGGCCATCGATGCGGCAGCTCATCTGAAGCTGCTCGGCGAGAGCCTGACGGTCATTGGGGAGCGGCTAAAGGAGCACAACGGGCATGTGGCGCTTTCGGGAAGCCTTTCCGTCCTGCTGGACAGCCTGTTGTGCTCGATGGGACCGCTTCTCTGCATGACTACGCAAATACCCGGCCTGGAAAACAAGACGCAACTTAGCACAAATCTGGCGACAACGCTGGACAACATTGCCTATGTAATGCCGGGTCTTTAAGCCAAACGGTGCTTGTTAACCAGGTGAATAAATTAATTTTTTAGCCTCCCTGTAAGAAAAATATGTTTAAGCAACATATTGTGGGAAAATCATGAGCCGCCGAGCACTTGCTCTAGGCGGAACATATATACATATATATATAATTTAAATAAAAAGCAATTGTATAATAGTTTTAAAAGCAAAATGTGGGCTTATTGAAATCATAATTTGGAGGGAAAACAGCGCAAACATAAGTCATCGATAAGTGCTATCGATGTGCGTTGGGTTTTAATTCGTCTTCACAATTTTGTTATTTATTTTACCTTGTATTTGCCTTTTGCATTAGGCCGAATTATATCTACATATATTAATAAAAACTCTATTGTGCAATTAATGTAAAAAAAAGAACAAAATATTTTATCTGATTACTATATACGAATTATTAAAATTGGAGGGAAAACGGCGCTTGTGCATAAACATAAATAGCTATCGATAGTCGATAGACAATTTAGCTATAATCACGACGATCTGAAATTATCTTATGCAGCAGGTGTCTAATATTGTTGATATTTATCAAATATCAAACTTAAATACATTAAATATTAACTTAAGCATTCGATTTTTTAAATGCAAAAAAGTAATTTTATAATTAAATTTGGCATCGCAGCTCGCATAAGTGCATTTATTGTAGATTTAGTAAGTGGACATTTCTGTCCAACTTTGTAATGATTAAGCAGAAGAGAAATCCTTTGCTGTTATGTTATGTTCAGTTATTATTAACCATCGACCATTGGCAGCACTGTTAGAACAGCGATGCGCTAGTGTATTGTTATTATCACCACATCGCTATGTCTTAGCTGCGATATGCACTGGCTTAAATATCGATATGAATGCACTTTTAAAATGCTCACGATGATAGCGATAGCAAAGCGATAGTGTTTTTCTTTTCACAGGAATTGCAATTTATTGACCAACATCCGCGACCAAGCTAAATCCAAACCTGCGCACGCACACACACACAAAATAGATAGCATCTCAAGCGCCATGATTAGACAACAGCCGCCGAGCAAGAGAAAAAAGTCAACAGAAATGCAATTGCCTTGCGGTTGGCGAGATTGTCAAGTGGTCTGCAATGGCGAATGGTTGCTCAATGGCCACATTGGCGTCCATCTGGAGGAGCACCGGCAGCAGCATGAGTTGCAGTGGGGTGAGGGGGAGGGCAAATTTGTCTGTGTGTGGGAGGAATGCAGCTTCGAAACGAATTGTCGCGAGGAATTCGAACGGCACAGCTATTATCATGGCTACTACATCAATCTGTTGCTGCACGGAAAGCACGAGTGCGAGTTGCATCCGGAGATACCCGCCTGCTATGCCCCCATTCGCAACGGGAACAGGCTGCCCGAACTGAAGCAGAACTTTCACTGTGGCTGGAGCGATTGCAATCGCACCTTTGTCTCAATTATCGAGTTTCAGGATCACATCGTGCAGCATGCGTCGTTTGAGTATGAAATACAAAAATCGCCTGACGACGAACGGCCCAAGACGCAGTGCAACTGGACGCTCTGCCAAAAGCAGCTGGAGAACAAATATCGCCTCATCGAACACATCAGCACCCACTCAAACAAGAAGCACGTAGCCTGCTATCACTGCGGCGAGTTGTTCCGCACCAAGACAACGCTGTTTGATCACCTGCGCCGACAACCGGACAACAACAGTGAGTAGTTGGCCGGCAATTGTGGTTTTGGCTAAGCTCTAATATGCAATTTCATCTCTTTCTGCTGCAGCGCATAAATTCCAATGCGCCCAGTGCTTTAAGTTCTTTGCCACGGAGAAGCTATTGCGCGGTCATGTGGTGCGCCACGTGAACTGCTACAAGTGCAGTATGTGCGATATGACCTGCAGCTCGGCCAGTTCGCTGACAACGCACATCCGGTATCGCCATCTCAAGGATAAGCCTTTCAAGTGCACCGAATGCGATACGCGTTGTGTACGCGAATCGGATCTGGCCAAGCACGTCCAGATTGTGCACTCGAAAATGGTGCATCAGTGCGATCATCCCGGCTGCCAATACTCTGTGCGCACCTACACCCAAATGCGACGTGTAAGCCAACAGCAGCGTTCTCTGTATACTGTTTGTGTATCTATTAATCGGCTATTTTTTAATCATTCTCGCAGCATTTTCTGGAGGTGCATGGTAACAATCCGATCTTCTATGCCTGCCACTGCTGCGAGCGGTTCTTCAAAAGCGGCAAATCGCTGTCCACGCATCTGATCAAGAAGCACGGTTTCCGTTTGCCCTCGGGCCACAAGCGCTTTACGTATCGCGTGGATGAGAACGGCTTCTATCGCTTGGAGATGACGCGCATTGAGAGTCTCGAGGTCACCCAACAGATCCTTGCGCCCCAAATCAAGCAGGAGACTGATCTCAACGAACCACTGTCGGGCATATGTTACGAGATCGTGAATCCCATAAACGCCGACTACGAGCGCATCATCGTCTCCAACGATGCCAACGAGGCGCAGCTGATGGGAGAGGTGACCATTTCGCTGCCCACTTTGGCCGATTGCGAGCCCTGAATGGATTCGGATGTCGATAACCCAAAAACAAGTCTCATCAATTTGTATATGCGGCACAATGGCTGTGTTCACAAATGGTGCTGCCATCCACCCCACCACTTCCTCCCCCACTTCCACAAGTGCACCATCGAGTACTCATAGTTTTAAGATACCTTTTGTATTTAGGCCTTTACCCGACTCGCAGATACAGTTGCAAGCACAACCAAAACTTTGTGCCATACACACACACACACACACACACTGTACTGTATGTGTGCGTTGAGCGGTTGTCTACTGTAATCTCGGGACAAACAAGTGGCAGTAACAACAACAACCATACCAATTATGTTGTTGGCATTTAAAACCATTTTTATTGGTATTGCAACTTATAAAACGTAATCATTTAGTTTTAAGCCAAATTTGAAAAGCTTGACTAGCTTATTGAATAAAAGTAATTATGCACATTAAATTAACAACAAAAGGCACCCTTTCCCATATATATTATATATGCTCCATGTATTGGAGGTATATGCTATCGTAGACCGACGTTAAATAGACATTATCAAAATGTTGTAGGTCCCATAAAATAAATAATTGACAAGTTTCGTTGAGATATCTAGTAAAACAAAAATGTTGCCAGTTTATCATACAAAATCTTGCTCTTTGTGAGCTAAGTATTTATATGATAAAATTGTTGATGGATCGCACGGCTATAAATAGAATCAAGCTATCTGGAAAAAACAAAAACTCGGACACCAATGCAAAGTTTAAGGATATCTTTTAGCTGGTAGATTAGTTGAGATTGAGATAGTGTACAAACTCGGGACCCGCAACTAAATGAAACTAGGGTAGTTATTGAAGTTGTTGCACTTAACGAAATATGATGCATTTTATGGGCATATAATTTTCAGCCCACTGAATGCAAGATTCTAATGATTCGTTTTAATCTAAACTTTTAATTTTTAATTTCTTCATTTGTGAATAAGTTACTTGGCGCAAGTTCAAGGAGCAGGTAATGAAGGACAATTTATCTAATGCATAAGGAAAAACAGCAAATAAATTCTAAGAATAACTTCGTGGTCAGATTGGCTATACACAATAATAGTGATCAAAAATAAAACTGAAAAACAAAACACTAAAACGTAGTTATTCAAGCACAAGGTTGCAAGTATTGAGATATTTTTTTGGTGAGTTGCACTGACTAGAAAGTAGAGGAAATGCATGTATCGAGAACTGCGATTTCAGAGTTCGTACTGGATGCATTCACTTAAACCTAAACCAATTCTCGTTAAAACAGATAGTTCTTCTTAAAGAGCTTATATAATTTGGATAAACATTCTCGGTCCATCCAATTGGAGGATATTACGCTAACAGCAATGATAATGAATATGTTGGTCCAATAAGATTACATTGTCGATTTTTAACTCAATCTTTATAAATATGCAAATGGCATGATACACATGCTAAAAAATGTTTTTTTTTAGCGACGTCAAGCTTTCAATGTGCCTTCAATTCATGGAATCCCATATAAGATAATACATAAACTTAACAAAGATGGCATCTCTGTAACACATGCACAATTCCAATTGGAAAGCACTGCGGCAACTAGTAATAAAAAAAGCTAAAAAGCTCAATTCTGTGAGGTTAAGTTGCGACTAACAAATGTAAATCTCCGCTTATTTTAATGCACTTGAAAAAAAATAAACACATGCGCAATTATTGTAATAATTTGTTTGTTATTTTTTTTTAATTGTGGCTTCATCGACTATAGTTTCAGTTTGTTTTTTCTCTTTACACTTTTGTAGGGAATTTAGTTCACCGCGCAAAAGAAAAAAAAGCACAGTTGTTGTTAAATCTGCTGCTCCTGGTTGGTTGTTGGCTGCCATTGTATGGTGTTTTTACTTGGCATGAGTCTGAGCCTTCCTCAGCTGAGTGAGAATGTTGGACAGTTCCTCACGCTTCCTCTTAGCACGGATGTGTGTGCCCAAGCGGCGCTTCAGGAATTTGAGGGCGCGCTTATCCTTGGACACCTTCAGCAATTCCATGGTGCGCTTCTCGTAGGGCGCATGTCCAACCACCTCGCGAACCAGATCGCGGGTAAATTTGGTGTGGCGGGTTTGAATCTGAATCGAATACAAAGCGAAAAAATGTAAACAAATGTCGCACTAAAACACAAAAATGCGAATGTTTCACTTACGTTCTTCAAACGGGAGCCACGCAGACCCTTGGCCTTCTTGTCGCCGGTGTACTTAACGTTCTTGACTTTAGTGGTCTTGTGGCCTCGGTTAAGACCAATACACAACTCGTAGCGGACTGCCATCGTCACTGAGAAAAAAACAACAAATTGTAAACACAAATTGAATTAGGTCCGTTTGTTGATAACATAAAACAAATGTGCTACATTCATCTTTGAGATTTTGGTTGATATTGCACATATAATTTGCACATACAACCTGATGATGCTTGCAATATTTTTAGAATTTGTACACAAGTACTTTACGGCCGACCTACCTCAGTTGCTGTCAAATGGTAGAAAGAGCGCTGTCAAAGCAAGCTAACAGGAAACCGAATGCGCACTGACATTCGTGTAGAGTTGCCAGACAGCACAATTATGGCCATGTTCATACGATACGATTTTCTAACATAAAAAAAAAGGTAACATAACTAATGTCTGTTATTGTCAGATGTTAATTTTCACTTAAGTGATACTTATTAATAAATCATTTTATGTTATACATTATATAAAAGCATCCGATGAATTTCCAACAAGCTGGCAGCATTGGCTCGCAAAAATTCATAAAACAGTTGCTGGTCATATATCGATAAATATATTTAAAAAAAATTAAAGTCGCTGTGTTATATCAAACGATTCGTTAGAAGATTCTTCAATTCAGCGCATTTGTGGTTTTGCTTTCAACATAAAAATTAATATTATACTATTAAAAAGTTAAGTTGTTGTCTGACGTAGACGATCGTCAGACTTAGAAAAGCAACATCAATTTGACTTTACAATTATCGATTACTTCAATTATTACTTAATGCAGCCCTATCCATGCATGTGTTGTCATTCAGCCCGAGTAACTGTATTCACACACGTTTTAGCAATTTGTGCAAACATTTGAAGTGTAGTACCATATGGAATTTAATTATAAAGTTATTCAATTATAAAAATAATGCGTTTCATTCAATAGTACATATCTGATCGAGAGTGTTGTTTAGCTAATAGGCTTGTGTGCGCAATGATGGCAACACTGTATACGCCGGCCATGTTATGATATGTAAAAGGTAGACGTAGACACGTGTTTAATTCGTGGTGCTTTTGTACGCTCAAATTTGTGTCAACTAAGTCAAAGAAAGTAAAAAAACAAGTGAAAAATAATTAAAAATAATACAATTAAGCGCAGCCAATTCAAAAACAATTCAAAACACATTAATTAACCCACTGGTTGTAAAAGGTAAGCGCAAATTTGACCACGCGGAACATAACCTACTCCACAAACATTTGCCAAAACACTAGAGCCGAGCAAGGAAAATGGTGTCATGTTGCTTTTGTTCGATGCTATCGTCATTGTTGTAAAGTGATGCGTAATAACATAAAATAAAAACGTAAAGTTTAGTAGAAGTTTCATAAAAAAATCTATTTTTTAAATTGTGATTTTCTTTGTGGCTGTATGTGTGAGAGAGAGTGCAAAAAATGCGCAACATAATCAATAGGTGGCAACACCTTGTTGTTGTTTTTGCTGTAGCTAACACATGCGGCGTACAATTTGTGCCGCCTGTGATTGCATCGGTGTGATTGTGTGTGTGTAGACGTAGGATCAATGTGCTTAGACGTACGTTTTAGTCCTTGTTTCTTTTCTTTTTTCCTCGATTTCTTTTCGCGATTACACAATGAAAATTTGTTGCTGTTTTTACATGCCGCCGTATGCTTATGCTTACACACATATGTCTGTACGCATGGATGTATGTATGTATATACACATGTATATCAATTTATACTTATGTATATGTAAAGTTCTACTGCTTTTGGCTGACTCATTTGACTGAATTGGTTTTGTTTTAACCCTTTCTGATAGAATTTTCTACATATTTCAATTGTGTGCGTATTATTTTGGTTTGTTGTTTGACGGCTTTCACTGCAATTGTTTAATATTGCTGCTGATAAGCAAAAAACAAAAAAAAAGTAACAACAACAAAACAATCCAAATGCTTGGCATGCCAACTAGAGATAAAGAAAGAAAAAAATCAACCAAAATATCACACATTTACTCGATTATACAATACACAAAAAATGCCGTCGTTTCGTCTTTGTTGCTGAGCATATGATCGCCAACCACGTTGCCAAGATTATAGCGAATGTGTTTTTGGAACAAGGGAGAGGGGAGTTAAGGCAAGATAAAGCAGAGCGTTTTAATTTTGTGTGTTGCACCTGGTTTGCCTTTTTACTGCGTGCGTCCGTGTATTAATAGACAAACTCTTTGTCTATCTCTCTCTTTCCCCCTATTTAACACGCACGCTGGCGCCCTTTGAGATGTGTTTGTTGTTTTGATAATGAATTAAATTCGATTCGTGTAGGCCTTGGTTTCAAGCTTGACTGTTTTTTAAATGAACTATTAAAAATTATATGCGCACACATGCACATACTTTTGATGTTATGGAAATTTTGCTTAAACATATGTATGAACGTTATATATGTATGTAGTTGCCGGACAAAGAAGAAACGTGTATGGCACCCATGCAAGTTCAAAGTCAAGCGTCAAACATGTTTGCTTGCATACACGCACATACATACAAGTATTTAGTTGTTTTTATGCGGAATTCGTGTTTAACATAAATGTTAAAAGCATTTGGCGTTTTTTATTTTATTATTATTTTTTTTATTTTCGGCAATTTCGTGCATGTGGCATCGCTGTAAATTAACAGAGAAAAGTAACAGTTATGCAAAATGTGCCGCCAGCTGTTGGTGGCCGACCGCGATCTGATCTCTACAACACAGTATCGCGCTTAGGCCCAATGTGACGACCTTTGTGCCACTATTTGTGATTAGAGCTTATCAACAAACAGCATTGAATTATAGGTGACGAAACAGACAGCAACCGATAAATGTGTATTTGTGACAATAAACACTAGACAAATCGAGAGACATACACGATTTAACAATCACTGCTGTATGTATGTAGCAGGGCAACAGGTTTGCCCCCCCCCCCCCCCTCAAAAAAAAAAAACAAAATAAAATAAAATAAAAATAAAAAACCAAAATATAGAAAACAAAAACAGAGTAGCGAACGAGAGAGCTTTGACGTTTTTATTGGCTCATTGAAATGTTTTGATGAAGGGCGCTTTCTGCTCTCTGTTGACTATTGAAATATTTAAAGGTTGCGCAAAAAATTGTTCAGTTTTTCGGCGGCAAAACAAAAGAGAACTGTAAAAGAGTGTGACGTAGCAATATGTGCTTTGTTTTTATTGAATCGCAATTGGTACGCGTTATATATTTAGCTAGTAACTGTAAAAGATATATGATCCAGTGGTTCGATCGGAAAAAAAGTTAATTTTTTAATATTTTGAGGACTCAATGGTGAACTCAGAGTGCTTTGCATAACCTGTCGCGCTCACTTAATCGTGATTGTCTGTCTATCAGTGTGTAGTCATATTTTTGATTGCTTTTTTTTTTCTTGCTTTGAGGCTGTTGACATTGCGTTTGCGCCTGTCTGTGTGGGTGGTTTCGGCGTTTGGTTGCATTGGCAATGTCTCGAAAAAACAGTTGGAAATAGTAAATAGAAAAACGAAGGCAACATACACACGATCCCACTCCCTCGCTCATTCTATAAGGGGTTTTATACATACTCACACACCCACAAAGACAAAACGCACAGCGCAGAGCATACGGCAAAAGAAAATAAAGCGCTTCTGGGTAGTTTCCCTTTGTATATCGAGGCGCTATCATCGCACGGCGGAGATACGCATAGACAACAACAAACTCGAATCACTCGACTCGAATCGCGCGGCCGGCGCGTGCATATTTGCCGCGTCAATTAAACGAATCAAAAATATATACGTATATAGATATATATAGAAAAAAAGTATTGCAACTTAACGAAGAAAACCCTTTGCAAAAAAGTTATTTAAATCTACAAAAAGGTTTCAACAAAAAATATTTAATATTCCTAACGAAAATAACGAAAAATATAAATTTTGGGTAGTTTTTTCTTTGTTTTTTTTTTTTTTTTGGCTTCAAAGGCTTTTTGAAAAAATTTTGGTAACACTGTGTCAAATTTTTAAGGTTATTCCAGATATTGCTGCGTTTCAGTTAGTCTTTCTCAAAATCTGTGTCTTGTTATTGTTCCTCACTTTTAACAAACACTTTAATTTATTTTTACTTTAATTTAACAACGTTTGTTTTGTAATGATTTCATAACAATTGCCGTAAACGTAATGCTTGTTGTTGTTCTCATTCTTGTTCTTTCTCTTCTGCTTGCCGAAAGCTGCTTGCGTTTGCGTTTGCTCTTGTTGTTGTTTTTGTTATTATTATTATTGTTGTTTTTGCGGTTTTTTCTTCACACTTGACACTTAGCGCACGCGCAAGTGAGACGCAATCTCATCTTGCTCTCACTCTCTCACTCACTCGCTCGCTTGATCTGCACGTTGACCGTGTTTGCTTTTCGCCTCTCTCTCTTTCACTCGCTCGCTGTCTTCCGCGTGGCATTCTGCTTCTGCTTTGCGCCTTATTTGCTCTGCGCGTCGCCGTTGTTCAAATGATTTTTCTATAATTATGTATTGTTGCTATAAATACGCAGTCACATATACACCAACATACACATACACAACATGCACGCGCGAATGTAGATGCCAAATGGGTCTCGTGATGGTCGCGACCCAAACAAACTGACTTTCTGCAGCTTTTCTAATAAGCAAAAAATTGAATAGTATAATGGTATACATACAGTGGCGAGCACATGCGGATACATGTTTCGATATTGTGACTTTGAGTGGCTGTAAAACCCAGAAAAATGCATTAATCGATTCAAAATTTTTAACAAAAATCCTTTAATAATATATAAAACGAAAAAGAAAAGACTTAATCCATTATCTCCTCCGTAGCTCAAACAATCGAGAAAAAACTACAAAATGAGCATGTATCCACTTTTGCACGTTTCGATATTTTGTCGATTTTGTCTTCGAAAGCAACCGATAAAGGGGATCCTGGAAATTCTAGTACTGACAATGCTAAGGGTACTGTTTTACATTAAAATCGTCGAGTTTTGACTAAGCCAAAAGCTCTGATTCTCTTTTTTACCGGATAAATCTACTCAGGCAGAAAAATGAGGAAAATGAGTCAAACTAAAGAAAACCAAGTGGTGGAAATGATCAAAAACAGTTTTTCAGCTCGCAAAATTGGAAAAGAAATGGGAATTTGCCATCGAACAGTGCTCAGGTTAGGAAGCGGCGGATATTAAAGCCCACCTGAGCCGAAAAAATCGCGTCCACGACTGCTGACCGATAGAGATGCTCGATCTATGGAACGGATAATGATCAACCGACCGAAGACAACACTAAAACAAGCTTCAGCTTCCTTGAATAAACCTATTAGTGAGTGGACAGCCCGCCGGACGCTTCGCAGGATCGGCCTAACAGCTTCTATTTCGCGGAAGAAACCTGCGCTCTCAGCGAAGAATGTTGCAGCACGGCTTAAATTCTGCAAGGAACACAGGAATTGGAGTGAGGATGATTGAAACCGATTGATTGTGGTCTCATCTGACCAAATCACCCTCTTCCAATCATCCACACTCCAATTCCTGTGTTCCTTGCAGAATTTAAGCCGTGCTGCAACACTCTTCGCTGAGAGCGCAGGTTTCTTCTGCTTAATAGAAGCTGTTAGGCCGATCCTGCGAAGCGTCCGGCGTGCTGTCCACTCACTAATAGGTTTATTCAAGGAAGCTGAAGCTTGTTTTAGTGTTGTCTTCGGTCGGTTGATCATTATCCGTTCCATAGATCGAGCATCTCTATCGGTCAGCAGTCGTGGACGCGATTTTTTCGGCTCAGGTGGGCTTTAATATCCGCCGCGTCCTAACCTGAGCACTGTTCGATGGCAAATTCCCATTTCTTTTCCAATTTTGCGAGCTGAAAAACTGTTTTTGATCATTTCCACCACTTGGTTTTCTTTAGTTTGACTCATTTTCCTCATTTTTCTGCCTGAGTAGATTTATCCGGTAAAAAAGAGAATCAGAGCTTTTGGCTTAGTCAAAACTCGACGATTTTAATGCAAAACAGTACCCTTAGCATTGTCAGTACTAGAATTTCCAGGATCCCCTTTATCGGTTGCTTCGAAGACAAAATCGACAAAATATCGAAACGTGCAAAAGTGGATACATGCTCATTTTGTAGTTTTTTCTCGATTGTTTGAGCTACGGAGGAGATAATGGATTAAATCTTTTCTTTTTCGTTTTATATATTATTAAAGGATTTTTGTTAAAAATTTTGAATCGATTAATGCATTTTTCTGGGTTTTACAGCCACTCAAAATCACAATATCGAAACATGTATCCGCATTTGCTCGCCGCTGTATATTCACATTTAATGTTTCCCAATCGAAATTTAGTTTTAAACCATATAATTTGATTAATTAATGGGTCTATATACCATCTAAAGAAACGCTTGCAACACATTTTATAGAGAGAGAGGGCGAGAGAGTAAGAAATCACATTTTGCCCAGTTTTTCTTTGCATGTTTTTGAAATTACTTATTTTGCTTTGTTTTTGTGTTTCTCATAACGCGGCTTTAGCATTATTTATTATTTTGACTTATAATATTTCATTGTTAAAAGTTTTAAAGCAAACAAAATACATTATTGCGGTTATTATTTACTGTTATTAATATTATTTTCAAAAAATTTCATTCTCAAGCGTTGATTAGAATTTGAATGTGTTAAACGGTTATTAAATAGCAGATTCTTACTTCACAAATCAGTTTCATCTTTAATTCGTATTTTTGTCCCATTCTTAAACGTTTTTCATTATGCTTTCTTATCAAGCATACTTACATTTAAAATAGCTACTTTACAATTATTATTGTTTTTTAATTGCAGATTCTCCAATATTCAGCGAAAATGGTATCCGGTCGTCCTCTACTCTATCTGTCACTGCCCGGTGTAGCATTTATACTCGGCGTCTTTTGGTTTCGGCGTAGAAATAAAAATCGTGTAGATAAAAACGATGACGAAGCGAACGCCGTCGCCAATGGAAAGCCAGTTAAAGAGGCCGCCGAGCCGGCAATTACACAGCGCAAAGTCAACGGCGTTCAGTCACAAAATGGCAAACTGCCCAGTGGCAACGGCAATTGCAATGTTGCTGCAACTGCCACCAAATCGATGAACATAAGCGTCGGCGGTGGCGGAGGTTCGTTGAATAATGGTGATGACAAGGAGAGCCCAAATACGATGTTATATGGCAAATCGGCACCGATCACAATACAAAGTAATGGACGCGCATCACCGGGCAAACATCAGCAGCAAATTGATTCGGAAATGTTAAAATCTAAAATACAGGATGCCGAACACAAGAAACTCTGCTCCATTGATGAGGACTTTGAAAATCTGTCATCGCCTAGAGATTTGCCCGATTCAATAAATAATCGCGTCTCGTTCTACAATCGCAAGACAAGCCAAAAGGCCGAGGAGCCGGTGGTCATTAAGGCTACGCGTACGCCAAAAATATCGCCAGAGAATTCATTTCTCGAGAGCAAATACACCAAACAGGAGTGCGAGCAGAACAACAACTGTGAGCCAAGTATTGCGGCTAAAAAGGAGGACACCACCACAACAGCCGCTCCAATCGCAGCAGCAGGAGCAGGAGCAGCTTCAACTGCAACTTCCTCTCCTACTTCCACGCCCGCTGTTGTGGAGCAGCAAAAGTCAGCAGTAACACAGCCACAGATACAAGCCACAGCTGCTGTGGCACAGGCGCAGATCAAACAGACTGAGGAGGATAATTCAGTTGTAGAGCAGACAGTTGTGTCCAAGGGTGTAGATGCGAATGCTGCCAATGGCAATCAAAAGCGTAACGTGGATGCGGCCAGTCCATCGTTAAGCATTTGCAGTGTGCAATCCGGTGATTCCGGCAAAGGTTCCAGCTTGCCGCGCTCGGAGGCAACAACACGCGTGAAGACCTCGTATCGGTTCTTCTTTCCAAATAGTTTAATTGGCCAACTATATGGACGCAAGCGTGCGTTCATCAATCAAATTAAGGCCAAGACCTTGGCAAACGTCGGCCTAAGTAAGAATCGCTATTCGTCGGGCAAACTGCGCATCTGCACCATTGAAGGCACCGAGAATGAGATCGATGCCGCGCTAGCCATGATACGCCAACGTTTACCAGCCAGACGCTATCCCAATTTCACAATGCAACGTATCCATTATGCGCTTCCACAAACCGTAGTTCCTCTTTCGACTGAAAGCCTCTATAACCTACAAGTGAGTTCCGGCTTGTCCAGTCTAATTGTTGATCACTGTATCTGTCCTCTGTAATTTATATAGAGAAAGTTGTATGTATATAGATATATTACAATTTATATGCATGTTGCGTATGCTATGAGAATGTTGATGATTCGCAAATATATATTAATTAGCATTGCAAAATTAAATTTTGTAACCAAAATGAAATGTTCAGAAAAACATTCGTATCATTTATTGTATTTATATGCCAAATGTGATATTTAAATATCACAAGTTCTGTAAAAAATAGATATATCCATATAGATTGTAAAATTGTTTTATCTTACAAACAGAAGCTAGAGTTTCAAATGATGTATCGAAAATGCATATTAAATATGTATATCGATTAACGAAATCGATTCGTTGATCAATGAATATTGATGCAACGATAAATGAATTCAAAACCAGTACAGAATGTGTTAAAATGTATTCAAATAATTGATCGAATAATTATTAAATATTTGATGTACATATATCCAAATATCGATCGAATAATTATTAAATATTTGATGTACATATATCCAAATATCGATTTATCAATGCGAATCAACATCCCAAGTATGAAGGCACAAAAACATTACAAGATACACATACTTACTGATAACGCCAAAAATAAGCTCCTAACTCTATGTCGGTGTTAGGTTAAAATTTGTATATATAAACAATGTAAAATTTGAATTGCTTACAATTTTACAGCTAAATCTAATCGAGGGCATAAACAATGATGTCCTGATCAGCGCTGTGCTCTCTGGGAATCATGTGTTCGTCCAGCATCCGCTGCATCCATCGCACCCATCGTTGCATGCGCTACAGAAGGGTATGTTCGATAGCTACTCAACAATGGATGCGCCCATGTTGCCGAGCATTGAGATTAGTGCCGTCTGTGTGATGCCCATCAATGGGGTTTGGTATCGCGTGCAAATTATCGATAGTGATGCCGACGATAAGGAGCTCTGTCTGGTTAAATTCCTGGACTTTGGTGGCTATATGAATGTCAGCTTTAGCGATTTGCGTCAAATACGTACAGACTTTATGACACTGCCATTCCAGGCAACTGAATGCATATTGTCCAACATCGAGCCAATCGGTAAGCTAATAGCTACACACTATTTCTTTACTTTGTACTTATTCGTTTCCCCCTTTTGTTTGTAGATGATACCTGGTCGGCCGATGCGGCTGATATCCTCAACAAATTAACCAAAGGCACTGTCTTGCAAGCACAAGTCGCCGGCTATAATATCCATAATATACCAGAAATATATTTATTTGCTTCTCTAGGTCCAAATGTAAGTAATACCACATAGCAATGACAGAGATGGCAAGCGAGCGAGATTGTGTGAGAGAGTGAGAAACAAAGAGAGTGCACACTTGTGCGTCTCATTCTTTTAAAAATGTTAAAATTATATACTTAATGCATTTTTAGAAATTCTGCTTTTATTAACTTCAAATTAAAGTTTTTATTTTCAATATGAACATAATTTAAATAGGATAAAAAGTGATATATTTTTATTGAAGTTAATATAAGCTACATTTAAATTTGTTTCTAATTAATATTTGAATTAATTCATACATTTTTCTATTACAGAATGTAATTTTTATCAATAAGGAACTTGTCGCCAGAAATCTCGCTAAGTGGGTCGAGATGCGTGACTAACAGCCTTCATGAACAACAAAGTTAAAATAAAACATAGAAATTACAACAACAGCAAATATAACAGTAGCAATAACCGCAGCAACATCAACAGCAAATGCAACTTTAACTAGCCGCTAAAAGCTTAAGTCCCAAAATGCAGAAATGCCCACAACAAATGGAAAAACACAACATAAAAAGTTTTAGAACGTGACTGAGCCTAGAGCCCGTATTTTATATATAAATACAAAACACAAACACAAATACAACACACATGCATATACATTCATGTAACGTAACAACCACACACACAACTAAACATGCATACATACACCCTGCATGCATACACCCACAAAACAAGCATGCATATATATGTAAAATCAAAAAAAAAAAGGAAAACAAATAGCAATTTTTGTATCAATTGCAATGCCTCTTCGATTTGTTTGTTGAGCTCTGATCCATAGCTGATCTCCGCATATAGGCAACTAACTAACTAAACTATCTAAATTAGTTAAAATGTGTATAGTGCTAAGGGGGGATTCGACGGCTGAGTTGGTCGGCTGTGTATGTTAAGGATTTTTGCACTAGTATAAAAACAAATTCTCGGCAGTTGCGTTGGGGCACACACACACATATATACTCACACACAACACTAACATACACACACAAAACCAACAAAACGCTTAAGATATTACCATACTCAGATAATAAGTAATAATACTTAGTGTAAATAGTTTTTTTTTGTTTTTTTTTTTAATATATACAAAAAAGTCAAGGCAACGTATCGTCAAAAGCACTATATAAACATTATATATTTATTTTTTACAAATCTTAATTTGCGATATGTCAGTTGTATAGAGTAAAGTAGAAGAACATACTTTAGCTCAGAAATAATTAACTTTCATATTTAAAATTACATTTCTTATTATGATTTTGATTATCTGTGTTTATTATATTACTCAATCCGTGAATAGTACAAGCATACTTCAAGAATGTGTATTATTTTTTAAACAAAAAACTAAAAAAAAAGTACATAAAAGACGTGCAAGGCCAAAAAAAAACTTATAACAGACAAACCGACGAGGTTTGTTTAATACATTAAAGAAAATTATATACATATGTATACAGTTATGTTAACAATTACTTCGCCCACTCCTCCACCCGAATATGCGTGTGTGCCATTGTTAAGATCTACCCCATAATGAGAAACTTCGCAATATTGAAACTTTAGGCAGTTATGTAAATAAAAATAGCAGAAACAATAGCAACTAAAGCAATTTGACACGAGCAACAACATTAATTGTTTACAAACTAGCATTATAAAATTCATACATGCATACAAATATATAGATATTTAAAGAGTATATATGGTAATAGAAGCGGTAATTGTTTATCTTAAACTCTGCTCTCTGCGCAGCGCCAAAGAGTTTATTGATAAAACGAGGAAAACAAATATGTAAGTTAAATATCATGCCTTTTGTATATGTATTTCTATGCAAAACCTTTCTCCCAGCTAAATAACAACAAATATTTGGGTCTATCACAAAGAATAAGAATCCACAGATAAACACCCAGATATTTATGTAAAGATCACAAGAATGATGTGCTATAATTTCAATATCTGTCTCTATCGCAGGAAAAAAAAACAAATAGTCGTTTTGTTAGCATAAGCGTTGCATATGTATATGTATATCGTATCATACATACCCACAAACTACACCCACACTTATTTACACCCAAACAAAAAAAATGCTATATTTATTTACTAATGTCGTATATTTTAGTTACTAAAAATTCGTTTGCCCCAAAAGGCTAATTAATTTTAATTAATTGATAAAAAAACAAAAAGAAAAACGTACAAGTGTTGATAAGAATACATTTGTATATTCATATATGTCAACTTATGAGACCTGGCGCTTAATTTTGTTTTAATTATATTTTGTTGTAATTAAAAATTATTTGTTTTTCTTTTGATTCCTTTTTTGCCTTAAATTATCATTCAGCACCTTTGCTTTTTTACGCAGTGCATGGAATGGTGTTCGCCGAGAGATTTCACAAAAACGTTGTTCACCATTCGTAAGTGGCTCATGCAAAATACAAAATATTTAATAAACAAATAACTGAAAGAAACAAACAAAAATACAACAAAAAAAAGCAAAATATTGTAGTGCAAATTTGTAGAATTGTAAAGAGTGCGGCGCTTTTTCATTATTGTTTTCATTGTCTGATTTTGAATTAAAAAACAAAATAATACTTATTATTTAGCATATATACATACATAATAATACTTATATGTAGCATATAAATTACATATTATTATGATTATGATTATTATGATTATAATTATCATTATTATAATTATACACAAGTTGTCAATGTTTTTAGTGTTTTTAATTTCTCGATGTAAAAATTTTCACTTGTACAATTGTTGATAACTGATTAACTGACATACATAAATACATGCAAGCATAAGTAACATAACACAAACACTCATACATACACACATTAACTGACATGCATAATAAATGATGTAGAGCACATATTAAATCTAAATTTAACGTCTAGTTATCGTGTTATTCTATTTCTATTCTATATTTTTTTCGTTCTTTACGTTAGTAATGCTGAGACGATAAATACAAATAAGAATTAATTTATAGACACATTCAAGTGAAAATAATTTACAAAACCTTAGCTATTAACTAAATATTAAATTAAAGCAACTATTAAAAATAAAAACTACTGAAAATTCATAAATTTCTTTTTTCTACTGGTTGGCATTTGAAATTTGGTTCGAAGCTTTAACAAGTGACAATATAAATGTTGATGTCAACAGCATTTGCATTTTAAGTGTCACTGACAGGCATCTCTACAAGCGTATTAAGCGTTATGTTAATAACACTTGCTTAACATTTGCACAAATGTAAGCTGACAGCTTTTCCGCTGTTTAAGTTGTTTTCTGTTTTTTTCAGCTGGTGTCAACAGTTGTGTTTTGAGATCTGTTGGTATTGAACGTGAAGGGTATGCCAAAGTCGTGTTTGCTTGTTTCCAGTTCAACAGATTTTTCCTTCAAGTCAATTGTAAAAACTTCTTGTATTTCAATTTCGATGTTAAATACGCGCATTTAGTTGTTGAAAAGAAAATGAGATAAAAACTATAGTGTTTATAATAATACTATACCCAGCTAACAATCTAAATTTTTAATAGTTTTTGCGAAGCAGCTTTTTAGAAAATTATATTTTGTACATTTCATGAAATAAATAAAAATAGATTTTGTTTCTTACAGATATAATATAGAACAAGATATTAACTAAGACAAGCATGCAGTTATACATTAATATATATAATATATTATTAATTAATATATGTATGTATGTATATTCATATTATTTTTAATTATTCATTTTAAATATTACTTGTACCCCTTAGGTACTTCCACTTGTGGACGACAAGTTTATAATAGCCTTGGCTCAGGTCAACTTTATACTGCATATAAAACTTGATATCGACTTCTTGCGTAAATATATTGCTCTCGTCTGCAGTTGCGCGGTACTTTTCTATGGATATTACTGCTTAAAGAGAACTTGATTATAACTGTCGCGACGTCTATGTGGAAGTTACTAATCAAATGCCTATTTTGCAAGTATATTTTCTTGGTATTTACAACAGCAAAATGACAATCTGTTTCTGTTTTGTTCTTGTTTTCTTTGACGTCTTTTGAAATGTGGTACAGTGATCAGCGGTTACAGTGAACCAACAAGATACAAATTTTTTATCAGGTATGGATGAGTAATCTACAAGAATATTTTCAGCCAGATTCAGAGGTCATTCTGCTGTTATACCCTGTAACTATTAATATGCATATTATTCATTAAAAACAATCGTGTTGATTTTTAGCATGCGTGCATTTTGAATTTTATTTGGGCTACTAAAAGTACAGAGTATACTTAATCGATATTTTGCTACCTACACCTGTCAAATCAGCTTTGCATATATGTAAATATGTATGTGTATATGTCATTGCAAATACCTACGATTTTGTTTGGTTATTTGAAGAATCACACCTAATTCTGTACCAGAGAAAAGGGTATTTCATAGTCGAATGCATTTGTCTGAATATAGAGACAAGTGCGTAATTGAGTACTTAAGCATTGGGCATAAGGTACCTGTAGGTCGACCACTCCCGAGCATTTTCTATCTTTATGTTTACATAAGCTATTCATACCATGTGCATATTTATTTATGTATTCATAACAATAAATATGTGTTTTGGCTACGCGAGGCTTGTGTACAGGGTATCTCTATAACTTTAATAGATGACCTTTATAAGCTTTTTCATGTGTGAAAAAGTGGAATTGGTTACAGGGTATCTCTTAGTGGGGTAGGCAATATAAGATGGCTATAGATGAGCATATTTATTTGTGTGCTTTGGTGTAGGGTATCTTTCAGTCAAGAACACACGCACATATCTCAACCGAGAAAAACGCGGAAATGCGTCAGTTTGCGCCTTGCTTTGAAGTGTTGAGTGCCTCTAATAATTCTAATTATGGCAATTTGCAGAGTTCCCGCCATATTCACCCGCGATCTCGTTCTCTCTCGCTCTATCCCTTTCTCTAGCTTACGTACTTACTCCCACATGCTCGATCTGCCAGGTGATACCAAGAGCAGGCGTTGCTGACGATCATGGTGGGGTTATGTTGATCAAGTGATGATGGTAATGATGGAGGCGTGATTAAACTATTTTGTACAGCTTAATGCTTTCCTTTAGTTCAACTCGTTGCTGTACTCAATGCAGCTGTACCTGTACCTTTATCGGAATGTGCACACTGCGAGAAAAAGCAAGTTTGTTTTTATAAAAATAATAATAATGATACCAATGCAAGCGTTGGTATTATTATTATTATAATAATTATTAAAATTAATTGAGAAATATTTATGAAATTCTGTCCAAGCCTTGAACCAATCCGCTTGCCAAAAAAATAACAATCAGACGAGCCCAATCCTAAAACGAACTATTTTTTTTTAAAATGATTATTGATTTGATTATTGTTGCAACGGAAAATTTGATAGATTTATTTTACTCGAGCTTATAAAGCTGCGTTATTTTGAATTTGCTGAAAGATTTATACAAAATTAGAAAACTGTATATTTCACTTTTTAATCGGGAAGCAGATTCACAAAGCAAAACCGACAATTTTTGAGTGGTTTTTTAATGTCACAGTGAGTAAAAGTTTTTATAAAAATATTTTGAATATTCATATATATATTTATAATTATAATATAATTTGTTCCTATTGGAATTAAAAAAAAATACAAATAAAAAATTATAAAAATTTCAGTCTGCTCGCACTTGCCACTTTCTCTAAGTGTGGCTGTATCTGTACCTTTTAGCTGTACCAGTACGAGTACCGGTTGACTTACCTGTGCGCTGAGTTCTGTTGCGATTTGCTAGTTGTGATGGTTCTTAAAGCGCTCAAAGCTCACCGCTGCTTCAGTTCTAGCCGTGGCATTCACGGCATCACAACTCGACACAACACTAATATAAAAAGCCGTAATAATAATTGTTAAAAACAAATTAATTAAATAAACGCGACTTGTCGGCCTTTGGTTGTAGGGTTTTTTGTTGTTCGTTTCATCAAATACAGTCGCTCGTACATTGGGACTCGTTAAAAAACACATTTACACAAAATTATTAACTCAAACGCTTGCAACTTTTTGTTGTTAATTTATGTTTTTTTGATTTTTTTTTTGCTTTTTAAATGTGCGGCAGTGCATAAAATTGAAAACAACACTACGAAATAAAAAAAAACAACAGAAACCAAGTTGAAGGGGCTTGGGGCAACCCAGTATTAATTATCACCTTGCAACATGGAATTAAAGACAATGCCACAGACCATGGCCAATGGTAGTCCACAAGGCAATAAGACAGATGTGAGTATAAGTACCAGTTCCAGTTCCAGTTCCGCGTTCCATCTCGCCTCACACCCCTCGCTGCATTTTAATTAGCAACCGTTGAACTGATTTCAAGTAGTACTTTTGAGTGTTTTCTATACTTGAGTAATTGAATATTACCGGGAGTAAAAAAAAGAAGAAAAAGTTGGTAACAACAGAACGCCTGTATCCACAGAGTTGCTACAAAACGTGGGTGTTTTCCCAGATTGTTGCGATTGTTAAATTAAGTTTTATGATTGTGTGATCATTAACGGGCATGCGAGCTATACGCACGCTAGCCATAAAGCACATGTCTTCATAGCGTTTATTGGACGCGATATAAGTTTGTTTCTTTTTTTTAAAAACCAGGGCAAATTATCTAATACCAAACTACATATAGAAAAAAAAGGGGGGGGGGGTGGGGTAACACAGCCAGTTATAGTACCAGATCTGAGCAATTATTATTAGCTCTATTAAACACAACAATAATAATAAAAAAATAAAGAAACTGGCTCGAGGCGGATTATGTACGCAGATATCAAAGAAAAAGAGCGAGGGAGAAAGACAGAGAGAGAGAGAGAGAGAGAGAGAGAGAGAGAGAGAGAACAGAGGGCTGGGGAAGAAAAATATTTTTCTTCTCAGACAACTAGACAACACACGACATAGGAAGGTATTTCCCCTAGTTATTGCTTGATCAATAAAAACTGTGAATTACAAAATATTACATGTAAATGAAATGGGACGTAATTGTAATGATCCTTAATCAATTGTGAATATGCGTTCTGGACTTTTTTGATAGATGTAAAAAACCACTGTCAACCAAAATACTTATCTTTAAACATACAAAAAGATAATTGTTGAGCATATTCATTTCATGTCCTTCAGCTCTTCACTTGTACATCATTAAGACTTATAACACCTAGATATATATGTCTTTAAGTATCGAAAGTTCCTGTGATATATGTGTGTTTATAAACTTTGAGAATGGATCCTTTTCAATGATGATGAAATAAAAATGGATCGTATTAGTCTTATAGATCGATGAGATCTTTACTATAATTTATGTATATTCTGAACAAAATGTAATTTACCTTTAGAAGTTTAGGGTTTGTAATGAAAGTAATTTTATTATCTTAGTAAGATCTATGTTTTAATCCATAAGAATTCCCATTACTACAGTTTTTATCTTTTCCAAAGTGCTAAACAATTTGATATTGAATTTTTTTTGTAAGTCATAGAGATCAACTTGTGTGAACTTAAATTTTTAATAATTATTATAATAAAATTAGCATGCATATGCGTACATATCAATAAAATTTACTGTATTTTTTCTCACATTTTTTCAATGATCACTCAGATAAAAGTATATTTTTGTATAAAATTAAAGTGATCTTTCTTTTCCTCTGTTTGTTAAAGCTTTTAAAGATTATATCTTAAATCTCGATATTGATATAGTCTATGCAACCGATGTATCTGTTCTTCAATATAAAAAATACGATTTGTATACAAGTCACACTGAATTGTCTTATCTTTGTAGAACGTTAATATCTAAAAATATATACTTATATAGATATATATTTTTTGGTACAAGATATTGCAACATTTCCTCCGACACGGGCTGTGTCATTGTTTGATAAAACAAACAGTCGACAGTCATTTTCTTTGTACATTCAACTGTAATAAAAGAAGTTCATAAATTTATTTAATATTTCGACATCTTATTATTAGCGGCAATTAACTTTTCAGATATGCTCTATATTGTTAAGAAAGAAAGAGAGAGAGAGAGAGAGAGAGAGAGAGAGAGAGAGAGAGAGAGAGAGAGAGAGAGAGAGAGAGAGAGAGAGAGAGAGAGAGAGAGAGAGAGAGAGAGAGAGAGAGAGAGAGAGAGAGAGAGAGAGAGAGAGAGAGAGAGGGACCGAGACAAGTTGAACTTTATTTGTATTTGCTCACAATTTCTGAGAAATAGTAAAAAGCTGTTTAAATATTTATAAACATAATAATAGATTTTTAATAAGACCTATACTAGATACTAAGCTCCTATATGTGCATACTTTATACTACACATGTATATTCATGCATATTTAGTCACATATGTGGATATGATCAAATACTGTCTGAACTATGAGTGCATTTCCCGATTTTTAGTTTGAATCATCAACTGGTTTTCAGTTGGCTAATGCAATGTAAATATGTTAAACCAAATGGCAAATATTTTCAATGGGCATCGCAATGTGTTAGGGCAAATTCAGCAGTATCATTCTGCGGTTTTTCTTATTGTCAGCTGTGTGTATACCCTGTAAGAAGGTATTCTCAAGTTTGTTCTATTTATATATGTGTATTCGATAAAGCTGAAAAACTGAACCACATAAGCTATATGTACATATTTTTGAATTTCGTTCCGTCTGCATGCCATAGTTGATTGAAGATTCTTTAAAGTTACTTTAAATATATAGCTACAAGCTTATGAGTACCAAAGCCATTGAATGGTTCTTAAAGCAGTTCCATTTAACTGTAAATGATATATTGTTTAATTACGACGTATTGTCTTGAGTTTTGATATAAAAATGTCAGAAAATTGAATTATGAATAAAAGTTAATTTATAGTTATATATCTAGCAGAAAGATACGAAACGGTAATTGAAAATAAAAGATCATATCTCTTAGTCAAGTGACTGTCGACTGCAGCATTGTTACTTGTTTTAGTCATAAAATTGTGCATTAGTCAAATCTTGTTTTTTCCAAACGATTAGCTGCTATTGTTGTTGTTGTTGTTTTAGCTAGGCACTAGAATTGTGGATGTGAATAAGTGACGCACATTATCTAAATGTATAATTACTTGGGGTAATTTCCGCAACTTTGTTATTTTCAAACTTCTGCAAAGTTTTGTGCAAAGGTTTTCCGCAAGTCTGGTTTTGTGTTTGTGTTTTTGTTTTGGTTCTGTTTTTGTTCTTATCAACTAATTGCTCTTTTATTGTCATTTAATCATTTTTCGTGTAATCTTATCGAACTTATGAATCAAATATGTCAATATTTTAACTGCGATTTACTTTATGCGCGGCTACGCTTCAATCAATTAGAGTATTGCCTGTACATAATTGTAAAACTTATAGATGGACAATAATAATAGGGTGCAAAGTTCGTCCAAAATCGAGTGCACCTCGTGTGCTTTTTATACCGTGAACCCATTGAAAGGGTATACTGGTTTCTAGCAATTGTATGTAACAGGCATAAGGAAGCATCTCTGACCTCAATCTGTTTTCAACTGTAGATTCTCGTAACCTCGATATCTTGACCCGTTTCAATAATATCGATTTAAACATTTGGCTTGCTTACCATATCTTGGAGCTAGAGCCATCAATGTGAGTGTGTTATGTTCCTGTAATGCAGGCGCAGTTTTGGAATATTTGGATTTTGGACACCTCCACTCGCCGCAAATATATTTTGTGTATGTGTAAATTTGAGTATGTTTGTATCAATGCAATTAGGTGGAAAGGGTATCACTTAGTTGGGCGCTTTCCTTTCGTTTGACTGGCTTTTATATACTGTGTGGTTTTTAACAAACTTGTCAAACACGTGTTTTGCTTTGCCAGAGTTATGACAAATGCTGTATCAAGTAAAGTTGAACTTATATCTGAGTTCAGGTATGTAATAGAATGTAATGGGAATCTGTAAAGCTGATTATTTGCAAAAGCAAAGCGAAGCCGGCCGGAAAATGTAGCGAACAAATTAGTGTTCACCTTTACTGTTTATTGTTTTTGTTTATTTGTTTTCTGATCTCCAGTAACTGCATGTTAGTAACTTTTATTTGAGTGAATTTACTTACTAATTTAATTTAATACTTAAATAAATAAAAATAACCGATTTTTGTAAAACATATTATATATGGACTGTCCAGTTTTAAGTTTTAAACGGCTTTATTGAGTACTATTAAATGTAACGCAAAGAGGAGTGTACATTATTTTAATGACATCTATGATCGGTTGAAAACTAATAATTTTTTTAAAAATTATTTCAAATTCTGACCATTAATAATGTTCGCTTATGTTCGCTGATGAATATCTAACCCGATTTATATTAAGATTCGGGGTATAACATAACTATCCCTATGCTTTATTCTAATTCGGGAAATTCCCAAGCATTTTGTCACTGTCAGATAGTAATGTATGCGTTAATTGTGACTATATATATAAATATAAACATATGTATATATAAATATTTATATATATGGGTTATCTGTTGTATTGTAAGTATTACCAACTAGACTAAAACGGGGTTTTTCTTTTTTTTTTTGCAAAACACTGCGCACTGGAATTCGGTTGTTTGCCCAAGCTGTGGGCCAAATATTTATTCTGGAGTCTGAGAATTATGTGCAAACATCAACCCGACATTAAATAAATTATGTATCATGTTTAGATGTGATAACATTGACTGATATCTTTGGGGCTTATGCAAAGCGCAACCAAAGCAAATTTCATAACACAATACCAGAGATATCAAGATGATGATGGGTATGATGATGATCTACATACACTAATCTAGAACATATTAATAATTTTCTAATAACTAAACATTCTTCAAAAATCGTGTCATACAAACAAATTTATTAATTTAAAAACAGTTAATGTATGAGTTTATCTTAAAGATAATGATATTTTTAAGTTTTAAATGAAAAGTAAATTGCTTTATATGTTATGATATATGACATGACATACGAACTAGATAAACGATAAAAATAAAAGAAAATCGGTATACATACATATATGTATATTTAAAAATGTTGTATTTTATGGTGTTTAATTAATTAATGCTTTTTTAAATTTATCTATCCATCTATTTATTGTCATATCACCAGACTGATGAGAAGGAGGCGCAAAAAAAGGAGACCGAGCGCACCAATTGGTCGAATGGTCTGGAATTTTTAATGTCCTGCATATCGGTATCTGTCGGCTTAGGCAATGTCTGGCGCTTTCCATTTACCGCATTTGAGAATGGAGGCGGCGCATTTCTTATACCCTATATAATAGTGCTCTTTCTTATTGGTAAGCAAGAAAATAGTAAAAACATGTTAACTATTACAGTTAACTAAATATACTTTTTGTTTGCATTCTTAGGCAAGCCTATGTATTATCTAGAGATGATAATTGGCCAATTTACAAGCCAGGGCACCGTTAAGATCTGGTCCATCTGCCCATCGTTCCTGGGCGTGGGATATGGCCAAGCGTTTGCCACGATCTGTATTATCACCTACTACTCCTCGCTGTTGGCCCTGACCCTCTATTATCTGTTCGTATCGTTTCAATCGGAGTTGCCTTGGTCCTATTGCCGGGATGAGTGGGCCAACTGTGTTAACTCCCGGCCAACTGAATATGAGGAGTCCGCGATGGTGAATGCCAGCTCTGCATTGATCCGTGCAGATGATTCCAATGTTACCAAGTTGCAAAGCAGTTCAGAGCTTTACTTTCTGTAAGTATATTGAAGTCAACCGTTTATTTAATAAAACTAGTTTTAAAAAAAGTTAAAAACGAAATTTCAAAATATTTTGAAAAACAATTCACCTAAAACTTTATTTAATTTAATAAGTTGTTACTTTTGCAAGTTCTAATCGAAGTTATTATAGGAACCGCACAAAAGTGTTCTTATTCTTTTTAAATGTGTTAAATTTAAACCCAAAAATGCAAATATAACACAGAAAACATTTTTTTTCGTTGTATATATATATATATATATAATATATACTTATATATATATATATATATATACATATATATATATATATATATATATATATATATATATATATATATATATATATATAATATATACTTATATATTACGAAATCAAAAGCCGGAATGCACCTTTATACAGATTAGTTTTTTTAATAAAGCATATTGAATTGAATTGATTTCCAGTAATGTGGTAATTAAGGAGAAGGTGGATATTACGGATGGTATAGGAACACCCGATTGGAAGCTAACCATCGCCTTATTAGTCGCCTGGATTGTCATATTCCTGGTGATAATGCGCGGCGTTAAGAGCTCTGGCAAGGCGGCATATTTCCTGGCACTGTTCCCCTATGTGGTGCTCTTCGTATTGTTGGGCCGAGCTGTCACCTTAGAGGGTGCCGTCGATGGCATTATATTCTTTCTGGAACCACAATGGGGAGAACTACTCAATCCCACCGTCTGGAAAGAGGCTGTGGTGCAGTGCTTCTTCTCGTTGGCTGTGGGCTCTGGCCCCATCATCATGTTTGCCTCCTATAATCGATTCGATCATAAAATATACAGGTTGGTGTACAATATCTATATGTATGTATATAAACCCTTCATAAATGGATGAAACGGGTATATTGGTATATTGGTCACGCAAGCCCTTTAAGTAGCTAGACTTGGAACTTAAGATTTTATAAATATATTCTTTCAAAAGAAAAGGCTTATAATTCTTTCGGTAGCTCTCACAAATTTCAAAGTTTCGTATGTTAAAAATTTCTTTGTCAATGATGTTTGATCTAAAAAATAAATTATTAGAAAATACGATAACATTTGTAGATTGCTCCTTAACTATATACTGGGTATCTACTAGGCGGGCAACTTCATTTTATATGTTTATAGATTTTTAATTTACTAGCTGGAGGCTTTAAATTGAAATCATATAATCTTTAGCTCTCACTATTTTCCAAGTATAACTAATTACAAAATTATTTATCTTCAAACATTGATCAATAAAGTTTGATCTATAAAATAAATTATAAGAAAATACGATACCCGTTAATAACCTTTGCTCGTAAACTACATACTTCGTATCTACTAAGCAATCAACTAATTTTTATATTTTGACATATTTTTACACACATTAAATTCTTTATAGAGACGCCATGATTGTGACCACTTTGGATACCCTGACAAGTCTCCTCGGTGGTATTACCATATTCGCCATACTGGGCAACTTGGCGCACAATTTGAAGACGGACAGTATCCGTGATGTGGTGCGCAGCGGTACGGGCTTGGCGTTCATTTCATATCCGGATGCGATATCCAAATTTAAGGCAGTCCCGCAGCTCTTCTCGGCCCTCTTCTTCTTCATGCTGTTCGTGCTGGGCATTGGCTCGATTGTGGCACTGCAGAGCACCATCGTGACAATAATATGCGATCAGTTCAAGTCGTGGAAGTATTGGAAAGTCGCATTGGCCACATCCATTTGCGGTTTCCTGATGGGCTTGGTTTACGTAACGCCGGTACGTTTTGATTCAAGAACTTGCACAACACATATATCAAGCTCTTGTGTTTATACAGGGCGGTCAATGGATCTTGACACTGGTGGATTTCTATGGTGGCACCTATGTAGTCTTCATATTGGCCATTTTTGAATTGGCAGGCATTGTGTGGATATACGGTGAGATATTATAAAATCCAAAGGCAATTCTAATGCCGAGCATTATGAATTTAAAAAAAAAGACGGTCAAAATTTTGATTTATCAAAATCTTCCTTATTTTTATGATTTTTGCCCATTGATTATCATTTAAAATTGTCCTGCATTATAATTAGAATATAGTAAACTGTTATATAAAATTAACAGAATTTTTGATCAAAACTTATGCAGATATATATATATATATATTTCAATGCATCATTTTTGTTTAGGACAACCGATTTCAATGCGAAATGGCGTATTATTCTTATGCATGCTATTTATCTTTTCTACAATAAATTTATCATTCTCTTCAAGGTCTGCAAAATTTCTGCGATGATATTGAATTCATGTCCAATAAGAAAGTTTCACTGTACTGGCGCATGTGCTGGTCATTCTTCACGCCGGTCATGATGATAGTGATATTTATTTATTCGATGGCGACCATAACGCCCATTAAGTACAGTGATACATTTTTCCCGGTTGCTGGCGATGGTAAGCTCACTTATTATGATCTATAATCTAGTCTAATGCTGGTTTTTCTATCAAAAGTTGCTGGCTGGGTGCTCTTTACCGTGGGCGCTGCACAATTTCCTCTTTGGGGCTGGTGGTACATCAGTACCCATAGGCGTGGCAGTTTCGCAAAGGTAAGCTGGCAATTTAAAAGACTCAGAATAGTTCGGAACGTTATAAACTCGCTTCTTTGCAGTCATTCAAGGCCTCGATGAAGCCCAGCGATAAGTGGGGACCAGCCAATCCTCAGCTGCGACGCGATTGGCTCATATTCAAAGGCGATTTGGCGGCTAAACGGGCAGCGATTGCGAAATCGGACAAAATGGGATTCTTCCGACAAAAGCTCTATAATATGTGCGGCAAAAGCACCTAGTTAAAATGGAGATTATTCATATTGTGTAATGTATATATGTATTAAATATCTAGTTGTATGTCACTTCAGCCCTTATTAAGCCAAAGGACAAGCTATAAACAAACCGAAACAGTTACCAAAATTTATTATATTAAATCAAATTACAGAATATCCCACATATAGATAAGTTGATCTTGTCGCGTCCGTTTTTTTGTCACAAAAAAATATACACACGAATATTTTCCTGACCAATTCGATTGCAGGTCGTCGATTGTCGAACATTCTCGACTTTAAGATTTAATTATTAATTTAAAAAATAAGAAGTTTTTTACATGTCGAAAGTCCAAATATATCGAAAAATTACATTATTTGTATTTACTTTAAAATAAAGCATTTTTATATCTTCAAGGTGTAATTATTTTATTTTGGATTTTTAAAAAAGTTATTTGAAAAATTATCAAAAAATATTTATTAAAAATACTAATGAAATCGAATTTTCAAAATTAATTTTATATAAATGCGACGCAGTTTTATTGAAATTATTTATTTTATGCATTGATCCATTTACTTATAACTCAGTCCATATAAATTAGAAGAATTAAAAGACAGGAATGTGTATTTTTTCATACAAAGCCCTTTATTATGTTAAAGTTTTTCAATTTTTTGTCATTAATTAATAATTTACAATTTTACTTAATTTGTTCTCCCATTTTTGGGTTTCTTGTAATTTATGTTTTATTTATATATATATATATATATATATATATATATATATATATATATATATATATATATATATATATATATATATATATATATATATATATATATATATATTTTTTTTTTTTAAATTTTTTGTTTTATTTTTTTCTTTGTTGTTGTTCATTATTATTATTATTTTTTTCATTTGTTTGCTTCGGTGTGTACATTATAACAGTACACCAATTGATTTATGTAATGGTAAATTTGCTATAAATAGTGGGAATTCTTATGAGGTAAATGCTTAATGAGCAAAAAAAAAATCAGATCAGTTTATACTACATACATATATGTATACAAAATAACAAATCGTAATTCTAATAAACATTCTTAAAATTCATATCCCAAATACAATATTTTTTAGTAATTGTTTTTGTATTATTTTTTGGTTTTTAGTATATTTTTGTTTGTTTTATGTTGTGTACATTTGAAAATGGATTTGTTTAAATCTGTTTTTGGTTTTTGACATAACATCTTTTGATGCGTTTAGGAGCTACATTTTAAAATTGTATTTATTCGGTAATTGTTGTCTTCTATTACTGATTGTGTGGAGGACAGGGAAACGGGAGGGGTATGTATGCATGTGTGAGTGTGTGTGTGTGATGTATTGTTGTTTTGTTGGTATTTTTTAAATCGTAAAATACTAATTTAGCAAATGTAGGCACCCTAAATATTAAAGCTTTTGCAAAACACGGTTCCTCGATAAGATATATAACAATGTTTATTTAATTATACAATACCATTAATTCAAAATAAACTATTTTTAGCCACAGAATTGTATGTAAATTACATTTTTTTTTACTTTTCATTTCTTAAAGAAATTTTTGGTTTTTCTTTTACATAATTTTCATCTTTTTTTTTTTAGCATTTAATTAGGTATTTTTTTTAGTTTAAAGTTTGGATTAGGTAAAGTTTCCATGTTTAAATTACTTTACTTGCTCGTGTTTTCGCTTTGGTTTAATAAAAAATTGTTTCGCGTTTTAAAATTTTTTTTTATATTTCGTTTTTATTGTTTAGTTTAACATAATTGTTTATGCTTAATAAATTGGTCTTTGCTTCGGCTTTCATTTAACTACTGAATACATTACTTTAATACATGTAAAGTCAAATATGATCTTCATTTAGTGTTCTGTTTTTGGTTTTCTTTTGGTATATATAGTATATAGTATTTTTTGTTGTTGTTTGACCGCCTGTACATGTATATTGTATATATGTATAGCCCATTTCTTATTTTCTTGAAATTTTACTATACTATGTCGTATTCCGTTTAGGCCGGATTTCTATTTAGTTATAACATCATTTTAGATTTCGCTGTTTCACCATGGTAAATATACCAAAATTTTGTTCTAGTTTCTGGTTGTTGCTTTTAGGTTGTAGGATTTGCTTCTGTTGTGTTTGTTTTATATTTATGAATTTTTATTGTATAACTCAATTAACTAGAAATGGTAACTAAAGATTTCCAACATTTTGTGATTTTCGCAGTACCCCATGTGCATTACTTTTCGCTGTTGAGAAGAACACACACACACATACAATACAAATATAATACAAATGGAACACGTCCTCAAATCGTGCACAGTGGGCAAGGCGCCAAATATAGAGAACAAAATACACAATGCCCGAAAACAACGGCTATATAAATGTTTAGTTCTGTAAAAGTTTAACTATTAAAGATTTTGACTATATATTTGATTTGATTTGAGTTCAGCCCCAAGCCTATTTTATGCCTGTTCATGCAGCCACTGTGCACTCTATGGGTTAACAAAAGGTTGTGCGATTCTGTTTAGTTTAGGATATCTGATATCATATAGCAGCCATGGCATACACATAGAATGTATGTAAATATTTTTAATATATGTATGTATATGGTTATCGCTTAGGCTTCAGTTAAATGATTTTTTTTTTGGTTGTGTATAATTAAGACCTGTCTTTAAATTTCGGTCCCTCATATCAAAGTTTTTGGTTTACATTTTTTCCTCATTTTTTAATGTTATATTTTGTATCAAGGTATTGTGTTAAGGAAACCAGTTAAAACGGGGTAATTTTTCTTGGTATCATATATATAGGTTTTTGTTCTTGTTATTTATAGTTTTTTTCTGTTTGTTGTTATAGTTTTGATGGAGTGTTGAAACCCAAATATGCATTAAAGTACATAATTTTAAAGCTGGGCGTACTTCAAATCGTATGTTTCCTTCTTTTTCCTTTTTGGTTCATTTTAATTTTTGTTTTTATTTTGTTTTTTGTCTTTTTCTTGACTTAGTTTGTGTTTCTTGTCCATAGTGTTCGTTTGAAGTATGTATGTGTGTGTTTTATTGTGATAAAGCTATTTTGACAGCAGTCTTGAACGTTCATTTCAATTTAATTATTCATTATTATATAAATAGGTATACATTTTTAAGGGTTCTTTTTCATTTTACTTTTATTCGTTATTTAACGAAGGTTTTCTTTTGGTTTTGTTAGTATTTTCTTGGAATTTTTTGTTGTTGCTATCTTTCTGAATCCGAATCGATAACGTAATCTTTGGACTGACTGCAATTAAGAATATATTTCGTTTACAATTTTTAATAAATGTTAGCTTAATTTTTCAATGTATTAGACAATACGGTAAGGTTGTATAGGTTTGGATTCAATGCTGCTAATCGGGAGAGACACGCCAAAAACGGGCTTGCGAAATTCTTGCGTAGATAAACGAAATCACTGAGCGTAACCAATTTAATAAATACGCTATTTTAACGCAGCTTAATGCATATCTTCAATCTGAATGAAATAAATAAATTTTTGCAACAAAAAGTACTTAAATTGATACTAAAAAGCATGAAGCCTATGGATTCGACCAATGGGGATGGAGGTACTATCGCATAAAATACTAATTGAAATTGTATTATTAAAAGGCAATTGCTACGAAAATGTTGGGATGTAATTGACGCATTTCTATTGCAGCGCTGGGAGCATGGTTAATATTGGAGCTACAATAAGAAATCAATTTTGCATAGTTAGCTTGCGAAGCACTACTTTAGTTTCTGTTGATCCTTTGTAGTTCCCTAGTTTTACGGCAGCAGCTAGGCATATTCAATTGGGAAATTCAGATGTATAACTTCATGAACTTTTGTTTGGTTTTTGGTTTTTTATTTGCGACTCGCTTAAAATCGTTTGTGGCTATGCGTTTTATATGAGTGTTTATCATTTTAATATTTTCTTTTTTTTCTTTTTATTATTTTTCATTTACCTATTAAAAAAAATTACTTCAATGCTCTCTCAGTTAATACTTTATAGTATGTCTATGCATTTCCTTTTAGAATCTTTAGAAAACTTATGTAGCTCGGCCACTCTGTTATAACTACTTTATTTATTTATTTTTTTTATTTTTTTACTTTTATGGGTATTTTTTCTTCTCTTTTGTTTCATTACAACTAGTTTGTATATTAAATTGAAATATTTTTTTCTTTTAAATATATTACAAAATTCAGTTAAAATTGTTCTTTAAGGGCTTACAGATTTTATTTACTTGTCTATTATGTATCTCGTACCTCTCTCAAAAGCTAGTCAGGTTCTTAATTGAGTTTATATTTCTTGGGTTTTGCATTTTAAATTTAATTTTTGGAATTTTGTTCTTTTTATAAAATGTTCGTTTAAGCCAGGGCTAGTATTTAGTATGTATGTATATATATCGTACAGTTTTTTTTTACTTTTTTATTTTTTTGCTTATCAATAACATGTATGTTAATCTTAGATGTTTATTTTTTTATGTTTGTAATACATACAACAATTTGAATACTCATAATAACATCTTTGTTTTTGTTACCTATATGCACCAGAATACAACCAAGCACACGCACACAAACACATCCACACATACACACACGCATACACACACAGACGCACACACACACATACTGTAGGGGCTTTTGGGTCTATATTGGGTATGTCGGGCTTCTAACCAAATCTGCAAGCTTAAGTTCCACAGTTGAAATGGGTTTAAGGTATAAATTAAATTAAATATCAATTAAATGTGGATTTTATTTGTTTTTAAGGAGCTTTGTCGGCAGTATACCAAATATATTTGATAAGCCTAATATATGTACATACGTATGGATATAGTGTTTATATATACCAGTCGGATGAGAAACGTTAACGTATTTACGGTAAAACATACAGTAGCTTTCATCGGATATGCCTGCTTCTGATACATAAACTGAACTATTACTAAAATAGAGATTTGTAGACTTGGTATATGTATGCATTTCCTTAGAGGGTTTCTATTTTTAACTATATCTGATCTTTTCTGTAACTGTATTGTTTAAACATTTTGAGCTTTGGTTTCAGCTCTGTTTTGCGTACTTGCAAGGTGCTATGAATTACTTGCATTAAAGGGTAATCTATATACATATACATATATATATACATATATATATATATATATATATATATATATATATATATATATATATATATACATATATATACATAATTAATTTTTTTATTTATTGGGTTGGTTGAGAGGGGGGTGGGGTCTATTGATTTAATCATTCATGAGTTTGCAAGTCACACTTTTTAATTTTTTTTAATGCTATTTAATTCAATTCAATTACTATATAGTATTTTGAAATTTACCAATAATATTCTAGGCTTAGAAAAAAAAATACACCCCTTTTTGTATATACACATATACAGATAAATATATACATTTAAATATATATATATTCATATATATATATATATTCATATATATATATATTCATATATATATAATTTTTTCTATATATATTGGTATATACATGTATGCATATGCTAACGTTTGACTTTTGCTTTTCCCATTTCGAAAGGCTTATTTACAAAAGGCCGATTTCGAAATTAGACTTGTAGAATTACTAATATTACTATTACTCGTATTATTATTATTATTACTATTACTACTATTATTGCATACACGTTCTCTTTTTCTAGTAAATTTATTCTCAGTGATCTTTGAGGCAATCGTTGTGGCATTCGTCGTCGTCGTGGCATTCGTTCTAGCATCGCTATCGATTTCTACTGTTATCGGTTGCGTGATCGATATGTCCGCTGGTATCGCTATGCCCGGGCCGGTGCTGCGGCTGCTGCTGCTTGGCACAGCGTCCGCTTGGTCGAGCCTAGGCTGGGTGCTTAGATCTGGTGAGTTGTTGCTGAACGCATTGGTCGTGGACTCGGCATCCTCCGGTATAGCTGCTATGTTAACGGTCTCAACGATGCGATGTTGCGGATGCGGATGCGAATGCGAATGATGATAGCTTCTCAGTTCGAAGAGCTGCTCGGTTTCCACAGACAACGATGGCGAATGCAGACGCTGCCTCAGCGCGGTTTCCATTCGAGTTGGTGACATGGAGTGCGACATGGGTATTGGTATTGACGTAAATATGGATGTGGTTGCTGATGCGGACGTGGTCGCGGATGTTGTTGCTGTTGTTGGTGGCCTAATTGTTAGCATCTTGATGTTAATCACGGAGTTGGAGCGCTCTCTTTCTGATATTCAGCTGCCGTATTTGTTGGAAGATGCGTAGCTATTAACTGCAGATCCATTTGATGGCATGTGAGTATCAGGCACTAAATGTGGTGTTCTACTAGATATAGGTGGCAAAATAGGGCTTGTTGGCCAATGGTAAGTAGCAGCGGCGTTATTGGATGAGGGTACACTTCTATGCAAAAAGCAGTATGTTAATTCTCAATTAGATCTTTTTGCGACCAAAACTTAATACAGTTAAGCAATTCAATTGTTTATTAATTGTCAAAATTATGTATTGTCATGTATGCGTGTGAGCTCGATCAATATGCCAAAATTATTTAGAGATACATAAATACTTATGATGTGTGAATAAAGCCATGGAATACACTTTCAAGTTTAAAACAATCAAATCAAACTCTTGAGTTCGGTTTTGATACCCTTGCAAAGAATAAAAGTATTAATTTTGAAGCTATCGTGTCATAAAACTTCTAGATCGGACCACAATATCGTATAGTTGCTTTTTATTTCTGACCAAGCTCATATCGGTAAAATCTGTTCAGAATTGAACTTTTTTTCGCTCGAAAAATTTGCATAGATCTCTTTTGTTCGGACTTGACAGTTGCGAGCGTTCCTATGCTATTAAATATTATTTTTATTATTATAATTTTTGTATGCAAGGGTATTACATTTTCGGCACACCGAAGATAACCGTTCTATCTAATTTTATTTTACTTATTTTCCTTCTAATTTATTGTATTTGTTTGCCATTGAAAAACAAAATGCAAATTGATAGCACTCACAGACATTCTTCATCAAAATAATCATATGAATCTTGCATAGAAGCAAATGCCACAAATTGTAATAACGGGTCTTTGCAATTTGGTGTTTGGGGTCTCAACTAGTGGATTGTTTGTTACAACGTCGTACAATGGCTCATACATACACACAAATGATTTTATAGCTGAATTCCACTGAAGGGTATTGTGTATTTCGATTTATATCGAGATAGTAAATTGAAATCGATTCCTCAAATGCACATAATTTCATGTTTCTTTAAGGTTTAACCTTTTCATAAAAAAATATCTATATAAAATATTTGTGCTTTTATTTTAAAGTCATGGTTGTTCCCAATTCTACATCAATTAGCTAATACATTTTTGGTTGGTTCTCAATTTAGAAAGAGCTTGTGAAGCAACTGGAAACAATGTCATTTAGAATGCTCGCATAATTCAGTGGAATTCAGCTCAAATAGCAACCAATGGTGATGAGATGTGTGTATGGTGACAATGATCGAATGCTGCTGACGATGCGCATATTTGCTTAGCCTGAACCAACTTTCCGGCTTTGCACAGCACTCACCTTGAATGGGGGAACAGCATTGGGGCCGTGTTGAACATGGATTGGGGCGTGGGCTGTTGTATCGGCTGTATGGCAGCAGCGGCGGTATCTGGATGTAGAAAGTTACGTCGTTGCTCGAGGCGCTCCTGGTGCTGTGTCAGGCAGCGCGATAATAGATCTGGAAGGCTCTCCATGTGCTCCTATCAAAGTGAACGTTTAAGTTATCGAAGTTGTGTCCAGGTATCAAAAACATATTAACTATATGGAATAACATTGATCGCGCTTTTACTCACTTGAAGACTTTGCATTTTGTCCTCTAGATTTGTTAGGCGCTCCTCGATGGCGTCCTGCCGGCTAGACATGTCCGATATTATTTCATAGACCGTATTTTGTGTCTGCGAATAATGCGAATAATTGATACCCTTTTAGATGATGTTGCATTTTGAAGACTCTATAATAATTATGGATTGTTAGCTACCTTGGCCATATCGGTTATTGTATTTGCATTATCCATTAGTTTGCGTTGATCCATTTTAACTTTTCGCAACCTATTGGCAGGTGGAAGAATTATCAAGTTCGTAAACAAAATTATTGAAATCGTGTAGCACGTGGTAAACACAAAAGTACATTTATTTTTATTATATATATTTTTTTTTTTAATTTTATAGAAATACTTCTAAAGAACCATATATTGTACTGAGGCTTACATTTGCCACTTGATTGAACCAAGTTTTATAGACGGAATGTAAGACGCAGCAGCAGTGAATAGCTTTTTATATGTTCGCAATACTTGGCTTACATCGGACCACGGGCCCAATATGGGTCAATACAGTTTTCAGATAAATATTTTGATGTAAGAAAATTTAGGAAAATTTTCCATAAAATAAATGTTGTGGTTGTGTTTAGAATTGGTTGTGCCGATATAAGTGTTTATCAAAAAAAATATTTATAGGTTTTTTTTATGGTTAAATAATTTTTTTTTGTTTAGCGTTAAGATTGCAGAAAATCATATAAAGAAATATCATCAGAGAGTTTTTTTTTATTGATTTTGTTGAAATTTTCAATTTTTCTAATAATGAGTGTTATATACATATTTGTACATAGATGATTTGAGCTATATTGAAATTAAGTATGATATGTCTTAAAGCTCGTGTTAAACGGAGCGCAGCTTTAAAAGCACCAAAAGCTACAACAGTGACAATAAAAAAGCTCGCCCATGAGCGTTACGTAGTGTATGCATTACAGTTACTATAGTTTTTTTTTTTTATGTTAGTTATATATTTATGTATATGTTTATATATATAGCATAAATCTAGGTTATGCCTAAATTGTGTAAGTTGTTGGTGTTTTGCAAAAGCTGTTGATACTTTTAGATATGAGTTTCTGGAAAATTAACGCTGCATGCTAGGTATTGTGGCTAGTTTTCGGTATTATCATAACGTAAAAACAGGGCTTTACAACCTATTTACAGGCTAGTAAAACGAGTTCAATCATTTAATTATGTAGACTTCTTTGTTCATTAATTTTTAGTTGGTTATTGCACTCATTGAATATTATATTCATGTTAATTCATTTGTTCGGTAATGATATGTACATTTAGTATTATAAGCAGGCTCTAGACACTCAAGATTAATTGCATATATGTTGACCCCAATTTGTTACGGTGCTAAGCATTAGGATTCGTTACTTGCTGATCTTAAAGCAACTATGCGAAAGCTTGAAAAATTTAAATCGAAAACTAAGAGAATTCACAATCGTAGCATACTTTTTCTGGCTCTGTATTAATTTCATTTGAAAATTTCAGAAGTTTTTCCATTTAAATATTAAAATTGGTATGCTTTTTCAATGTGTTTTGAAAACTAGGTATGCAACACAAATTTTAAAAAACTTTGAATTCCATCTCCCGCTTCAGCCTGAAAATATTTGTTTTCTAATAGCAGAAGATGCGAATATATTGATTCCAGTAGACTAGACGAAGAGTATTCCTTTAGTTCGTGTCGTCACGGTATCGCTTTCTTTTTATCGCTTTATTATCTTCAATGCTGAAAAGTGTACTTCTTGTAATGCCTCCGGGGAAATGCCTGTTAAAGAATCGCCAAGTTATCTTCCTGACGATCAAAATAGGTAATAGTTCAAAATGTTTGCAGGGCTTGCATGTGTTTGGAGATGCTCCTTGGGGATTTGCGTGTTTGCGTGATACGCTAAGGACAGCTCACAAGTTGTGCCATTTATACACACTCACACGTACACACACTCACATACACTATTGTTGGTTCAGGCACTTGAATACATGAATACACGCACACAAATGTTTGGACAGGACAAAGACACGTACGTAAAACAAAAGTTTTTGTTGAAAGTGATTTAATGAATGGATAACGATTTGCCTCACACGTTCTGAGTTTTTCAATTGAAAGCTTTGGGAGGGATTCGTTCAGGCTATATGGCTGTATTGTACAACAGATCTATTAACTGTTAAGCGTATAACTATATAAGATATATATACGATATATGTTATTGTTTTTAGATTGTTGTTATAACTGCTTGACTTTTTTTTAGTTGTCTTTTATCGGATTCAGATTTCAGATTACATTTAAATTGTATTATTATAATTATTTTGTTGTTGTTGGGATTTCATAACTCTTTTATTTTTTGTGGTTCTGACAGTTAGTTGATGTTGATAGATCTCTAAAAATACTCACGCATATATAGCTAGAAGGAACTTTCTTTGGTGGGTTCTTACACGGCCGGGATTAACCCGTTTTACTAGTCTTGTATGTTTGTAAATGAGCCAAGTTTCACGAAGAACATTCGCCGCAGCATTTTTCAGCTAAATTTTTATGAGAAGAAATGAATACAAAGTTATTAGAGTTGTGGCATTTGTTGTTTGGACAGTAACGGTGTTCTACGAGTACTTATAAACAAACGAGTATTACGCTAAATGAACGGAGATGGTAGTACCAAATGGAATTTACAATATTTAACAAAAGTTAAAAGTCGCGAGAAATCAATTAGAAGAAAGAGAGAAAATAAAATCAAAACATAAGGTTTGTTTCAATTGATCGTTAATACGTATTCCTGTAAACGTTAAAATTTTAGCTATAAGTGCCCGGAGGGCTAAAATTTATGAAATTTACACGTTTGTCCGAGTTGAGTTTGAGTCAAAGCTAGTTGGAGTCTAGCTCTTGAATAGGTAATTTAAGGATTCGTGTTTATGTGTGTGTGTGTGTGTTTGTGTTTGTAGCTGTACTCTATAGAGTTTAGCCGGATGTAGGGTGCTGCTATGGAGACGATCTATACCCTTTTTGTTAACTGCGTGTCCATCATGAAGTTATGCACATGCTTCTCGGCACGGGTCAGCTCCAGCTTGCGAGATACCACAGCCACGAGTAGCGCCGTGCAACCAGCACCCTGTAAACGATAAGGGATCAGACATTAGCAATCTTCTAGGAACATATATTTATATTGAATGCACTGCAGCGAGAGTAGATACACGCAGAAATCACATCATTGTGGTGTGTGTGCATCTGCACTTGCTTTGTGCCGTTGGCAATCAATCTTGATTGATCAATCATTTGGTTGCATGTCATTTTGTTGTTACTTGGGGTCTTGTTTAGTTAATTCCAGTTAATTGTTTTGGATTATACATTGAAATGACAGTTTAGAGTCCAGAACTTGTTGCTTTCAATATTATGTTATTTATATTCTTTTTCTTCTTGTTTTTTTTTTTTGGTTTTTTATTGCTTTTTTAGTACTATGTTTTTATTGTCTTTGTTGCCTCGCCTAAAATTTGTTGTTCCTTTTTTTTTTAATTTTTTTTATTACATAAAATTGAGCGTAAATTGAAGGCATGTATGCATGAGTAGTTGAATGAATGAATGACTGACTGAGTGAGTGCAATGTATGTGGCTTACTTCAAGTGATGTCGCACATTAGTTGGAAATATATGTATTGTCAATATAACTATGCAATAATTTTTATTATTATTATTAGTACTAATGTTATGATTATTACGTAGCAAGAAAAGTTTCTGGGTAATTAGAATTATATAAATCAGAATCAGAATACGATCTCAAGATTGTACGAGTTGTCTATGTAATACAACAGTTAGAGCTGGGAATTGTTTAGCACACACATACGTAACGAATAGGCTAGAGAATAAACTTGGAAAATGATAAACACAATTCAGAGGTTAGTTTTTAGTATTTAGTATTCAATATTTAGTATTAAGTTAATTTTTGTTTTTTGTATGACAATTTCAATTTAAGGACTACGACATGATCAATATGCATGTAAAAGGTAGCCAAAGACACGCAAAGTTATAGCAAGAGTTAAATATAGATAGTTGTTAAGTATAAGGTAAGGAGAGAGAGAGAGAGAGATATATAGGTGAAAGATAAATAGAAAGAGCGGGCCTACAAAATTTATTTGCGTTGGTAAACAGAACTTGACAGAGGGAGAGAGAACTAGAGCTTTAGCAGAAATTGCGTGTGTGTGTGTGTGTGTGTAAGATATTTTAGGTCTGCAAATCAGTCCCGTTTTGATAACATATCGATATCGATAAATGTCCAATCGACATGCAATTTTTGTTTCTGTTGCCCTCGACATGAGAAGATGAGAAAAGAAATGTGTACGGACTGCAACAGTAAATGGACTCGATCAGTGGGTAAATCTCATTTGATGATACACAATGTTTTTGTATTTGGTATGTAAATAGTAGTAGATGACATCGTACACGACATAAGTACTTCAATAGGTTCTATACTAAACTAGAGGGCTGGGGAAATTACATTGCGAATTTTAGTGAGTTGAGCATTGGATTAATCGTTGAGTAATTTTTTTTTGTATGAGATAAATGTAATTATTTACATATGAAATTTATTGAGTAGAAATTAAAGATATGTTCGGTTAAAAACAGTTAATTTTATTTGGATTGGATTGAATTGGATTGGAATTGATTTTGATGTGTGTGCAATTTGACATTTTGGTAATATAATTATATTTTTTCTTTTTCTATAAGTTTTTCTAAAATATTGTCTTGGTATTTTTGTTTTTTTTTTTATTTTTTTTTTATTTTGTAGTTAAAAACTCACCATTATTCCTGTACTGACAGCGATACCACGTCCACAGTACGTATTCGGAACAATATCACCGAAACCAACACTCAAAAATGTTATCGCTATCAGCCACATTGCATTTAAAAGATTCGCATGCTCTTCATCATGAAATCTGTTGCATTATGTATCCATATGTAGAGAGTTCGTTACATATATAAATTATGGTATTTTTGTCGGTATATTTTCGGTATATATTTTTGAGTATTTTTGATTTTTTTGTAATTGGTATTCGCAAAACGTATTCATTATCGTTATCATTGTTCAGGGGCAAATAATACACGTATTAATTACGATCACACGAGCACGCAGGGCGTATTATTCAGTATTAAATGAAAGGGAAAGAGAGATAGAGAAAAATATCGTATTGTTTTGGCTCAATATACACAAAAACGAACACATAATAAGTCTAAAAGAAAATATATAATATATATATATACATATATATATATATTTAAAAAAATATAGAAATAAAAATGGTTTCAATATTATAATATAACAAACCAGAGAATATGTAAACAATTGTAATGATCAACGCAAGAACAAAACATGGTTCAAATTAACATAAATATAAAATGAAATGAAAATAAAAGTAACGAACGGATAAAAAATAGCCCCTAAATTATACATACATATAAATATATACATATATACAATATATATATATATATATATATATATATATATATATATATATATATATATAAATATTTATATAGCAACTGAGAGTTAGTTGAAGTTAAACTGATGACAGGCATAAAAAAAATAGAAATGTTAGAAAAAGAGTTTTCCTTTTAAAGAGAACCGTGAAGACACACATACAGTGGATTTTCAAGTTCATAATACTTAAGGTTAGGTAAGAATATGCAAGTATATAATTTTTTTTTCATAAAGGACAGCGACGTAAACCGAGTCAAGTCAGTCATTGAAGTTCAGAGGTTTTTTTATATACTTATTTTCCTTTCGTTTTCTTAAAAAAACTGCTGGTGCACAACAATTTTGTAGGTGACTATTTAAATTGGACATAGTATCGATCACACATACACACAAAGAAGACACACACGCACAGACACACGCACATATATGTGTATATATACTTACATACGTAAGTATATAAAGGATATATACATACATATACAAGAGCTGTCAACAAGGATTTGTTGCCTGTTTGTGGTAACGGAAACTCACAATTACAAAACAAAAGTCTGGCTTAGTTAGCGGTTTCTCAAACACAAACACACACACACACCCACATCTCAGGATGTGACACAACACAGGCACACGCACAGAATTACACACATAAGAGACGTAGCTTTAACAAAATAGTGATAAATACATATACATACATATATATAAATGCTGATGTGTATGTGTGTGTGTGTGTGTGTGTGCTTAAACATATATGCAAGGGTGTGTGTATGTGTTTGCGTGTACATATGTACGATTATATAGAAGTCATATATGAATATGTTTGTATTACAGCGAGACAAACAGAATACGGGTTATGCATGAATTGTTGCTGTTGGTGGTTTTGTGGTGTTGTCGGTGTTGGTGGAGTTTTGGTGGCTTTGGCTGGCCGGTTTTGCGGATTTCGTATGTGATGATTTACAACAAAGCCTTTTTCTGTTATCATATATATATATACGTATATAGATAGATATATGGAATGAACTAAACGCGCGCAATGCCCTACAGGAAAAAAAACACAAAAAACCAAAGCTAATCAGTTAATATCGCGCGCCGGTTCCTGCTTTTGGCATATGGCCAATACACAAACACACGCACACATACACATACTCTGCATATGTATGCTATGTGTGTGTGTGTGTGTGTGTGTATTTGGCATAATATAACCATCTATGCATTACTAAGATACAATGCGGAGTTTTAAAAGTTATTTGCTTTTGGATTTTGTATATATTCTAATATATATTTCTTTAAAATTAAATATCGTATGCATGTGTAACGTAACGTATACGTAACGTACTTTTTGTTGTTATAATATTGTTTATGGTATGACAGAATCATTATATATGTTAACTTTTGCTTTGGCAACATTGTCTGTTCTACTAACGTTAATGTTACTGTTACTGTTACTGTTAATTGTTGTTGTTACTGTTCTGTTTATTGGTTCTGGTATTTTTATTTTGTTATAATCTTTTTGTTTGTTTGGTTTTGGATACATATCATAGTCAAATTCTTTTTTTCTATGGTTTTCTAGTTGTATACTTACCACCATGCCGCAGGTGAGCGTTATACCGCGTCCACAGTACGTGTTCGGCACGATGTCGCCATAGCCGACACACAGAAATGTGATGGCCGTTAGCCACATGGTGTTTAGCAAATTCGCGTGCTCCTCATCGTGGAACCTTCGGTTTCAAATTTTATGTTTCATATATAATTTTTCGATTTGATCGTTTTCGAATTCGATTCAGTTATCGATTGCGTATCGTTATCGGTTTCAGGGTGCAGTTCAGTTGATAGTATACATACATTCATGCATATATATAGATACATATTCATATATAGACATACATATCGATAAAATGCGTTTTTTTTTATGTTGATTTTTTGTTGCATTATTAAATTATTATTTTTTTTTTAGTTTGTTTTTGGCATTGCGAGTATCATATATCATATATATATATCAGTATTCAGTAATTTATATTTTTTTTACAGCGGTATCGGTATATTCAGTATTCGGTATTCGGATGCGTATGCGTATTCAAGTTGATAGGAATTTGTTTTTTTTAAATTATTTGTTTTTCAGATTCAATTTCAGTTTGCAATTTGTGGATACAGAAGTAGGGTGAGAAGTGGAGTAAACAAATAAACAGATGTGAAATTATGTGAAAATTTTGTTGTAGTTGTCATTTTCGAAAAGAATAACAAATAACAAATTGTACACTTTTTTTTATGTTTTTTCAGAATTGTTTTGTTTGATTATTGATTTTTTTTTAACATTTTTGTTTTTGGTTTTTAGAAAAATTTTTATGTTTAAAAATATACGCATTATAAAGGTAAGTATTACACAAATCCAACAAATAATTAAAAACTATATATTACATAATTATCAAATCAAATTACGAATGAAGAACAAATATGAAAATACACAACGGAAAAGAAAAAAAGGAAAACTTATAAATACGGTAGAAAAGGAATCAAGTCCTGAATAGAATAGGATAACCGGGTACGAATATATACGTATATATATAAATATAAAATATACAATGACACGATTTATATTATTAAGTAGTTTTAAGTAAGTAAGTAAGGTATAGTTATAAGATTTAAGCTCTGCACAAGCTGAGAAATGCATTACGAATGGAGCTGTTAATTGTGTACGGTCAGCCTAACACCATTACAAAAAAAAAACAAAAATGTAAGCCAACCTGCCAACTGTAAAACTGGCTGCCAAATTGACTGACTGACGGACAGAATTATAACAAGGACATGTAGCATGTGAGCCTCAAAAGAGCTTCAATTAGATGAAGAATGACCCGTTAAACACAGAGTCGTTAATGAATGCACACATACACGCTCACAAGCACACAAAAGGCCAGGGCATAACTAACCTAACCTCAAACTGAAAATAAAAAAATCGTGCTACAGCAACTAAGCTCTGAGTGCTCTGCACCTGAGCAACACAACTGTTAAATGCTTGCGGCAATGGCAGCTGAAGCGCCGCTTAAGTGCCTAACGGAATGTGGGCGGAGGGGATGTGAGATTGGGTCTTGTAATAAGCAAAGGGCAAAACGATGGCGGGGCGGGGCGGGCGGAGGGAAGATCAGTGGGTAGCAACGGCACGAGAGTACAAGCTAATGAAGCTGAGAAGCTAATGAGCAAATAAAATGATAACGTACTTTATGCTGTGCACTCGCTAGTAGGTATATTTGCTGCTAAGTACGTGTGCGCAGTGTTGGTAAACGCAACATAGCAACAACAGACCGAAACACACCCGCTGTGTCTGTTTGTATGTATGTGTGTTGGACGGTGTGTGTCTGATGTGGCAAGCAAATGTCAAATGTCTCTTTGATGGCCCTCAACAAACAAAGGGAAAAAAAGAACGGAGCGCCACTTTGCCTCAAGCTGCTGTTCATTTAAATTGTTTTTGTTGTTGGCTGTTTTCTCTGCTATGTCTTCCTCTTAATTTGCTGCACTCTTTTAGACTGGTTATGTTCATGTACGAGTGTTTTGCTAGTTGTGTTTAATTGGTGACGTTATCGTTATCGTTATCGTTGTCTCTATGCACATGTAGTTCGTTTAACAAAGAGCATGCGATTTAGTTCCCAAGGCAAAAGCTACGCTTGCTTTTTAAAAATGTACATACATATGTATTTCTTATTTAAATGCCACACACATTAGGAATTTTGATTTTAATTTCGATTATTACATATACATACATATACATATACAGATTAGATGCTTTGGTTTGTTGGCTTATGTAACACACACATACTCATATGTTTGTATTTTAATTAAGAAAAACACATAATTCTAATTTAAACGAAATCAATTTTATTATAATGGTAAACCACATAAATTAAAGAGCTTATAGCTGCGACTGCTTCTAGAAAAAATTAATGTGTATTTTTACTTTTGAAAAAGGCCGAAAACATCGAGAGTCTAGATATTGTGGTCATACTGTTGGGAATGCTGAAGTACATTTTTCCAGCCTTTAACATACTTTTTCACAGCGAAGTGTTTTTAACTTTATATTGCAAAGTTTAATTCGGCTTTTATTTATATTTTTTGTCCCGTCTTTTTAATGTAAAAGTAAGGTTCTTTATATATAATACGACAAAAATAAGAGAATATTCAAAATCTGTCAAGTTGGGAAACAAGTTTTTAAATACCCTAAACGTTTATAGAACTGAAATCGTTCTGGAATAAATCTATAAGCCTCAAAATCCTTATAAGTCAAAGTTATAAAAAAAAACTGCCAATTAAAAACTACGTAGATTTTAAAAATAATATTATCTATGGAAGAAATTGAGTTTCGTATTTTATTTTGCAAAAACTTCTACAGTAAAGAGAAAATTATTAAATAAAAATAACATTTAGATATTATAATAATAAATGGGCAAAATTTAATCTAATAATAAAAAAAGAAAAATGCAAAAGATTAGTTTGTGTCTATTATTTCTGTTTCTTAAGTATAGTATATAAGAGCGAACGATCTTATAAGTTTCATAAATGGACATCAATATATCAATCAGTATGTGTATATATGAACGTATATATATTTATGCAGAAAACTGGTTTAGTATTACTCTACTAGCACAAATCGTATACGAATTGAGTTGTTGTTGTTTTGCCCCAATATAATCGTATAGTTTCTCTGCATTTATTTATTTGTATTTGTTTTTTTCTTTTGTTTGGTGAGTAACCCAAATACATAAAAAAATATATGCGCACATGTCTGTTTGTGTGTGGTATCAACGCAGAAGACAGATAGATGATAATCATCGCTTACGTTTCACAAATAGGAAAAAGGAAATGAAAAACAAAAACAAAACAATAACAAAAAACTGTAAACGAAACACCGTTGTGTGCAAGAACTGAAAGGACGTCACAGAAGGACACACATTAGCGATGGTATTTCATTATAAAGCTGTTAAGAGGCGGGGCCGCCTGGGGGCGGGGCTTGAGGTCGGAGATGTGACACGAGTAGCATTTGCCGCGTCATGGAGGCTTAGCCAAAGGTCGTAGGCCAAAAAACAGAACAGAAGAACGGATGAAAACAAGTTACGGGAAAAATGGCAAAGAATTTTTACGCTTGAATTGCCGAGCATTGGATACCCTTGCAGATATATGAAAGATGCGCTATATTTATAGTTGCCCATTTTTACCGATTGAGCTTATAGAGGGCTATATTATACAGTAATAGCTGTTAGATCTTGCCGAAGGACAGACGGATAAAAACTGCTAATCAAAAGCCGGATCGAAGATGTCTTCTTTTGTGCATTGCACAATTCTTGACAACATTTAATATAAGGGTATAACTGAAAAAAAAAAAATAAACAGTACAATCGAAAAATATAAAAACTAATGTAAACGACACAAGGATAGGCAGAAGAAATAGGTGAGAAGAAGAAGAGGGAAAAAATAAATGCCCACGCAGCAAAAATAACAGTTAAGGTTTCTTCAACACTGTGTGGGTGTTGGGGCTTATTTATGAATAAAATTAATATTCGCACTCGTACAGGCCAAGCCAAGCGACAACAACAACAACAATAACAACAACAAAAGTAGCACGTGTCTTTTGTCTCGCAAAAAATGAAAAAAGACAAATAAACAAAAATAATAATAATAAAATAAATAAACTCCATTTGTAATGCATAAATGTATTTTGTAATATTTGAGTCATATTTCCGAACCTAGATTATCACAAACATTTTCAGATTTTTCAATTGAATTAAATTTGTTATTTCTCTCTCTATTTTCTTTACGTTCTTCTGGTTGAATGTAATAACATTATTTTTCTTTTTTTAACGGATTTTTTGTGTTTTTTGTTGTTAATATATGTAAATATAGTAAGTACTTATTACGCATACGATATACGATTTCTAGAGCAATGCAGGCGGTAGTTCAATCCATTTGGGAAGCTTAATAAATACAATTTACGAGTAAAGAGTAATACTTTCTCGAAAAACAATGCTTACAGCTGCACTAAATACAAAAAAACACATATATAAACACGCACAATACACAATATACACACACACACACACACACACACACAGACACACACACAGACACACACACACGAACACACACTTAAAAATTACACACACACAGAATAAAGTTAAAGGAAAAGAAGTAGAACTTAAATTCAAATTATAAACAATTGAATATTATTATTTAATTACTTTCTTTTCTTTTTTCGAAGTTTAGGCACACTGCAAGTGCATAGAACAAGCAAAATATAAGCTGTTAAGCATTAGACAAAGTCGAGAGTGGAGTACAGAATGAATTCAAAAGTGTTGGAAAAGGAGTGGAGTGCGCTAGGGTCATCGAAATGGGACAGTGTTATCGCAGCGAGTCAGCAGAGTTTAAAGTTAAACACAAGAAGAGACAGAGACAGGCAATGGAGCAAGACAATCAGAGGGAGGGGGAGAGAGAATGAGAGAGAGATAGAAATGTGTGGGAATTGCTTAGACATAAAGCTAAGCTACGTGGTATAACAATAGACTACTGAAAAAAATCCTTAAGTAATATTCTATTTTAAGGTTAACACTACAAAATGCAGAAAAGACAAAAAGTAACATAGAGATTTTGAATATAATTTAAACTACTTAGGTCAATTAACAATAAATTCGTCCGAGTAGACTTTTGAAAATATTTTAGTCAAGTTTTCTGAATTTTTGAAGTTTTCCCCTTTCAGTTGGCTCTCACAGACCGACTACACAGATACATTATATACAGATAGCAGCTCGTTTTGGTTTCCCCTTCCTACCCACCCGCCCCTAGCAACTTGTGCAAAACTTATGTAGTTTATGGTTTGTAAAACACACAACGAATACGAAATGCAATCAACAGCAAAATCGAAAATATATAAAAGAAATATCATTCAAAAAAAAAGTAAATAAATAAAAAAAAAATAAAGGCAAATGAAAATGAATAACAAGGAGAAGAGGTAGAGGTTGAGGTTAAGTTGAATCAATCGACATTTCGCACCAGCTGGCATAAAGTAAAAAATTTAAATAAAATTGAAACGCATGCAGGAATTATCCTTCTTACAGCACGTGACACGGACACTCAATTGGAATTACAACCGCTCGTTATGCTTGGGTGTGTGTGTGTGTATCGTTGTGAATGGCATTCGATTGTTTTGGGGCACACACACGCACACATACACACACACAAGCACGTACAGGCATCCATGCAAGAGTTAACGAAAGATACAAAACACGTTTTGGTTAAGCATATGGTTGAGTGGCTGGTTTTTGGGCGGTTTGAGTGGTGCAGCTGCTGGTGATGTTGTGTGTGTGTGTGTGCGTGTGTTTGGTGTGTTTGGTGTGTGTGTGTGCTGTGCTGTGCTGTGCTTAACCCCTTCAATGCAAGTTAAAAATAAACGTATGACAACTCATTTGCTCTCAGTTATTCCAAGATACAGATACAAAAATATTTGAGATACAAATTATTAGTTTCTCAACACTGGAAAACGGACAAAAACTCTCTTGAAAAACTGATTTCTTTGTTGTTTCGTTTTTGTTTTGCTTTCTTTTTTTGTTTTGCTTTGTTTTCTTTCAGTTTTCGATTTTGTTTTGTTGCGTTTTGTTACGAAAGTACGTGTGTGTTGAAAAGTTGAGCGTACACTTTGAGACATTACGTAATGTTTAGCACATACATTTATGTACATAAAATATGTATTAATAAGTAGGTATATATAATAGTTATGTCTAAGTATTAGGCATACATTAAATCGGATTTCCAGAGCAAAAAAAAAAAAAAAAAAAACAAGACGGAACTGATTGTTCAATACAAATTATAAATATAAAATCAAACCAAAAAAACGTATCCTTAAAAGAAGTGGAAAACTTAGAATAAGTGGAAGATAAGTAACTCAAGTTCAAACAACGGAAACATAAAAATCATTTAAGAAACAACATTAGAAATTACTACATAAATTACTATCACATCATAAGTAATTTTTTTCTTAAATTTTTAAAATATATTATAAGATAATTGCATTACCTTTCGCATTGCCGCAGCGTCCAGGATGCGATGATCCACAGCGAGACCATAAAGACCAATAGAACCGTTCCCGGGCATATTGTCATTAGTGTTTTTAAAACAAATCTAGAGAATTTTTGGAATAAAAAAATTATTGTATTATAGAACTATCTTTAAATTATGTACAAATCGAAATATTTAAAATAAATAGCTGAATGGAAATAATAAGCTGTCAAATTGTCAAGGAAATTAAAAACCAAGCAAGAAGCAAAGTGAGAAGCGTAGTTTTAAAAGCTAGCAACCTGTTTGCTCTGCCTCTTTCTTGGTTTCTAAGGACCTAAATTGTTTAAATAGACCTTTTTAAATTTAAGTTAATAAATAAATAAGCGAAAAGCAAAACGAGAAGAGAGGAAAGAAATCACTTAAGCTCGTTCAACTTCTCGAATTGCTTTGTGCGCTAATTGCAAAATTGCAAAATCACTCAATTATTTAATGGGCATTACCTTGTGTTAAAATTAATTCTATTGAGAGCGCCGATGCTCCGTGATGATGCGTCTGTGAATAGCTTTGAATGAAGCAGCATAACACGGCAGATTAAATATAATCGAAGGAACATAGGTAGTGATAAAGCTACGTCGTATGGCACCATTTCAGTGCCAATTGTTTTATTTTTATTGGCCAATTTCGTCGTCCACTGGAAATAGTATTCACCAGGAATTGGATGTATAGCGCATATAAAAAGTTCTAACCCTATTTGACTAATTCGTTGCCATGTCATTGCGATCCTCCAATCGTCGGCGCAGTTATCTATCATGAATAACTATTTTTATGCCGTTCACATATAATTATCATAGATATTTTATTAATTTTTCAGATTTCGCAAACGAAAACATTTTCGTGTTGGTTGTTGTTGTTTTTTTTTTTAATTTTTATATTTATTGTTTTTATAACATTGTTTTTTTATATCGCGTATTTATTTAGAGTGGTTAATTGTTGTTGTTGTTTTTGTTGTTGATAATTAGTTGATAGGTTTCCGGTATTTCGTTTAGTTGGGTCGAGACATGAAGCACAGAAACAAAAAAAAAAAAAAATAAATAAAACGAAAATGGAAGAAATAGAGAAAAAAAAAATGAATTATTAAATATAATTGGAATTTTATTGATTTGGTATTTGCGACTAAACAAAATGAAAATACACCCAAATACGAGCATGAATTATTTGACAACTACAACGTCAATGAGGTGTACATATGCGTATGTCTATGGCTAAGAATGTGTTGTGTATGTATTAGTGTGAGTGAGTGTGTGTGCTATCTGCAAGTGTGTATGTGTGCAGGTGTCGCTGTATTTATGTGCTGCTTGCTTAGTATTCGTTTTTATTTTACTTTTTTTTTTGAGTGTGATTAAAGCGCTTAGCGATGGGTCGGTGTAAGCGAAACCTGCAATTGATTTGTTTATTTGTTTTTTGTTTGTTGTCTAACACTGTTATCAATAGCGATAACGATAGCGATTTCATAACCTGCTAGTAGCAACGCTTGAGCTGCTTTCACTGCTTCTGCTGCTGCTGCTTCTGCTGCTGTTGCTTCTGCTGCTGTTGCTGCTGCTTTATTTTCCTGTATATCCTCTCATTCCATTGCCAGATGCGTTTTGTGACTTCGTTAGCGACTCGGTTGTTGATTGCACTGATTTCGTGGGTTATCGGTATATCGGCTTATCAGTCGTGATGGTGATGGCTACTTGTGGTTAGCTAACACAAGCCACTATTTTATTTACTCATATGTATTCGATGCGTTTCTGCTTGAGTGTGTGTGCGTCTGTGTGTGTGTACGTGTGTGGATTGGAGTGTGTGCAAAGTACTTACTGGTTAGGTATGCGGCGTGCGTGTTCTCGTGTTGTTAGCACATATTATTATTTTTTCGTTTTTTTTTTTATTTTAGTTCGGCATTTGTTGTTTACCTTTTTAATTGGCTTAAATCAATTTGGAATCAAGCCAAATCATTCGCTTTGGCTCATAATTTGCCTCAGATGAGAGTCTCTTGATTTAATTAATCAAGTGCAGTTGCACTCATGTTCTTAAGCTGTGACTAATTGGTTTGGTGTGGGGAGCTTTTAACTAATCGCTTGGGTCAAATGGGCATTAACCAAATTATATATATTGACGTTGTCAATATACTCTTCGGTTAAGGACAATTGCTAAATCTTGGCAGCAGTTTAAATCACTTCTGTTAGAGTTTTCCGAGCTAAATTCTGAGTTAAATCAAAACATACAAGTTTATCATATCATATCAATGCAATATTTAAACTAATAGCTTTAAATATTCAACTCATAGCTTCAATTCGGTATTCAAACATTATTCATACAGTCAGATAAAAGCGCAGTTCTAATTCAAGGTCTTAAGGTTTATTAAAACTCTAGGTTCTTTTATATGTTTCTCTGCGTGCAGCTACAATTAAACATTATCCTAAGCCTGCAAAATTGAACCGATGAAATTGTCTTGATAAAATTCACTTTGGTGATCGCCTATTATACTCCTTCACGAAGAAAAAGACTTTATGCAACGTCCGTTTGTCAGACAGATTACTGATAGCCCACTCTAAAAATCGCAATAATGGCTTCTTTTTGATACGCTCACTGAGGGCGCGGCTAAACGATAAAAATCTATTTGTGTTCGGTCTTCTTCAACTGTAAAGCTAAAGTGAGAACATTTTCTGATACATCCTTTAAATATGGAGACGACATAATTCCGCCACGCCCACTCCCGCCTTAAACAAGTAGTGCGCAGTAGGTTATACCCAACTGCAATGTTCTTACTTGTTTTCTATCATATTTAGTATTTCTAATTTAAGTGGGGAAATATAAATTTATTTATTTGTATCACATATGCATGTAGTATATATAGAGAAAGATATACACTCACAATAAAATTAACAGTATATATAATTAATACACCTTTGATAAACAAGCATGAATCAATCAAGTCAAATAAGGTATTTGTGTTATTTTTTATGGTTTTTGGTTTTTTTTTCACACGATTTCCAGTTAAGTACATCAATAATAATAATAGATTTGAAATTAGCATGTTTGGCATACTTATGATCATAATCAGGAACAACACTAACATTCAAAAGCACACACTAGTATTCACTACACTACTCACATTGTATACAAATCACATTTGTGAATGTTGCGAATGGTGCGTGAAGTGTGGCGGCGGGGGCGGTGGAGAAGGTAGGGTCGCAGGGGGTCAAAAATTTTGTTGCTGTTGAGTATGGTATAGTAGTAGTACTAGCTGGGACAAGCCGTGTGTTGTTGTTGTACAGAACTGAGCAGATACGATGGTTACGATAGCTACGAGTATTGTTAGTAGTATATTGCATATGAGCCATTCGCAAGTTAAGCCGATTAATCGAAAGAAAACAAAAAAAGAAAACAAATACAAATTGCTCAGTTGAGCTGGCTAATATATCCATGTATTAAACATATATGGAATCGAGTAACAGAATAACTATATAATATATCGATTTGATTTTTTCCATTTTGGTTTCATTTAATTTTTTTAATAGAAATTTTCGAATAGTACGTACATATGCAGTACAACTTTTCTGACAAAGTCCTGTGAATAGTTTTGTGTTGTTCTTCTGCAAATCGAAGCACCGTTCGAATCTTGGTGATTAAATGATTGATGCTTATACCGAATCGACTTAGCAATGAGAATGCTCATATGTGTGGCTGTGTGTACATGTATATATATGTGTGAGGTGTGTGTGTGTATATATATATATATATATATGGTATGGAGTGGTGTGGTGTGGCGTGTGTGTGGGTCGGTGGTGTGTCTGTGTGATGTCTCCCAATTTACGTACATATATACATACATACATACATACACACATATGTAGTTTTGCTAAGCAAATATGCAGTTGTTGATGTTAATTATGGAAAGTGGGCTAGAACTACACATAAGGCCCCAAAATACATTTGGTGAGTCGGTGATTGGTTGATTACTTCTTGGTGCAAGCTAAGACATGTTGTTGTTGTTTTTGTTGTTGTTTTTGTTGTTGTTTTTGCTCTTGTTGTTTTTGTTCTTGTTGTTCTTTATTGTTATTATTGCTATTGTTGTTTATCAGTGCTGCTTGATCAACTGTTCTGTTTCATTCTTTTAGCTACTAGCCAATTGCCTTTTTTCAGTTAAGAGCATGTTAAGCGCCATTTTGAATGTGTCTGCGTGTGTGTCTTTGTGTGTATGTAGCTGGAAAGCTATCGCTGCTTCTATCGATAAAATTAATGGCCTTCAATTTTAATCGTTTTGAAGAGTTTCATGGCAGTATGCTTTTTAACACGTAATTGGTTTTGCCATTTGTCAGGAGGAGACAGCTTGATAAACATCCGCTGGCAATGTGTGTAATTTATTGCTTTGTGCTGGGCTGCCACCTGATTTGAGTTATGTATTTTATTAATACCGAATAAATTAAACAACGATGTAAACGTTAACAAAAGCTCTATAAACATATGTTCTCACTTCTTTCGTTTACGATTTATTGGCTGTGCAAAATTTTAATAGCTGCGATAATACAGAAGACACTTTTTGTTTTATCGATGTTTCAACGCTCTGTCAAACGTTAAGTTAGCTGCGTCAGGTCAATATGTGGATTGAGCCGAAATACTATTATCTACGCAATTCAAATATTGTGAAACACTGAGCGATATATATATTATGTTTATATATATACCAAAGCTCATCCTGTACAATAGTTTTCCAGCTCTAGCATATACACACGCAGTCATAATTTTATGTTTTCTAAACCAAATTCTAAGAATTTACTATATACATAGACACATACATACATACAATACATGCACATCAGCTAATTTATGTCTTTTCTATATAAACAAGTAATGAAACGCATTTTAAAAACTAGACATCAAATGAAAACATTGCATTTCTAATTTGTAAATGCTTTTTTTTTATTATTTCGATCATATGTATAAGATCGCATATAAACAAGTATTAGGTATATGGCTTACATACACACATATATGTATATAATTGCATACATCATATTGTAGATCTATGTAAAGACTAACTCATGTGGCGTATTGTTGCTGTTGATGTTGTTGCTGTTACTGATGTTGTATGTTGTTGTTACTGTTTTTTAAATTGTTACTGGCTTTTGTTGTTGTATTGTTGTTGTTGTTGTTTCTGTTGTAATTGTTGTTGTCAAGCTACTCTATGTTGAATGTTGTTGGTATTGTTAACCATATATAGTATGTATGGGGTACATAACACTATGTATGTAGGAATTACTCACAAATAATTATGATGTATATTATAAGTATTACTTACTGAATTCTGCAAAGCATAATTGGAAGGTAATTACATATTAAAATTTTACTTTAAACATCAACATTAAAAAGGGGGAATTAACATTTAATCGGATTTATATAGTAGTCGAGAACAAAGTATGAAAATAACGAATATGAGCGACGACGGAATGTTGAACTATATACATATATATAAATATATATATATATATTATGTACATATGCATATATTTGTGTTATATATATATATATAGTATACAATAAATGCGCATAAATTGTATATAAAACTGATTCTGTAAACTGACTGAGTTCGTTTGATTTGATTTGATTTGATTGGTTGATATTGGTCTTGCATCTGGATGAATGAACATTCGAGAAATGTGTTCTAAATCTGATTCATGGACGAAAAAAATAGTATGCAAGTGAGTTAATCGATATATGTTTTGTTGAGTTTCTTTTTTTTATTTATTTTTTTTTTGTTTTGATTGAGATTGAGCGGTGGTTCTTCTACAAATTTATTTCAATTTTTTTAACTTTCGTATTTCAAATATAAATTTGGTTGACACTGAACACAGGACTCACAGGACTTTCTCATTCGTATGCCTCAAATGAAACATCGCAGCTATAGCTTGAAAATCGAATTCAATGGTATTACATTTGCCTTTCTTAAGTTATAGATTTTTGATTTCAAGAATTTTATTACTTGGATTTATAATATTACAATAGGATTAACGAGTATTGTGTGCAATGTACCGTGATGTTATGTAAAATTGTAATAATGTTTATGTATTATTCAAATTTAAATGCACATTGAAATAGCAATATAAAAAGGAATTGACAAATTAGTAGTTGTCCCATGCTATGGTTTAGTTTGTTTTTTTTTAGTTAGTATTTGCTTCTTTCGAAATTATATATTACCATTACTCATGCGAACATTTTAATATATGTGGGTGGGTATTTGCTAATATGTAAACACAAAACTTGGGAAGTGAGTGTGGCAAATGGCTGGGTAGGGAATAAGGCAAAAAGAAATTTCAGTTTGGGGACTTAGTTCGGTTAGAGTGGTAATAATAGTAGTAGCTGTAGTAAACCAAATAAATCATAGTGCTGTACATGCAACTGGTATTAAAAGCGCATGAAAGGATTACGTATATGACTAAATGATAGCCCAATAAAAAGTAAGTTTTCGAATAACTTGACTGAATCGTGAAGTTTTGTGAGGTTAAATAATGGGTGGTTTGACCTGAACTCCTATAACTCACAATAAATGCCTGTCAGTAGAGTTTTGTTGGAGTTGCGGGAGGGAAATGTTGAGTTAGGAAACGTGATGAACTGATATGATAGAATTTAATTACAATGCTGAAACGTCCATGAGATAATGAGATATTTGTGGCTGTTTGTTCTGTTCGCTGAGTGAGTATGAGTCTATAAAGAAGGTTAGGGCTAATTATTAAAGTTGGACCACTCTACTATTGAGTTATGGAGCATACGGAATAACGGAATAGTAATTACGCAAGAAACACATTTAATGAACTATTCAAATTTTAAACAAGGTCTTGCACTTTGTGTGTTTAGAGATGCGTTCGGTTTCGCTAGCCGCATGCATGCTAGCGGCAACGATAACGATAACGATAACGATATAGATAACAATTGACGCATCAATGCGTTCCACAAAGTGCAATACTCTGTTCTCTGTTGGCATTCTCTCTGTAGCTACGGGCAAGTCTTGTGTTATTTACTTTTAAAATTTGTAACAGACAAAGAGTACACAAAGCTTACAACAAACAAACTGAAATGAGGTGTTGGGCTCTACGCTAGGCTGCTTAAATGAGGGGGATACAGGCTTCGGTTATTGGATATAGGTTCTTGGGATGCTTGACGATGATGTTGGTACTTTGGGCTACAGGGGGTGGGATGGGGTCATAACAGTGAGCGGGGGGGTTAAAACGATGGCAACGTTAAACAATAACGATGACGACCATCAATAACATCTGCAAGAGAAAGATACAATTTGCACTCACTCTCACCTGCACTTCCAAAGCATGGTAAGCTACTATAAGTCCTAAAAGAATCACAGTCGAAACAGATATTAAGGTTTTTAACGCTGTCGAGTAAAACGATGCCTGCAACGAAAACACAACAAATATGAATTGGTAATGAGTCACAATATAATTGTTACTTGTTTTTAGTAGCTCTTGTTACGAATTGATAAATTAGATGGGCTAGGTATACAATTGTATTCTAGAGTAATTTTTATTTTACTCTTTATTAAAAATAAGCAATGAATTGCAATTTTATTCGTTTCCCTTATAAAATAACTAATAACGATAATTATCAATAAAAATAAAGTTTTCAATTAAGAGTTTCATTTAATAATTTGTTATTCTTGCCAGTAATGACGATACGATCGTTAAAATTATGCAGCCCATCATCAGTTTTTACTACTCCTTATTTATATGAGATTTAATCGTATAGAACAACAAAACTTATAATCAGGCCATTCAGCGGCAAAAAGAAATAATAATATTTGTTTTAATTATTAGCTATATGGTAAGTAGAAAGTAGAAGTTATACTCGCTATTAATAACCTTCTCTTACTTTTACTCTGACTCTGAAGTAACGAGTAAGTTTAATTATTTTACCCGTCACTAGCTATCAGCTATTAATAATCAATATTAATATTTGACGTGTAATTCATCACTCGTTATATTTATGCCATTCATCATTAACGTTAATAGAATTTCACTCGTCATTTGCAATTAGCACACGTTAATGGCTCACCTTTGTGTAGACGCCGGCACTGCTCAGTTCGTTTTCAATCACCATCACGATGATCCCGAACATGCCCATGACCAGGGCATAGTCGCTGATGCGTTTGCGCTTCTCGAATAAAGCTTTTCTCTTGCCAAGGCGATAGCCCACATTGGGTTTGTGTTTGGCCGAGTTCGTCGATGGCTTCCTGGACGTATTGCCGCCAGTAAGCGCACGTTCTTCCATATACCTAGAAATAACAGAAGAACGGGGCGTATGCTCAATGCTAATTGAATTGAATGAATAGCCATGCCGTAAGCCAACACTCGATTATGACCCAACTTCATATGCCGCTAACAACTGACTAACTAACTAACTGCTCGATAGCTTAGAATATGACAGACGTGCGGTCTATGGAAAAATGTATCTGACGGCATTGCTTAATAAATCTTGAACTAATGGATGACAGGTTTATCTTGTTATTGCTTTCTTTTTTCTTTTCTTTATTTTTTTAGATGTTGATGTTGTTGTTGTCTCATGAAAATTTGTGTCACATCAATTTGTGTATCCAAAAGATACGAAAAACGCTCATACACAAATCCAGACATAAAAGCACACACATGTGCGGGCAAATTTAGCTGAGAATTGAAAACAGAAACCATAACCCTGCTCCTCTCTTTGAAACTGGTCGTATATTTACTAAAATAGTTGGGTGTGCCAGACTGAACTGTACCCTTTACTGAAAACTCTGTTATATTTGTTTTTTAAACAACACAATTAAATTGAATTTATTGACTGATAACGAAATTTTTCGTTTGCTTAAACAAAAAAATTATAGAGCAACATAGGATAAATAAAAAAATATAAGAATTGCCAAACTCTTTAAGCTGGAAAGCTTTTGTGATATTTGGTTTTGCAATAAATAACTGTTGCAAATTTATATATATGTTTTAATTTTTAGAATCTTTTCTAAGTTTTTTCTTAAAATTTGAGATTTTGAAACTGAAAAGTTATTGTTGCTAGTTCCTAAGTAGGTCTTGCAATAATTGGTGCTTGTATATTTTTGAAACTTTCAGAATAAAACTTTTACGCATCAAAATAGGAAGTATGTGTCGAAAAACTATGTCAGATCACGGAGATTGAAACAGATATGACTTTCATTTATCTTTTTTAATTTACTCTGTTATTCTCTGCCTATTCAATGTACCCTGCTGTAAGCTCTTACATAAAAACAGGGTATCGAAATGCTGAACTGTGCCAATTTGAACGTTATTGCAAAATTTTGTACTTTGATGGCACTTAAATAGATTTATTTATGCATTGAGCTGGACACATACAATACGTATTTCCTTTAGCCATATTGACTTTAGAATATTTTCCGTACTTTGTTATACAAATTGAATGGTCATCAAAAAGTCAATGGGACTTGATATGGTGCCCTGGCCTCAAATCCATTTCTGCGCACGGCTTAGTGGCAGAAACTTTATGTATATTAACTTTGAGATTTGTTGGGATTAGTTTTGTGGCGTTCTATGCGTGTATGCGTGTATGCGTGTATTTGTGTGTGTGTGTGTGTGTGTGTGTGTGTGTGTGTGTGTGTGTGTGTGTGTGTGTGTGTGTGTGTGTGTGTGTGTGTGTGTGTGTGTGTGTGTCTGTGTGTGTGTGTATTTTGGTAGCCTTGAAGGATATACTTATGTAATGATATTTATAATCTGCCCTTCTGGCGCTGACAGCTAATTATGGCCCATGGCAATTAGTCAAATTTTTTCCGTCGGTTTTTGGGCCTAGTTAGTGCAAGGCATTATCTAAATTGTGTGTGCGTGTGTGTGGATGTGTATGCGGTTAGCTGGCTGTTGTTATTGTTTTTCGGGGGCATATAAATGGGCAATTGAATGTGGCTTAGAGCAAGGTACTATATAGTTGCTGTTTATTGATTATAATCGCTTAACGAGATGCGCTTTTATTTGTCTTTTTTATACTCTGTTCACGAAGTGTAAATGTGAATATTGGGGTTGTCTAACATATGGAAAATATATTTTCATATATTTGCACATATTGCTATTATGTTGTCATGTAGATATGGATCATAATAAGATTTATGATTTTTGGTTACAGTTTTAGTATTAATTAATGAGCTGTGAACAGAGTATTGTGCAGTCGGTTGTGCCCGACTGCAACATTCTTACTTTTTGTTTGTTTGAAAGGGAAATGATTGATTGGTATACATACATTTCATACCTAGGGTAGTCTGAGTGGATACCCACTAGTGCCTCGGCTGCTTCTTCGTTGCATCCAGATGAGATCTGTTCCCGGTTCGCAATGGAAGGTGTTTTCATCGAGCCAGGAATTGAAAGTGTCGACGCTGGCTTGCGGAGCTAAAACATGTATATATAAACAATATATAAATAAAAAAACTTTTTAAAGAATATATGTATATTTTGGTCAACTTTGTGTGGTATAATGAATCAAATAAATTTCAATAAGTGAGTTGGTGGTTGCAGGTGTTATTCCTATTTATAGTTTATATTAGTTGTGTGGATGTTTGTGTGCGTGTGCGCTACGTCCAAAAACTCGTGTGAATTTATCAGTTAACATACATTACCATTACCATTACCATTATATAATCATGTATGAGTATTTAGTTAATTAAATTACAAATCAGGCAACATAACTCGTGAGCTGTGGCTGACTTAACTTATACGCTAGCTTGGTGCATTAATTATAGTGTACGGTTTTTTTTTTTAATTCGATTTCAAATTGATGGCAAATACTCTTTTATTGAGTTTATTAAGGTATAATTCTTATATTTTATAAATACTAGCTGACTGGTTAAATTAAATTAAAATATAAGTTAACAAATATTTTTTAGAAGTTAAGATTCTACATTAGAACTTAATGAATTATAGTTAAAAAAAGCTTGTTCCATTTATTTGTAACCTACATAAGCTAAAAAAAATTGACGCAGTTGTAAACTTTTTTTTCACCATCTTTGGGTATTATGATGGGAACAATTAAGCTGAGTAAACAAGCTGACCTTAAATGGCCTTAAATTACCTTAGAAGTTCGTACAAACGAACAAATATTCATAATTTAGGGGATCCTAAAATGTAAGCTTTTAGTTTTAATATAGACGAACAGATTTTGTTTTGTTTTGTATATCAACATATGTATCAAAGCAGTAAAATACAAATAATTTATTACAAGTCAAACCGGCTTGAGCCCGTAATATAACATTTTTTTCAATTATATTGATCTTCACCACATAAAATTAGAACTTTAACCTCAGAAAATACAAAATAAGTAAGAACGTTGCAGTCGGGTGTACCCGACCGGCTCAAAAATACTGCAAGCATCTTCAGGCTTAAAACCTATACACTTCAATACACTTCAAGATAAAACTGCGCTCATAAGGACAAACGGAGGAGAGCACAAGACTACTTCATTGACGAGCTTAGAAGCATTGTTTCGTTCTAATAAATTAACAAGTTATATTAAAAAATATATTTGCAACAGTTTTGTATATATTCACAATACATGTATAACACAAAACCAAAAAGCATAAAAAAACAACTAACTTTTAACAATTTTGTTAATTTTATAACAAAATATTGTTTTCATTATTATAATCGCTTTCCACTTTATCAGATCTTCTGTTTTAAATTGAAGAAAAATAGGAAAAACCAAACTGAAGTTCGGAGTTGAGGAAAATGAGTTGCACAGAGCAATAGCAAATACTTATTTTTTTGATTTTATTTACATCCATGGTAGAAATAAGCAACCATTTGCAATATTTGATGTATATTCTAGAGAAAAAGTCGTGTTTCTTTTGATTATTCTTTGCAAATATGTGAAACGTGCGCTTGCGTTATTCTATTTCGTTTTTCTTGTTGGCAATTCATCTGCTGATGTAAATTGGCATTGCGAAGTTTCTTTAATAAAACTTCAGCTACCTACTAGTTCTAGCCATAATCAAGAACAACAACAACAACAACAACACACTCATACTTTGTTCTCCTTTGAAACAGTTATCATAATGGGCTCAATGTAAGCAGGCGCAGAGTAAGGGCAGCGTTAGCGCCCTAATCCTTTTTTTCAGCCACAATCTGGCAACTCGGCGCCCAGCCCACTATGTGAGCCACGCCCTCACAGAGAACTCAGTCACATGTCACAACATGGGAAGCTGTCGCTTCTTGTTTTGACGCCAGTCGGGTTCAAGTGAGCAAAGTTAAAGTGACGTCACCGTCATTACATACATCCATGTTGTATGTTGATATGTGTATGTTTATGTATATGGATCTGTATAAAGTCATCTGGTTTACTTGTCATCTGGATCTCTAAATCCAATTATTTGGCTGCCCAAGTTACTCAATATGAAACCGGAATTGAAAGCGCAAATATACAGCATATCCGACGGCCACAAGATGTATGTGCGTATGTGTATGTGTGTGTTTTTGTGTCTGCTTCTTGTCCTGTGCGGAATCAGAAAATACTAAAATACTGAGTCGCACACAAAAGGCGTACAAGTGCCGTAACATCGCGGGGGACGTGGGCAGGCATCGGCACAGAAAATACGACGAAGTATGTAAAGAATTTTAGTGTGTAGAGGAAAAAACGCTAAAACACTAAAAACGAAAAAATAAATAAAAATAAAAAAACATAAAGTAAAAGTAGAATGAAAACGAAAAGCAGCCAAATAAATGAAAGTACAGCACACACACATATATATATATACATACATACATATATATATATATATACACGCACACAGACAGAGTAACAGCACTTTGCTCTTCATATTTAAATGAAAACTAAAGATAAGTAATCTCAACTTGGGTGCGGTTTTCTCGTTTTTCGTAATTTTTTTTTGTGCTGTTTCTTATTTATTTTTTTTTTTACTGCCTCGGTACAAGCGAACGCTAGCTTAACTGTAACTAAGTAAATACACAGAAATGTGTGTATGTAGTGCCTAAAATTATGCCTGGTACTTATGACTACTACAAATTTCCTTTAAATTAAGCATAATGTGTGCTCATACACACGCTTTTGCCGTTAAATCTAAATATTTGTTTATAAAATCCACCATAACCTCAGTCCATCTCCAAAAACCCCGTTACGTGCTTGTATGTTGACGCTTGAGCTTTGCCACGCTCTTTAGTCGCTGCCTTTTACTTTGTACTTATTTGTCTCTCTAACTGTAACAGTCTATCTGCATATTCGCACACACACACACACACACACACACACACACACACACACACACACCCATATGTTAGCAGGTATCTCTGTGTGCGTGCGTGCGTGTGTACTTATGCTCCTTCGTCCTGCTCTTGTGCAATTACATATGAGTGGTAAATGCTGTCTTTCAATTGAGGCCTTAATCAGTTTGGCTTTCGTATTTTGTGCGCCCTAATGAAACTGCTTACAAAAGCCGTATACACCCCACACATAGACAGACAGACACACACACACACACACAACCACATCCAGTGCTAAGTAGATTTACATTAATGTGTAGGCTGCTGTGGCTGTTTTTGTTGTTTTAGTTGCTGCCGTTTATGCTAATAGCAGTGCGTCAGTGTGAGGAGCGTGAGAGAAACAAAGAGTGCGAGGGTCAGAGCTGCAAGCAAAGCTGTGCAAAGTTTGACTTTGACTTTGGCTATGCGATGAGTTAAGCTCAGTTGAGTTGAGTTGAAATGGCAGAGTAAGTCTCGAAGCTCAATTCTGTGACAGGCTTAGGCTGTAGCTGTAACTGTTTTGTTGTTGTTGTTATTATTACAGCTGCTTGTGCTTGCCAGAGTTGGGAACTCTCCCATTATCCCATTCGCGCGCCCTGTGATCAGGTGGCTGTTCGTATGCATGCATGCATTTTCTTGTTCGTATATATGTATATGTATGAGCATTTAATTCGGTATCTGTTGTTGCCACGCCCACAACATTGAAATTGAATGGGCAAGCAACAAAAGCAGCTGCTCTTGCGACTGCTGTTGAGTTGTTTACCACTGTTGTTATTGTTTTGAGCGTTGCGTGTCACACACAAGCATGCGTACACACACACACACACACACACATGGCTACATTGGGTCACACGCAATGACAAACGATATCAATGGCGGCAACGGCGACACAGATCCTGCTCCTATCTACATATGCAGAAAAGCTAAAAGCCACCAATACATACAGACATGCGTGTGCGTCTGTGCTTGTGTATATGTGTGTGGTGGCCAACATAAAACAAAATAAATTGCGCATAACATCTAATGCCAATGATGTTAATTGGATTTCTTAATTAAGCTGAAAAGCGAAAAGACAATGCAAACGCCGCAAAACAACTAACAAAATTATGAGTTCTTTCAAACCGGAAACAATATATCTTCTATTCTTTTTTTTTTATATATATATCAGCTTATATATATATCATTTAGTATACATTTCCTGTGAATTTATAGCATTTATACACAATTTTATTTAAATAAATTTACAAATAATCAGTTTTTGTCAACATTATAGTATAATATGAATTATGTATGCTATGTGCCTTTTTTATAGTTGCTGTACCTCAAATACTATAAAAGCCAGAACTCAATTTAGTCAAATTCTTTTCATTATTCGGTAAAAATAACGTTTTATAATGTTTTATAATTAAGATTCGAAAAAGAAATATTTTAAAAAGAGGATTATTTTCGATATCTGGAAATTCATAAGAAAACGTTTTCTCATTTGCGCCAAGCCATATTGGCATTAAGTGTAGCATACTTTTTGGGGCATGTCACTGAATTGGTTGAATTTTCGTATCCTTTGCTTTTTATCACAATCACATCCAAGAACTTTAAGCTAAAACTAACTAATTAAATCAGTGGAATTTATTTCACGTAAATATAAATTAGTTTTTTAAAAATTCCAAAATATACTTCATTTATGCAATTCATTCAGAACGTGTTACGCTTTTTTTAAATACAAAAATGCAAAACAATGTTCAAAATCAATTTTTCTTAAAAATGTTGGGGCAGAAAGAAATCTTAAGAAGGCGCTCCTTTTTTTGTTTTGCTCTTTTTCTTAAGGTTGCACTAGCAGCGCTTTTTCTACTTTTTCTACATTCGTTTTATTTATTATCTTATAACATTTTTTCTTTTAGCTAGTTAACACTATCTCGAGCTGGCTTTTAATGTAGAACAATTTTTTTGAGCCTCAGCCTAAAACGTTTCTTGGCCATAAATAACTAATGAGCTCTGTCGTATGGTATAGTTTCTGTGAACAGCATTTAAGTGTGTTTCGTACAGATAAGTGGAATATGCCAACTTTCTCAGCCGGGCTTTGAATATTTCATATAGAATAATAATCACCGTTGTCAAATTCCACAGGCAAAGTTGGCAACAATTTGCATGTGGCATTGCAATTGAGCCCTTAACAGTAAGACAGGCAGACAGGCGGACAGACAGGCGGACAGACAGGCAAACGACATTTGGCACCTTTTCAAAAATAGAAACGATTTTCCAATACCTAGTTTCAGAGCCGTCAGATATGCATATATTTGTGTGTATATATAAAGAAACTAAACTAAGTAAGTGTATTTAAGTGTTAGCACGAAAATTCCTCATTTGGCTTATGGGTTGCCGCAGTGCCATTGTGCCACGCCCCTTTTCTGTTTCTCACCTACAGTCTCACCTTCCGAAAATTAACATACTCATTGTGAGCCCTTTTACGATCGTTGGCCGGCACGCATACAACACATAATAAGTTTTAGCCACACACAAACACACACCCGTACACACACACACACACACACACACACACACACACACACACACACACACACACACACACACATGAAAACACACACTCACACATGTTTGTACTCGAAGGAAATTGGTGGAAATTATCGAGTTTCCTATACAAAACGCGTCTGACACGCAAAATGAGCCAACAGACGTCCCAGGAGCTGAACTGGAGTGTTGTTCTTGTTTTATGTATTGTTGTTGTTTAAGTTGGAGTCAACGTTTGCTGCCTATAGCTTCAACGACACCGATTAGATTTGGGCACCCGGCTTGGGTTCCTGCTCGGACAACCCACCCCAACCCCCCATATCACGTGGTGCACATGATTTTGTTGCCAGCTTTCATTTTCGTTTGTGTTGCCTAATAAATTTGGCGTAATTTTCGTTTAGTTGAGGTGTATTTTTTTGGCGTGGCCAGCAGCAATTTTTTATTCTATTTATTATTTTGTTCTCGAGTACAGGAAATTCATAATGAAGTGTTCGCTTTGTTAAAGCTTAATTAGGCGTATAAGTAATATTTTCAGTTTGCCAATAGGCTATAGGGGTGTGAGGGGGTTGAAAACTTTGAATTAGTAAATTAGTTCACCCTGAGTGCACAATTCGGTCAGTGTACAGTCGCATGTGTCAAGTTATATTGGGGCAGGGTTGTCAAATCTAAGTTATAAACTCATTGTTTGGCCGTCGCACACTTCACTTATCACTTTTATCGATGGGGAATAGGGAGACGGAGATGGGAGGTCGATTGAGTTTGATTTGAAGGGTGGCATGCATCAGCCATGTGGTATTGTATACCCTATAGTCCAAATATGTTAAACAGCTATGACTAAAGAATTGTATATGTTTTTCTAAACAGAACAATATCTGTAAAAGCATTATCAAAGTCAAAAATATAAAGAGAATTAAAATTGCGGACTATCTTATTTGACTTTCATCATACCTGCGCTACTTATTAGTGACCTTAATAACAATCGGACAATAATGGGGCACTTTTAAGCAATCAAGAAAATAAAATGAGTGTACAGTTTATAGGGTATCTTCAAGCTCGTACATTTGCCAATTTAGCACTCTTAGATATTATTAGTAGTGTTGCCGTTTCCTTGATGAACGTGAAATTTTGCCTTCTTCTTCGTGCTGGGAGCGTGCCAAAGCGGCGCATCCAATAAATAATGATAACTTGACAATGGCAAGATTTTTCTTAGGCCTTACTTCCAAGATACCCTTCCCTTCCGTGCTACAACAAGGTGAACACACCATAAGCCAAATGGTCGAGACTTTGTAGTTGTCGTTGTCGCTGTAGTTGCTGCCTTGTCATTGTCGTTGCTTTGGGGCATGTCGTCGGTGGCAGGCACATTGCAGGTTGTTATGATCGAAAATCAATATCTATATAACTAACCCCATTGTTTGCGAGTGTGTGTAGGGGACGGGATAGGGGAGGGGTGAGTGGGGGTCCCCTGCAAAACAACCTCTAACCCCAACAATTTATAAATCGCAGCCAAGACATGTGCCACTTGGACGCATGTCTCTTACGTTGAATGCCAGTCGCAATGCAAGCGCCACAACTGTCACTGGCACCACTGAACCACTTTCAATTCCAATTCAATGCATTTGGATTTCATATGAATAATATATGGATTTTTGTATACTTATATAAATTTATGTGTTAGGGGCCGGCGCGAGGGCCCGTTGGCCGCCGTTGACGCACGTTGCACATATCACGTTCCAACGACGAACGTTTTCGGCTCCTGGCAATCACGTTGATAATCAGGTTAATACAGTGAACACTTAAAAAAAAATGCGACAAATACAACTGTTTTTAAGCTGAAAAAGCGTCCAAAATATATTTCAACGATCTGCTTTTGGAAACATTTTTTAATTTTTGTGTCATAAAAAATAACAAATTTTCTTCAATAATATCTAAGAGCCGACTCTTAATTATTATTGTTATTTTAGAAATTTGTCCACTTTTTTAATTTGTTGATCTTGGGTGATATTTGGAGGTCAAAGGGTCACCAAAATTGGTGACTCGATTTTCGCGTCAATAATCTATTTGCATAATTGTAAATGTATCGATTTTATCGATTTCCAGTACGTGTATTCATTAAATCTTAATCTTATGTATTCCAAATTTCAAGTCACAAACCCAACATTCTTTTTCCTTTGAAAAGCTTTCAGAAAAAAAAAGATAAGAAATTAAAAAAAGGCATTAGAAATTTGACGGATAAAGTTTTTAATGACTGTTTAATAACAATTTTAAGGAGAGACCAGTTTTAATTTCCAAGGAACTACTGTAATATTCATTATTAAAATCATCATTATAACATCGTTGATAATGATGATTGTGTTCAAGTTTCCAGTTGAGTTTACTTAATTTGAGCAGTGTTTTCATTGCTGTTGCAACTTGTTGTAAAGTATGAGCATTCTCATTATAATTTCCATGCAAACTTGCAACACAAATATTTGTAGCCACACATACACACACACGCACAACAATGTGAGCACATGGATAGGACCAAAAAGCAAACAACATCAATGCTCAGTAATATAGATTGATATTGAGAAGTGTGGTGGGGCTGCTTATTATATATATATATATATATATATATATATATATATATATATATATATATATATATATATATATATGTGTGTGTATATGTGTGCTTGTGTTTGTGTTGGGTGTGTGTATTGGCTCTGCATAGGTCAACGCAAAGCAAATAATTAATAAACAATGTCCCGAAAGCTCAATTGGCCTTGACTGAAAGTGTTTTCACATTGGTTTCTGTCTTTTCGTCAACGAAGAAAAGTGCACAAGCCTACAAAAGCTAATCCCCCACTTACCCCGTTCTTACACTCTGTTAGCCCTAACAAGTATGTGGTAATTGTAAAGACTGGCCGCACGCTTGCTCAATTATCCGTATACGCTGTGGCCACTGTGGCATAACGGGCGTATGAGTATTGGGCAAACTGATTGCCAATTCGAACTTTAAGGGTTTATGATAGCAGAGGGAACGTGGAGGGGAAGAGTACTCTTCAATTGCAATTTCGTTTCAATTACAATGATTTGAATAGTGGGAGCCGAGCAAAACGTAAACGTTTCGATCGACAGCGAATCGGTAACCAGAGCCTGGGCCAGGAGTTAGCTATTTCTTGTTTGGCCTAAATTGGACATGCGGTCAGGGCCACGTGCGTTACAGTTCAACAGCAACAAAAAGAGAGCACAACAAATAAAGTTCATTTTTTTTTTAGGGGAATTTCTATTTACATAAAACGCACAACAACACACACTGTGTATGTGTGTGTGTGTGAAAAAGTTGTTTAGCCAAAGAATATCAAAAAGCGTTTAGACCGCTCGTGACTGCCAAGGCAGGCAATGAGCTGTAGAAAGGCTCACTAGTGGGTGTGTAAAAGGGTATGTGTGTGTGTGTATGTGTTTGTGTTGAATAGCTGGACACGTGCACAATGTATTTCGTTTAGCTGTGCTCGGCCAATCGTTTTAAACGTAACGTATGTAGATTAGACGCTTTTCCAAAGGCAAATAACACAATCTAGTGGCGCCATCTATACATCGGATTGGGGAGTGTTGCCCTTTTTGTCCTTTTTGCGAAAGATGTGCCAACGAAGCCAAAAGAGTTGTGTATTTCTCAATACGGCAGCTATACAAATGTTTGCATTGGTATGAAGCAGGAAAGTTCGTGTTCACAAAGAAGAAAACTGGGTTTTTGTCGGATTTGTATTTTATTCTTTTCAGCCAAGGGATTTTTTGTTTTGCAGCTACACTAAAAAACCTAACTTCTAGTTAAGATATTCCCAAATGTATGTGGAAGCTTAGCGCACATCTCAGGGCGGTAGAGAATATAGTTTTGAGTTTTTAGCGAAACAGCTATGAATAAGCTGTGCACTTAGAGCGTGTACCAATGGGAATTCTTAAGGAAAAACTCAACCAGAAAGTAGAGTGCTTGGCTTTAAAGGTTTTCTGACTCATTTTGTGCAGCTTTTTGGCAGAAAAGTAGTTGCAACTTAAAAATCAGCTTTAATGTATTTGTATACCCTGAACCCCTTCGAAATTGGTAAAGATATATTGCTTTTGTGCAAAAGTATATAACAAGCAGAAGGAAGCATCTTGATCAGAATGATGAGCTAAGTTGATTTAGTTATGTCCGCCTTGATCGTCATTACTGTCATGACCTAAAATTTTCCACAATATATTTTTCTAATCCAAACACAGAAGAAGTTTCTAAGTTTGTTCGATGTCTTGCCCCGTTTTATTAATATCGAAAAACAAATCAGTTTCACGACTTAGTTTTCTTAGCATATCTCGGAGAGTGTTGTAAAAAATACGTATATCTGGAATATGTTCTGGTTTTTTTAATACCTCCTACCTACTCGACCCAGATAAGAAAAACAAAAATCCATTAAATTGAATTGAATTTATAGCGCCGCTTGCTGCATGCTTTTGTATGTATGTGTGCATGTGTGTTTGTGGAGCGTTAAAATTTTTATAAAGACAGATCGCAGTATTCAGAGTATCTCTTAGTCGATCACTCCCAAGTAGAGCATTCTTACTTGTTTTTGTAGGTGCATTGGTCTGTTATTCTACGTAAGATATACGTGTAAATTTTTCCGAGCCAAATTTTATTATTTATTATTATTTAATATTATTGAATCATTGAGCTGTAATAGTTTAAAGTGACTTTAAAGCGACAAAATATGAGGTTTTTAATGTTGAAGCTTTTAGCCATTTTGGATACTCATTTGCCATCAATCTGTTTTAGGAGGTTTATGGTATGGTGCGAAGGACTTGTAAAAAGTTTTAAAGCCAATTTAATAAAAGTTGAAAAAACATTATTGTACTTTCACAGATTTTTCAGTATTGTGGAAACTCTTATTAATTATTCAAAAGGTATTTCAGTCTTACAATGCTTACGTTGCAGCCGCAAACATTTTTATGCCGATTTTAAAGCCAAGCAGTAAAACGTTTGAGAATTTTATTCAAAGGAGCATGGACAAAAAACAAAGTAAATGCTCACTCTCTCGAGAGAATAAATGAGAGTGAGTGAGTGTGAGTCACGTAATCATCAAGTTGAAAACGAGACGAACGTGTCCTTGTTCATCGCAACAAAAAATAAAAACAAATAGCGAAAATACTGAAAAATTGTTGTCGTCCAGAGGAAAAAACACACAAGTTGTTTTTGTGTAATAAAGTCTGTCAATCCTTGTCAATATTACAATAAAAACAAATCGAATATATATACATAAATAAATAGATGTCTATAGTATACCTATATGTAAATATGCCAGCAGCAGCAGTTGCTTTGTGGCTTTTGCAATTCACCTGTGCAATCGCAGGCACTTCAGATAGATGACATCTGACAGCAATTGATTCCGGAATCGGAAAGCTCAAAGTAAAAGCTATTTGTTCTTCTTCTTCTTGTTTAACTGTGCTCTGTGGGGCACAGTCCAACACAAATATATATATTCGTTCATCGAAACTAGCATAAATATTCGTATCCTAGCGTCACATAAAGTATTTAGATTTCCTATGTACACCCACTGGGGGCGTATCAATTCAATAAAATCGATATAACCCTCTCAGTTTTAAATTTGATGATATCCTCTAAAGATCGCACAAAAATGTACTGGAAGTTTTATTTATTTATTAGGGGTAAAGTATATATATCTTGGGGCGGGTAAACTGCCAAAATCTATAAAAATTCACATTCGTACCTTGAATTTTAGTACTAGAGACACCGAATTTGACAGCCCTCATGTAAAGATCAAACTGGAAAACTTGGACCATACCACTGCTGGCCAAATAAATTACAAAAATCTAAATTTTTTAAAAATAATAATAAAAAATTCAACATGAAGGAGTATTGTGCAGTAAGTTACACTCGACTGCAACTTTCATTCTTCTTGTTTTTTGGAGCTTGATGTTAGTTTTTCAGTTCGGTTTTGACTGTTAGCTAACAATATGACAGGCATGATTGATTACCGTTATCCGATAGTATTTCAAACAATTAAACAAAACAATTATAATTACTTATAAAGGCGCATTGTCATAGCCATCAATTCAGGGATAGGTCATTGGCCATTGGGGGTCAAAGAAGCGCACAAGTTTCTTGTTCAGATTCACAGATTTCATTTTCTACTCTCAAGTGTTATATATATGTTATTGCATATATTATAAGCAGTTTTAAATCAACATTGTGTACAAATTATTTTCATATTGAATATTTAACAAGCGAAATCCCTTAGCTTTTAGATGAAAGGGAGGGAGCGAGCAAAGCAAAGCGATGCCACTGGCGTGACAGTATTCAAATAATTGATGAGCTAAAACAAAAAAAAAAAAAGGAAAAAAAAACAAGGAATGGGCAATATTGAATATTGAAAGAATATTTCGCTAGAATAATAAATGAGAGACAAATTCCTTAGTATTTTATAAAATAACTAGTCTTTTCGTGGAAAAATCATCACTTTTACAGATGAATTCATCTGTAAAATATTACTTTTAACGTTTCGTTATAGAAGTTAACTCTTATTCACACTTTATTCAAATAAAATCAAAGATATAAAATCTTGACATTTTTCAATAAAAATAAACACAGGTAGGGTTAAAGGTTGGAAAAAAATTCGGATTTAAACATTTTTTTTCAAGATATCCTGACCAAACTGGTCCCAAATTTAATTAATGTATGAACAATTTGTATGTATAAATACAGCAACTAATAGCTATAGATATACTGCGCACGATTTCGATTTGCCTGCTCTTTAAATTATGCTACAAATTTCAATTTAATATCGCTGTTTAATAATTAAATATTTAGCCTTATAATAAAATGCAGAAGAAGAAGAAAAATAATAATACAGAAAAAATCATATTTTCCACAACTTTTGCTCATTTCCCATTTATACACAAAAGGCACTTTTGAAAAGCACCCAAACGAAATCTGCAACCTGTGCCCAGGCCTAATATAACTTTTTTCTTTTTTTTGCAGCGGAAAACCGGCTGCGTCGGCGAAACTTTTACAGTTTTTCATTCGAGTCCAATTAAACTCATAAAGAAATAAAATGATATTTGGCTGCTTTAAAGATTAATTTTGATTATGCGCTGCATACTTTTGGGCATCATAAGACAACAACGACGACAGCAGTAGCAGCAACGTGACGTATACGCAACATGAAATGCCAACGTAACGCATACGCAACGTTGGCCGCACACATTTTTTTTTGTTTTGCCTTTTTTGTGAGATGCTTTTATTATTATGCGTTGGAAGTTTCTCACGTTTCACTGTTGCTCGGTTGGACAGTTGTTCAGTTGCTGTTATCTATCATGACTTGCTGTTGTTGTTGCTGCTGTTTTAACAAACTCACAGGCCTTACATAACGTCCGCGCAGCACGTCCTTACATATAAACGCACTCAGCCACTCCACAGATGGGGCGGTGGTTAGGGTGCCTCTTGTTGTGTCTCTGCTAGCTTTGCTTATCAAGCCCTGCGAATTGCATAAGCTATCGAGATGCTGTTGCAAAGTTGTTTTTGCAGCAGCAGCAGCTACAACAATCAGCGTGCTGCGACAGAAACATGTGACAACAAGCAAGTCCAAGCTCGCCACCCCTCACACTGCCCACTTAAAGGCCCTAACATAGCGGAAATGTCAATCAACAAGCCGGAAACTGGCAACTGCCACTTAAACCGGCTTGATCAAGCATTTTTTCGCAATTGCACGACAGCCGGTTGGCCCAAAAATAAACAACAATAAAATGTGAAACACTGAAACTCTAAACTGAACACTGAAAACTGAAAACAAACAAAATGTGAATGAAAGTAAGAACTGGATTTTTGGAATTAATGCTGAAAACTGCCAAAACTCGGTAAATTTTCGTAGAAAATGTAATTAAATCTGGAGGTTTTGTTTATTTTGCAGAAATGTCTTGTAAATGTGAATTTTATTGTTTTTGTATCTATTCAGGTATGTTTAGAAGTCATTTAAATGTGCACGAGATTAGTAGCACCAATAATTTAACAAAAGTTAAGGTTAAAAGCAGCAATAACTATTTCTCAAATATTTAAAATATTATATGCACTCAAAAAATATTAAAAATGACAGTCCAAGCTCAAGAGTGAAAATATTCGTACCGTTTTGTGCTTGAAATATAATAAGCATTTCTGGTTGCGAGGCTATATTTAAGAATTTCGCAATTAAAAAAATATTGTGACGACAGGAACTTTGTTTTTAGTTAAAAATGTCCACGCTGACCGAATTTTGACAATGCTTGTACTTGATTGAAGTAGATTGTATATTTTACTGGGTATATGTATATTCAAGAAATTTTTGACTAATTATTAACATATTTTCCATTTATTAAAATGATTTACTTTTAATCTTAAGTCTTGCTAGTTTCTTTAGATCTTTGGACTTATTAGAACTTCAAACTCTCATTTATAATAACAGCTAGTTCTGTAAAGTTGTACAGTTCTTTGAAATTTGTGTTCTTACTGTTGCTTTTGTTTTTATACGCTGAACCCATTGAAAATGGGTAAAAAATGGTATAATGGTTTTGTGCAAATGTATATAACAGGCAGAAGGAAGCATCTCCGACCCCATAAAGTATATATATTCTTGATCAGCATCACTAGCCGAGTCGATTTAGTCATGTCCGTCTGTCTGTCCGTCTGTCTGTCCGTCTGTCTGTCCGTCTGTCTGTCCGTCTGTCCGTCCGTCTGTATGAACGCGTCGATTTCAGAGACTACAAAAGCTAGAAAGCTGATCTTGGTCTCATTCGGTTCGTATATACCATACGCAGATCAAGTTTATTTCAAAACATCGATAACTCCTTCCGTTTTCTTATTATCGATATTTATCGCTTTTTTGACTCGGTTTTTTAAGCATAACTCCCTATAAAAGCTAGAGCCACCAAAAACATACAAAGAATTTAAGTGTTTCAGATTTTGGATACCTCCCCCAATCGCCCACAATATTGATAAAACCAAAAAACAAAGTAAATCAAATACTACACACGTGCAAATTGGTTTGTAGATACATTTCGATGATCTGAATAAGTCCTGAAAATTTCATAACGATCATACATTTAGTTTACGAGCAAATCAAGAATCTATTTTCAGTAGTGGGGGCAAAGCGCAGCTGCTTGGCAATTTCTGTGTACATGTGCACGCATACATATGCATATGCAACTTGTCTTGCGTTTTTCTAGGAATTTTTTTTGCAACGGTTAAGTTGAGTTTTAGCACAGCAAAAACAATGAAGAGCGTGGTCCAGTGGGTAAGAGTTGTGCCGCACAGCGCGGAGGTCCGGGTTCGAATTCAGCGACGGTTGAGCAATGTTGAATTCTTTTATTTTTTCGTTATTTATAATTATTAATTTATTATTAATTTGTACCGTTTTAATGACAAGTGCAAAAATTTCGTTTTCCTTGACTTTTTGCGATGGTTAAGTAATGTTATATCATACACGAATAGCGTGGTAGTGTGGTGCAGTTGGTAAGAGTTGTGCCTCTTAACACGGGTGGACCGAGTTCAACTCCCGGTTGTGAAGTTTTTATTTTTCCGTTTGTAATTATTAGTAAATTTTATTTTTTACTTTCAACAGGCTAAATACTCATCAACTGCCGAGAGTTTGTGTGCTTGTGTTCATTTCTGGGTTCAGGGTATCGAATAGTCGGGCGGTCCCGACTAGAGCAATCTCACTTGTTTTATTATACGCTGAACCCATTGTCCATCTGTCCGTCTGTATAAACGCAGCGATCTCGGAAACTACAAAAACTAGAAAGCTGATCTTGGTATCATTCAGTTCGTACATATTATACGCAGAACAAGTTTATCATTTTTACTCGATAGCTTGCTCCGTTTTATTAACATCGATAAAAATCGATAGCAACTTATTGTTTTTTTTACAACATCTCGGTAAGTAAAAGAGCTAGAGGCAACGCGTTAATGCGTTATGTGCGTTTTAACTAGTCGCAGATTTTGATACCTCCGGATTTTGGATACCTTCCCCCAATCGCCCCCAGTATCGACAAAACCAAAAAAATCGCAAATCATATACTACAGACCTGAAATTTGGTTTGTACATGTATTTTAATGCTGCTAATAAATCCTGAAAGTTTCGTTTCTATAGTGGAGCACGCGCAGCGACCGAGTAAAGTGCGTGCGGCGTGCATTTGTATGTGTGTGTGTGTGTGAATTTGTGTATGTATGTATGAATGGAAACGGGTTGAAATGCTTATGAAGACAGATCGCAAGGTTCAAGGTATCTCCTAGTCGGGCGGCCCCGAGTAGAGCCCTCTCACTTGTTTTTATTGTATTGGTTTCCCGAAATTTCCATTAGAGTTATAATATGAACTCAATTTTTTTTTAGATTCAGTTTCTTCAAATTTTGTCAAGGCAAAGAGATGAAAAGTTCAAAATCTCTAAACCCTTCCTTCTATTGGTATCTTATAACTTTTCTATAATAATTTTCAACGTGTTATATGATTCTAGAACACCTTTTAATTTGGTGCTATTTTTGTTATTTCTTTTAAGTTTCATTCAATTAAACCTAATTTAAAATGGATGAATTGTTTTTTTTTTTGCTTATTTAAGTTTTTATAGTTACGAAACTAACTTTTGAAACATATTTTGCATATATGTTGTAAATATTTTCGTTGAATTCGCTCAGGTCCTACATTTCCAGTCATTATATTTGATATATTTTTTGAGCAAAGCAAAGCTCCAGAAAAGAAATAAAGTGAAAAACCTAATGATAGGAAATTGTTGTTGCTTTTGCATAGTTAAGTTAGTGGTAAAGTATATATAATATATTTAATATGGGTTAGTTAGCCTACTTTTTTGTGTATGCCTCGATTTTGCGTCGCTTGTTGTACGAGGGGATGCGGGGAGCCCTTTGCGTTTGTTGCTGTTGTTTACGACATTGAAGCGGTCTCGCATTGGTACATCCGTCGTATCGTTTCGGCTTTCATAGTGTTTTCTTTTTGTTGTTGCTGCTGCTGCTTCTTGTTTTTGTTGCTGTTTATTGTATTTTAATTGTTCTGCTTACGCCTTTTGCTATTTCTATTTGAATTGAACGTATTACGAATCGAAATTTAATTTGTGTTATTCTTTCTATATTTTTTTTTTTGCTTTTATAGCTTGGCACACACAACACACACACACGCATGCATACACACACTTTCACACACAACAGACACCGCACACACACAAACACACGCGCACTCAAAAAAAAGTTTGAAAAGAAAACAGCTGAAATGTTTTTTTTTTAATATTTGCTATTTTGGATTATTATGTGGTATTATTAAATGATTTTTGTAATTATTGTTTTGGAAAAGCTTTTCAAAATGCTTGCGGTTGTTAATGTTGTTGTTGCATTTGGCTTGTGAATACTCTTTTGGATTTCTTATTTTTATTGTTTTATTGTAAGTACATATTAAGTAAGTTAGTTTTTTTTTAAATGGAGCTCTGCGCTTTCTACGTCAGCCATGGGTGTAAACACAATACAGACTGAATCTTAACTGGCGCCGACGAAACAACTTTGTGGAGGACGCCCAGCGCCGACGACGACGCCGACGACGACGATGAGGACGACGATGCCGATGACGAGCAAGTTCGAATTAACTCGACCACAATACGAGCAACGCGAAACGAGACTCTGCACACACACACGCAAACGATGACGACGACGATGGCAGCAGCAGCAGCAATAATCAAGCGACAGAGCAACCGACAGACAGTTGGGCAATTGGACTCATTTGACGAACGTCCTGTTAAAATGAAAGTAAGCGCGCGCTCGACTGCCCGGCTATGTTTTTTTTGTTTTTTTTTAAGGGGCCTAGTCAAGAATCTGCCATGTTATGTTTAGGGGCGAGGTCCAAACGACTCGCGGTGCTCGACTCCCGATGGCGTTGACAGCTCAGCTGGTTCAGCTGGCGCTCTGCCCACCACATCAGCTGGCAGCGGCAGCAGCTGCTGTTGCAATTTTTCACTTGATTTGTGGCGTCGCTGGCTAAACTCGCCCTATTTTTTTTTTATTTGTTCCTAATTTTTTTTTTTTAGGTTAAAAATTCATTTTTTTTGCCAATATTTTTTGTTGTATTTTTTTTTGTTTGGTTGGCATTTTTGACAATTATGAATTGGTATATCCATGTGTGTGTGGGTTTGTGCTCGCCGCTCTCTCACGCGTATGTATGCTCAGCGCGCTCTCTGCGCGTGTCTCTCTTGTTTGGAGACGCGCGCCCGTGCTCGCTCTTGCGCCTTGATGTTCGCTCTAGCCGTCTCTGTTGCACGCATAGAGCGCACAGCATTGTCCTTTTTATTTTTTATTTTTTTCTACTTCTTCCTGTATGTGTGGACAAATGGCGACTGGCAACTGGCAGCTGGGTACACGTAAACTCACACAATAACAAAAACAGTGAGCTGTTAGCAGAGGAAGAAGAGATATAGGAAGAATAGAAGCAGCAGCAGCAGCAAGAACAACAAAAACACCCACACCAGCAGCGCAGTCTGAATGCCGCCTGATAGCGCTTTGGCGTGCCTATCGCTATTGTTGTTGTTATATTATTAAATTTGAGTCTCTTTTGCTCTCTCTCACTCTCTAGTGTGCTGAGGCTTCTTACAGCAACTGAACTTTGAGCTTTTGAGCTTGATCTAAACTTAATTCGCGCCTGGCACGCGATACGAAAATCAAAATTGAACTTTACAAGTTAATCTTTTACACGGGTAAATCGGACGTACATATATATGCTTGACTGACTTTCTATATATTTATATATACATATAGTTTATAATTTACTTGCCATTCTGAAAATCAGAATAGAAAAAACTAAACCAGGAAATCAACTGTTCTGTTGGTGTTCTTATTGTTGTTGCTGCTGCTGCTGCAGTTGTTGTTGTTGTTGGTGTGGGAGAGCACGGCGCCCGCTTTGGGTGTTCTTTTGCATTTAAGCATTGCCCTGTTACCCGTGTCCTTCGGTTGGTCCTGCGCATTGGCAAGCCCCGATTTGCGTAAGGTGCCAGGCTCCGGCAGCGACTATGGCTCCGGCTTTGGCTCCTTGCTGGCTGCCGCGCCGGGCCAAGTGCCCACACACGCACACCCACACAAGCACACACACACACACACCCAATCACGTACACACACACGTGCCACCTTCACACTGATTCTCAATCCAAAAGTTTAGCTGCTGCGCGTTTGCTTTGTCATCACCAATTGTCGTTGTCGTAGTCACGTTGTTCAGCAATATTTTTGAGTTGCTCACATGAGTGTGCGTGTGTGTGTGTGTAACTCTCGTTTGGAATGCATCCTTGCTGCTGCTGCTTCTGTTGTTGATGATGATGACGATGAACTTGCAAATGGATTTGCCTAGCAACTGCTGATGGATGTGAAAAACCATCAACTCGAAAGAACCCGAAAGGAACAAGGATGCTGCCGACTCGCAAATGTCACATCCCCAACAACTCCAGCACTATATTACTTAACAGTCTCAACTGCTACTTGACAGATCCTTTAATTTTCTACCTATCATTAAGCAGAATCGTTGGGCTTTTGGGCAACATTCAATTGGGCAGAAATTGTCAAAAGGAAATGTCGTACAGGACATTAGGACACTTGGCCACAATCCCGTACATGTCGCCCACCGTTGTCGCACCCAAATTAGAGTCATCGAAATGGAAATGGGAACGTCAACGGCCAACGACAGATAGTCAAAACGTTGTCATGTCGGATTTTGAATAAATCATGGAAATGAAAACTTTATGCATTTGTCAGCCGCTTGCAAACGCCCAGCTCCTCCGCATCGGTTCTGCCGCCTATAATCCATGCTCCCCCTCCATCTTTCTCTTCAGGCAATCCCATCTGCGTTGACAGCTGACAGTTGCATACTTCGATACGTGCGTTTGGCAGGGGGGACTCTTTGCCTGGGGCCGCTGTTTTTGCCTTTACGTTTTCGGGCATCTTGGCAGTAAATATGTTGTTGTGTTTTAAGCAACAAATGTCGGGTGTAACGACAATTCTAGCTTACAGTATAACAGCTTAAAACAGTCGAAAAAGGTCTTAATTATTGTTGTTAACTTGGAAATATTTAAATGTTGTACATTTTCGGATAAACTCATGCTAAGCTATGGGCCAAATCTGGTGACTATAGTTCACAAATTGATTTGATCGATTACCCACGCCCCTAGTATCTTTGGTAATTTTATTGCGATCGGAATTTGTCTGATCACTTCCCAGTGGGCAAAGCCAAAAAATCGTTGGCCAGATTTGTAACAAAAAATGCCTCAGAATCATTTTTTATGTCGTTTAAAAATGAGTCCATTTAAAATGGTTAAGAATAATGGTATATATAATGGTTTATATATTTTTTATATAAAAAACAATATATATGAGTTAAATTTTTTGAATTTGCGAAATCACACCTTTCCTCTTATCATAATTAGATTTTTCCATAGCTTAACTCTCATAGTTTACTTTTCGACTTTACAGAAGTATTTTCCAAAACTTTATAAGGATTTTTTTCATATTTTCTTATGCGAATCTTTGAAAATAAGTTTGAAACCGCTCAAATAGTAAACAATTTTCGGCTAGTTTTACGATCTTTCAAGCGGGTTTTCCTAAATTACGTACACTTGTTGTTCATATTTTGTAATGTAAAGCTTTGTAAATAAATTTAAAGCAAGTCGCTACGCAGAATCCCCACAAATTTTCCACCCAGGAGAGTAAATTAAAAAAAAAAATTATTATTATTATCCCCACTCATTATTAAAGTTTTCTATAGATCATTGATATCGAGTTTGAGCTTGAACAGGTGAAGAACAAAAAAGTTGCATGTTTGCCAAACATGTATATATATATATGGATATTGATGAGGCGGAAAAAATTACGAGGAGTGTTGATCATTGCACAAAGCCAATATACTATGTTCATTTTGTTATGAAACAGGCACTGTACTTCATAGAATACAAAAGTACTCAAAGTGCAATGGTAACAAGAATTTGAGCGTCATATATTTGTTCTAGTTCAACCGATATAGTTATATGGGTATATGAGTCATGGCTGGACAGTTGGCGAAGAGCTGAAAAACGATACCAGAAAGGAGAATCAAATAGGCGAACTACTTGGTCAATTCGAAACCGTTTAAATGCGCTCGTCATAATTTATTGATAAACATGCGGCCGGATAATGGATATATATAAATGTACATATGAAACGATATAATATATACATACATATACCTGTATATAGTATATGCGACTACTTATAGCTGCAATCCATGGAGGCCCGTCGCCGGAATCGTGCTCAAGCGGCCACAGTCGCGGACCATTATCATTAAATTTTCAAAAGTTCTTTGACTATTTTCCGGCACATTATGCCGGTGCCACAGAGCTGTATACGGACCAACCAACGGCAATAAGTTATCGGCCATTGAGGCCACCTGCACATTAGTCGGCGCCCTGCAAACACCTCCCCACGTTGTGCCCACTTAAATAACGCTCTCAGGGTCAGACAGCGACTGGGCGACTTTGATATGCACGGACACTTCGGACACCACGGGCACTACGGACATATCGGCATACGGATTGCCGGTGTTGCAATTGGGCAGTCGCCGCATCGCGTTAACGCAAACGCCTTAAATATTTCAGAACGCGACAGAGACAGCAAACACAGCGAAGATTGAGCAATATATACACTCAGACAATAACATTAAGAATTTTGTATTTAAATCAAGTGCAAATATTGTTCACACCTCAATATGGTCTTTAATATAAGACTCAAATACAGTATTGGATTTGCGACAGGCTCTTTTTTAATTAATTCGTTTATGTCTTTTAATCATTTTTATGTACTGAATTTAAGAATTTTGTACTCATTTATGTAAAAAAAAAACCCCTAAAGAAATGTTTATATATCAACCAGAGAATTTCGATTTCTGGCAGAGTAAATTTAGTTACCTTAGAAAATATAAAAATATTTTGTCCCAAAATTTACAAATATAGCCCCCAAAATGGCATACCAAGTAATGTTTGTTTTCTTGTACTTCATTTTAGAATTTGGTACCTATTTATGCAACGCAAACGATCGACAATGAAAATCCAGCATGATACATAGTTAATTTAAGAAAATTTTTGGTATCTTAAACAGGAAACGGAATTAATTTTACGTCGCTTCAACGTGGCATTTTCTCTGAGTGTCTTGAGTGGACATGGGAATTGTGAGTGTAACTGGTTAAGGGGTTTGGGGATAACAGTTGTGAGCGCCCTCTGGTGGCCGTTTTTGTCGTCCACCACAGGCACATATAAAATTTATCATCAGCTAAATATGGCATGCACAAAGCTATTGGAAGTGTTTGCTCACATATTGTCTACATATTACATGCATCGATAATTTATGACCGCCAAAAAAAAACTATAGCTATATACATATATATATGACAAAAAACTTTCCCTGGCCTTAAAATGCAATAGCTACGTTCGATAAGCGCGCGTGCGAAAACCCCTTTGAAATGTTCGACTTATGTATATGCCATTAATTAAAGCTGCTAAAATGCTCTTCAATCTGCTATCTGGCATCTGCCATATATCACGGCTATATAGCACACAATTACCGCTGCTCTAAAGTTGAAAGTTCATCGAGCAACAATAGAAGAAGAAAAAATAACAAAAAAACGTAAAAAAGAACAACAAGTAAGAACGTGGCAATCGGGTGTTACCGGCTACGAAATACTCGCTTAGAGTATAACAGCTAAAAACACTTAAAAACTGTCTTGTTATTGTTATTTTGAAAAAATATCGATTTTTGTGGGAGTGGGTCAACATTTTTTGGCATGATCTTTAGAGCCGATAATGAACTCATCAAAAAACTGGAGACTAGCACTAAAATTGTGGGAGATATGAACAATCTGCTGCAAAAGCTTAGGCTGGGGGAGATTTAGGAATTAATGACTACATAGTCAGATCATAGCCAAAAAATAGTAACATATTATCTGACGCGATTGTACACGAGTATTATTCCAAGCTTCAATATATAAAAAAAATTCGGATGTTGCACAAACTGAATGTACTCTTTTCACTTCTTGAACCAGTATAAAAAACTGCGCCTTTTAGCAGCGCAGATACTAAATTATTTATGACTCCGGCTAGCTTTGTTGATGCTCCATAGAAATACAGCTACATTCAGCTTGGCTTTGATATATGGCCATATTTTCCAAACTATCAACTCGACCAGATTTGACTTATTTCGTTAGCTGCTACTTGGTAAACAATTTATAAAAGAGCTCTATTAGGCTTGCAACCAAAGTGTAAATGTGGAGAACATTAATATTACAAAAACAAGCAGTACGTGTATGTGTAATTATGGAAATATGTAAAATCGAAATGCATAAACCAATTGCTGTGTTTGACATTTAGACATTGTGGCTGTCAGATGTGCATCTGCAATCTTGATCCAATACCAGGATAAATTCCCTGCTACGAGACAAAGATTTAAGCTGATTTGCATGGCCAGCAAATTTATGCAACTGCCATAAGGCAAAACATAGCTTTAAGAATTATGCAGAAATGAAATGTGTATTGAGCTGGAAGGCTTAACAAACAGCTAAACTGCCTGCAATTGAAATTATGCATAAATGAAGAGCATATCATCTGTTTGCCGCTAGGCATTTGCCAGGTGAATTGTGGTTTCGATGAAGGTCAAACTGCGACTGGATAGAGTATGGCCGGGCAGAGAACCGGCAAACAGCCTCACACTTAGAATGCTGAGCGTAATGCAATTTATTGCGAAAACAATAAAATGCCCGACTAGGCCAGGGACCAGGAGTGGGGTGGAGCGGGAATTCGCACTCCGTTTAACACACAATTTTTGGAGTTTTCGTTTCTTTCCTTTTTTTTTTTTAGCTAGTAAATCGATTTTCAAGCATGTGCCTGCCACGAGGTGACGAGAACTTATTTGCTTTTGCTTGGCCCCTGTTTCCCCGCCCACACAGGAAATGTTGAAGTAATTGACGAGCTCTAGACGCACACACTCGCCGACCCCGCACCCACACCGGCACCCTTCCGCTGAGTCCAACTGACCCTGACCTCCAAAAACACAAAACAAAAAAAATAAAATAAATGTGGAAGAAAAATTTGAGTAAGGCAAGTAAGAAGGCTAACATCGGAGTTGGATTTCATTAGTCAAGTTGAGTTAACTGAGGGATTTGTCAGGGTTTACCGGCTCGGACAAACCTGCACACCAAACACCCGAACCCCACCCCTTCCTGAGTCGCCCCTAGGGGCACAGGTGCTCTGCGTATTTACCACGAATTGTGTACTTGTTCTGTTTTCCATCCGATTTAATGAGAATCCCATAACACGAATCGCCATAGTATACCCAATTACTAATAGAGATGACTTGGCGGCAAATCGATTAGGTCATATGCCAGCAGCACTCTAAACAATATATCAAAGACAAAGAACGGGGCTATTCAAAACGGATGAGGGGATGGCTGCGCTGCCAGGGCAGGCAGGAACAGAGGCATACGTTTCGTATATTATAGGGAAATCGGGTATTTATGGGCATTTGTTTTCGATAGCGATTCAGATACAAATACAACTAGATACAGTAATCTCGATGTTTGCCTTCGGTCGCGTTCTGATTTACGTATGACGCTGCTGTGTAACTGTGTGTGTGCGTGTCTATTTGAATTTCCCACATTTGTTATACATTTCAAGCTGGGGCATCTACAATCTGTTCATGATTCTGTATGGTCACATCGTATTGAAGTCCTACTAAGAAATTGGTTTCCTGAACTGGTTCAAGTCGAAACGCGTCCGCAATGAATTTTCCATTCAAAATAAAGGGTGTAATTTAAAAATTACACTTTTAACGATTTTCATTTCACTTTTATTTTATTACTTTTGAACTTGCAATTCTTCATACCAATTTGACTTTTTTATAATTTGTTAACAGAATTCTTTTTAAAGGCTAAGAGCATTTCTGACAGCGCTCTAACCAAGTTACTGTAAAGTGATCTCTGTTAAAGTGGCCCTGTTAGCTCTGTCGAATAAAAGCCTACCACATAGAACTGTTAAAGTAACACTGAAAAAGGAACTCTGTTACAGAGACGGTGTTACGAAAGTTAAGCTTACAAGTTTTAAATTAAGTTTAGTTTTCGAATATTGAAATTGAATCCCAAGCTAGTGTGTTAATGTAGTATTGTCGTATTAAAAGGCTTTGCAGCTATTAATATTTAAAAGAGTAAGGTAACAATAAAAATAATAATAAAAACAAGATATTTTTGAATATTCAACATTTTTGACTATAACTAAATAATTGAGTTTATTTATAATATGTTTTCCATTTGCTCAGATTTCCCAAAAATGAAATGAAAAGATATATTTTATTGTTAAAAATAGTTCAAATACTTTAGTAAGAGTATGCACGTGTCGTTTTTCTATTTAAAGCACACACTGTTTCATTGTTGTTTTGATTGCCTATGTGTGTCGATGTGTTGTTCTTTTTATTTCTTTTTTTCTTTTGGTTTTTTTTTTCTTTTGTTTTTGTCTGCAGATGCTTTGGATGAAAATAACTTCGTATAGCCCCAGTTTTAGTTGAGAAACAGCACGTTGTTTATTTTTATAGTTGACTCGATGGAGCAGGCAACGTGGACATGGACCTCAACCTGGCCATAATGCGCGTATGTCATACCTAGATACATATGTGTATGTACATACGTCATAGCTAAAGTTATTGTTCGATTAGGTAAGAGGGGGGTTTCTGTTCGAGACAGTTGTCATTGGCAGTGATTGGGACGAAATGTTGCTTATGTGTTCACTTACCAATGCGGGCCGCTCGTTGACATACGAAAGTTTGCGAGTCTGACGCAGCGTCTCCACCCATAGGGAGGAGCGGCGTGACGCATTTGTGGCGCCACCAGCTGAACTGCCGCCGCCGCCGCCGCCGCCGCCGACGCTCGCGGTGCGCGTCATAGCAGGCGGCAGCTGTGCTGACGTTGGCATTGCAATATTCATGGCTGGGCACGCGCCCGTGCCCGTGCCAGGAGCGGCAACCGTGCCAGGACACGGGCCCTTCTGGTAGAGGCTGTCCTTGCATTGGTTTTCCGTGCACGAGGCAGGCGACATGCCACAACAGCTATGCAATTTTTGGTAATATCAACAACAAATTTTCAAAACAAAAAAAAAAAAAAAAATAGCAAAATTAAAACCAATTTAAACAAAAATGTATAGTTTTGTTACAATCACAAGTCGTTTTATTTTATTTTTTTTATTGGAATTTCTTTAAACACTTTGGGATTTGTTTGGAAAATGTATTAAGGAAAATGCATTTTGTTGTTAGTTTTGATATTTTTTTCGTTGTATTTTTGTTTCTTTTTAAGTTTTAGTTCGAACCGTTTGCAGCCGCAATTCGCACAGTTTTAATGTTGATTTTTTGATTTTTCCCGAGCGAATGATTGTTGATTTTCCAAAATTTTCAATTCGATTTTCCCGACTTTCGGCTGCGTAATTGTCCAAAATGTAAACAAAAACAAATAGAAAAGGAAAAAAAGAGAAAAACGACGAACAACAATTGCTGCGATCGTAGCACGGGAAGCGGGCAGCTGCGTTTAAATTTGGCTCAAAACATTTTGACTTTTCATTGCGCTTCGTGGCCTACAACCATTTTTGCCAGCTGTCTCTCTATGTGTGTGTGTGTGTGTGTGTGTGTGTGTGTGTTTGTCTGGTACTGGTTGCGACCTGTGCCACTGGTCGCGTACAATGATCTTGCCCAGCCGAAAATTGTTATTTTTATATTTAAATTTTCGGATTCGGTTTAATTTTCTTCTTTTCCTAAATTTCCCGCGAAGAAAAGTCTTTTGTTGTTTTGTTTTCTGATCGGCCGCACGCGTCGCGATTGCGGATTAGTCCATGCCCGATTAACGATTGCCGATTGCCGATTGCTGAGAATTGAATGGAAACAGCGGCCGCTGAGAGAGACATCCGCTCCAGGCTAAGGGACGGTCGCGGCAGATGTGGGGTCTAATACGATATTAAACATTTGATTGTATACGTCATGAAAAAACGATGCTCACAGTTCAACATTTCCTGCTCGCTGCCTGTCCACACGCTCACTTGTTCCCACTCTCCCTCTCTCTGTCACTCTCTCACCCTCTTTCTCTCTCTCTCTCTCGCTGGCTGTGTCTCCTTCATCCGCTATCATTCGTGCTGGTTGGCAGCGGACCCGGGCCAAAAACTTAATGGCCATTTTGTCTGCTGACAGGTTTGTATGAACTTGAAGATGCCCTGTGCTTACGCAGCATGACTCACCGTATTTGTCACGAAAAAGCAAAAAAACAAATCAAAAAAGAATAGCCCGCCAGCTCCGCCGTGTAGCCAATACCAATGAAAACAGAAAAAAAAACCTTGTCCCACATGGCATTATTCCCAAATACAAATTATGAGTGCCGCCACAGTACATTTACAAAAATGCTTATTCAACAATTATTGGCCATAGGCCAAATTCGCGCTTTGCAAAACGCTTATAGCCAAATTTTAAGGCTATAAATTCCAGAAAATTCAGTACACAACTTAATTTGCCCAAGCACATTAAACATTAATTAAATGTAAACAATTTATGACAAACTTAAATGTCAGCCTCGAAAAACAAAAAAGAAAAAAAACACCCAAAAATTTGTCAAGACAAATTGAGTATTGTATACAGTATTTCTAATGGTACAAAAATAATGTGTAAAACAAGTATAGCGAGTATACTTCATAGTTTACATATGTATATTTTGGGAAACAGCATTTTCCATATTTTTTGAAAAGTAATTTAAAATACCTATTGCCCTAAATATTTATTTCTGTTTAAAAAAAATATACCCATTTCTGTTTAGAATATGAAAAGGCCATTTATCAAATACCATTTTAAATATTGGTTTTACGCAATATATGGGGAGTATATATAATTGTATACATAATTGTTTTATGGTTGACGTTTCCGATATTTTGGTAAAATTAACATTTGATAAATTATGTGGTACATATATTATACACAGCATCCACAGTATCCACAGCTTAAAAACATCAAACAAATTGAGACATGAGAGTTTTTTTAAATAAAACTTTTATCAGAATCAACTTTGACATTTTTTATAATCACTTAAATTGAGACTATTAATTTTTGTAAAAAAAATAAAAACTGTATTTAAACTTTCTTGAATTAGCTTAAAAGATAAATAAAATATTTTTTTAAATAAAAAGAGACTTTCGGTGGCATATGGAAACGATAATTTCCTTAATAAAATAACTTGAATACATTTGTATGTATAGATAGACAGAGATATTTATATTTTGGTTAGGTCTTAAAAATGTAGTATATTATTTCAATTCAATTGAAGTTACCTAAAAGATATTGTATATTATTGTTATTTAATTGATATATAATATTTAACTTGAATAATATTTTACTCGATATAATATTTTTTGGGTATGTTGATTGGGTTTTCTATGGTGCATGTAACGATTTATCAACTACATAGGTTTAGTCATTAGCAAAACGAGTGCAGAGTATTCATAACGGTAACGGCAGGCAAACAAGAACAATTCTACGCTTACCTTCAATATCTTTTAAATACTCGAACACGAATATATCAAATTATTTATTATCAAATACAAACTACAAGCCATAACGAGCTAACGATCTATAATGTGAATGTGAATTGTGTGAGTGTGAATAAATGAATCTAATCAGCTACAAGCGACATTCAATGGAGTATTGAAGTAGATTTTCCAATCCAAAGTTTGAGCAGCTGCAATTGATGAACTAGCGGATGCACTGGCTGATTGACGTAGTGTGTGTGCAGCACAATACGAATACAATTATGAATACGACAATGGGTAGAACTACGAGTACAAATGCGTTGTTACTCAAAAATAACGTCAACGGGAGCATTCAAAGTAGCAAATGTTTCGCATTTTCTTGAAGGAAAATTTGGTGCCATTTTATGTATTCGAATTAAACTTCAACTACAAAACTTGTTCGAATTAATTCGGGGTTTTTTTGGTTTTTGTATTTTGTATATACACAAGACATATAAATTTAACGTAATGCACAAAATGCTAATCGAAGTTTGAGTTTTTGGTTTTTGTAGGATTTTTATTGCCATAAAATGTTTCATTTCAATCAATTTTTTAGGGTGTGGGGGGGTTGTAGAGGAATTTTGTTAGATTTTGATTAAATACCATTTTGGAGCATTGTAGCGTTTCGTTAGTGGCCTCTGTGAAGGCCCTTCTAAGTCGCAATTTTCGGCTTTCGGACAATGTGCGAGGCATTAGAAGAACGCCCTGAGGAGAATTGTTGATGCGAATTGTGATTAGTAAAGTTAGTTATACAAATATATAGTTAATTTAATTAGTTATGGGTATATAAAAGTCAATGGTAAGGATAAGAGATGACAGGTTACTAAACATAAGCTAACAAGTACTATGATCGAATGTACGCAATAATAATATATGCTATAATATATGAATGATGACATAAATATATTTATATATATATATATATATATTTGTACTGTAATATATATTCTAAAATATATCAAACTGTTAATACTCAATAATATCAATAACAAATGCTATATTGTTCATACTTAGTTCATCGATTTAATAATATTCATAAGTAGTGGGTTTAAGTTTCATAAATTATAAAATTTGTTTATAGTTCAATTATAAATTAGTTTAAGGATGAAATGAATTATTTTAAGGGCTTTAAATTATCTTAATTGTTTGCATAATGAAGCCCTCAAGCAATTTCCACATAATATAGCTCATATCTGTATTGCACACTTTTGCACATTAAGAGCTAAAAGTGAATATATTACGCCCTCTAAAGACATAAAGTGTAAACAATTTCGTTTCTGATGGGTTGCTTTGTCTGTATATGTCTGTACATATAATGCCCATCTGTCATAACCGAACTCATTTCTTTAAATATTCCACATACGCATTATTTTTACACTGGGATCATTTCATCTTGGTCGTTAGTAACTAGCAACAGAAATAAAATAAAAATCTCAATACGCTGTTAATAAGAATATAAAAAAACAAGATATATCCAACTGTCAAGATTGCCTAATATAGTTTTTATTACAAACTAGTTTTATATACAAAAACTCATGATTATAATCACTTGACTGTTTATATGTACTTGACAGATTCATCGAAAAATAGGCAATATAATTTTTAAGCAACATTTTTGTTAGATGTAAAAAGGCAGAGCCTAATAATTAAAATATTAAAATAACAAATATTAAACTCAATGCTTTTAATGATGTTTGTATGAAATTTAAAAAAGCTTCATAAGTTCCAAAGAAATATTATAATAAATAATATTCAACTTAATAGTTTTTATGGTAATGCCAAATTCGATATAAGCAAAATCTGAATATTTTTTTTTAACTTAATTCCCAGCTATAATATTTCATTATTCTATTTGTACATTATGTGTGTGTGCTATTAAGTGAATAAGTCCTTAAGCTTTGCCAGCGTGAACTTGGAACTTGAAAACTTTTGAGCAACAGAACACCAACACACAACCAAATGTGCATGTGTGTGTTTGTGTACAGAATGCACAATGAATGAAAAGTTGTGTGGCATGTTGCATAATTAACTGAAAAGCTTTTCAAAACACGAAACTATTAACGGAAAGTTGCAGTCATCGCCAAAGCTTTCGCGGAAAAGCTTTCAACTCGCGGCCGCGTAAAATACCAAAGCTTTATAGCGCATACACACACAAGCACACCAACGAACCTACATACAGCCTGCTATGCACCCACTGGCCCACACACACACACACGCGCATCTACATGCATAGTAAATGCGTGTAGTTAAGTATTTATTTATGGTTTGCCAGTACTTTAAATTGCATACAAAATTTATGTGTGCGCTGGGTGACAAGGGTAGGGGTGGCAAGGGATTTGAGTATGCGGGGTAGAGTGGAGGCTGCTAAGGTGGAAGCTTTAAGCTTTTAAGCTAAATGTCGTTAAAACATTTTATTGGGTTAGGTCCAAGTACTTTATATAGCGCTATATAGCCATATAGCTAGTAATTATAAGTCCTCACCATTTGCAACATTTCATTTTAAATGTGACAAAGCTTTTTGTCACACAGGCACACACACACACCCACAAATTGTTCATAAGCTGCTTTCCTGTTTAAGAGCACTGTCAGACTTGGTGTGGCAAAGTCAGGACATGAAATGCCCCCCCGAACTGGACAAAGTGTCAATTATCTACAGCAACTGCCGTTGTTGTAGTGTCAACAAGGGTGAAAAAATACTAAAGAAGGCAACAGAAAATGTAAGAAAAAATATGATAAAAACGCGATATCAAATGTCAAAGAGTAAAAATATTCATCAATCATATTAAGGTCATAGGCAGCGTGAAGAAAGGTGCTCGAAAAAGACAAAAAAAAAAACGTTAAATGAAATATATATTAATATATTTTTCTCTATCTATATAAAAAGTTCAGACATTGTCAAATTTATTGATATTAATTACAATACTAATTATAATGCTATATTTAGCTTAGCCCCAACATTTATTTGCCCAAAAAACAGGACGGGGGCTGGCTGAAAGAGCATTCATATTTAATGGCTGAGTTACGTGAAGGGAATGCGAATTTAAATATGAATATAAATTGACAACTTGAACTAATTTCAAATTCAATTGAATTATGAATAATCAATTGCGTTTCGGGGCGCTTTTCGATTTGATAACGAGCGATTTTTTGCCCTGAATTGGCAATCGAATTTGATTTACTGTCTTCTCTAGTTCCCTGACAATATAAATAAACCACTCAAAACAATAAGACCACCCAGAGTAGCACTTCGAGACGCACATACACACCCACACACGCACACGCAGCAACAAAAATGAACTCATGCTCAATGTTGTTGCTGGCGTAAACAAAATTTTTAATTATGATCGAAAAAGAAAACGCGAAAAATGAAAATATTATAATTAATATTATTGAGCCATCGTGGCGTATGAGCAATATTGATTTTCACTAATTGGATTTCAGCGCGAGAAAACGTGAAACACACTAAAAAGAAACAAAAACAACAGCAACAATAAAAATATGAAAAGAAAATATAAATTATAAATGAAACGCAAAGTAAGCGGCAAAACGATGAAAATGCTCGAATGCCTATTAGAATACTTAAGTACTTATGTATAGAAATCAACTTGAGGGAACAAATCGAGAATGATTTTCATTTTCATAATTTCTAGGTACTTGAGCGCTTACAAAGTAAGGCAGCTTTTAGACTTACAGCCGTGGTGTAGGGCGTAAAAGAGGCTTACAACTATAAATAGAATAGTAAGGACTCTGAAATGAGCGGGATACCCACGTGCAACATAAGAGGTATATAAATGATATAAACGATATAAATGATAGAACGATAGGTAATTATTTAGATAAGATTTAATATTAAATATGCTCACTCGTCTATGTATCTTACGTAAAAAAAACTTGAGAGTTAGGTCAATACTTTTTAAAACACATATTAGTAGGTAGGGAAAAACTAACAATAATTTTAATATTTGATAGCCAATAAATAGACACTGGAGAGCACATTTTCTATCTAGTAGAATCTACACATACATTTAAAAAATCACGAAACCAACCAACTCCATACAAAGCTTGTCGACAGATATTTTAATGGTTCTACAACTAAATAGAATTTTTAAGTTTCAAACAAAAGTTTCTCTAACACTCATAAATTTACTAGCTTTTAAAACAGGTTATTAAATGCGTTTTAAAAAAATTTCTTTACTATCGATTGTTCAGGCTAGGGATGACCGATATTTACTCTACATATAACAGTCTAAAAGTAACCGTAATAAAAATAACAATTGATCACATGTGCTTACTATTGGCCTACTATTTAATTTCCCTGTTGATTATTATTTTATTAAATTTTATGATTCATATTTAATTATTCTCTGTTTTGACTCACTTGCTAGCTGTAAACCTGACCTTTTTTTTGGAAAGCTTGCTACTGGGTAAGCGATGTGTACTCAGCTGTTTCTTTTTTACTTGCTGAGCACTGTAGAACAGTGCTGTTCTATTTAATGTTCTAGTTATGATGTTAATGCTTATCAGTACCTTATATCACAGGCTGGCCCTGGACGAAAAGATACCAATTTTTCAGTTTTTTACAAAAACTGAATTTAAAAAAAAACGACTTACATATATTACAAATAAATAGTCAACAATATTATTTTATTTCTTTTGATTTTTTGAATTTGTTTGCTTTACGTATTTAAATTGACCTTAAAGCAACCCACGTTATTTGTCCCGGGCATTTTGATGTAACTGTCACTGTGGCGCACAAGCAACACTATATCGATCATCTCTATTTCAAACTACAGTATTTATGGAAGGACTTAATAGCTAGGATCTGTACAGGAACAATTTATACACCAATTTGTGAAACTCTATAAACCTAATTCGATTAAAAGCTTTTTATGATATGACTATTGATAGTTTTAGTTTCGTATAATAATCATTCATTTCAAAAGTATACAACTAAAGACTATAATTGAAAACATGTTCAAAACTAAATATATTTACCTACAATATGAATAGACATATAGAAGGTAACTTATTGTTGTAAAGCTATAGATTGTTTTACTTTGCTGTAATAACCGATATTGTATAAAGAAATACAATTGTTTAAATTATTGATATTTGGGATAAAAATAATAATAAAACTATTATTTAGATAGCCTTACTATCATTAGTTTTTATAATTTGTTAATGTTAGAGATTTTATAAAAATCTCACTGCATAATACAAATTTACAAGCTATAGTAAGGCAGGTGAGGGTACTTCTTCAATGATAATTAATGTAATAGTTTTTAATCAAACTTAATTTTTTTAAGCTCCGGACTATCGATAGATTTAATTTGCTGTCATATAAAAGTTAAAGCTTTGGTATATGAAAATATTTCAATATATATCTCATATATAAATTATGGTATCAATTTCCTCAACTTATTTATCAATCTAACTCAAGTTAATATTAATTGCAAGTGAATTGTTAAAGAACTCATGCTGTCGACCCTTGCTCTTCGTGGCTGGGAAAAGCAACTGAATTGTTACCATAACTTTTAAATAAGAACTATCGATAGTAGGCCATCACTAATCGGCTATCTAAAAGATAACCCAACTTAATCAACAGTTTCCTAAGCCAAACAGAAAATACTTTGGAGGAGAAAATAAAAGCTGTCAAAGTGCTAAGCTTAATTAATCGAGCTGCCAACTTGTTGGAAAGTTGTGGCAGTGTGACCAATCAATAGCACAGCACATTAAATTTCAACTGAAATCAATTAAAAGTAATTACTTCAATGACTGTGCTTAGTCTATTCTTATATATTTTTTTTTCTACCATTAATTTTATTTAGTTATTTTTTTTTTTATTGGAGGGTTACACATAACATCAAGTGCGCGGACAGCGGGTGACACTAAACGTTTACCAACGTGTTGTTGAGCGCTTTATGGGGTTCTATTATGTACAGGGTGTACATCAAATAAGATAATTAAATAGAAAGAGCGAACAGAGCGACAGTTGTAGATAACGAATTTATTAGGTTATGTACACACTTTGAGGTTAGGCTATTTTCGACACATTTAGTTTAGGTTATACATGTATACACACACACAAAATATGGTTGCCGGGGCAGTTGGGCAAATTCCCCTAGCCCACATATTTATCTACCCAGCTTGCTGGCTTGCTTTTCCCCCTCTTTTTTTGTGTAGCTAAGAAGAGATTCTCGCTTACCTGTTTAAATGGACGCATGCCGCCATTGATCCTCAGGGAATCGGCCGCAATGCCCGCAATGCCATCTGTGGTACTTTCGCGCAGCTGCTTCAGCGACACATTCGGCACAGTGTGGGAGTGACCGCAGGAGCTATGCGAACCACAGCAAATGGCCGTGGTGCTCGATTCCGGTTGTGAGCTTTGCCGGATGATACGTGAACCATTCGTCGGCGATGATGTGATTAAAACTGGCGGCACCTGCGACTGTTGATAATGATGCAGCTGCACCTGCAACTGCTGCTGCTGATGCAGCTGGTGTTGCTGCTGCTGCTGCAGTTGCTGCTGTTGGAGGGCTGAGTTTGATATGCATATGGCCATCGAGCTGGTCAGGTTACCTTGTTGAAAGGCACTTTTCACACTGTCCCGCGAGGCGGACCGATCGATCTGGCCGCCCGTCGAGATGGGCGTTGTCGAGGCGCGCCGGCTGCAATTGCGGCACGCCCGACAGCGACTCGGCGCGCTTGGCGGTATGCTGGATGCCAGATTCTGATATGATGATGTGCCCAAATTGGGATGACTCGATCCGGTGCCCGAGCCGGTGCCATGATGATGGCCTCCTTCGTGCGGCTTTAGGCTTAAATTCATAATTGATATGGTCGGTTTTTGTTGCTGCTGCTGCTGCTGTGATTGCTGCTGCAACTGCTGTTGATCCTGCTGATGCTGCTTGGTCGTTGCACCGCCAGCTACGCTGGCCGATGCCGATATTGTTGTTGTTGTTGATGTGTTCTGTGTAAGTTCTTGGTCCTCTTCATGTACTTCAATGTCAGGCACTATGGATGTAGTACGTAGCCCCTGCTCAATATCCTCTTCGTGCCCACCCATCCCGCTGAGCACAACGCCGCGCATACTCTCCTCGGAGCCCATGCGCGCCTGCTGCGACTGCTGTGGACTGGTCAAATACGTGGAAGTTCGATCCTGACGCATCAGCGTCGGTTTGCCACCGGACGTGGAAGCCATGTTGTTCGATGTTGGTCCGTTCGCTGAGCTATTCTTCACCTGGCGCAGTAATGCGCTTCTGCCGCCCTTCGTTGGGTTCGATACTAGCAATGAGTCCGTCTCCTCGGAACTAACATATCCCGAGTTGGCGTTATCGTTTAACTTTTGAATTGACATCTGCAACAAGGAAATGAAAACTTATGTATTTAATGTATGTGCTGAAGAAACATAAACAAAAAGAAAATTTATTAATAAAAGCAAGCGAGATCGTGTAATCGAGTCCAACCAACTGCATTAGTGTTCTCAGCCAAGCAGCAATAAAATCCTTGCAATCACTACTACTTGTTGACCTTAGCAGTACCAGAACAGTGCACATCTATAAGAAGGTGTACCGCTATCTCAAATAAACTAAAAACTATCACCGCGATCTGAAAAAGACCGCCAATGCAGCAGTTAATACAATGTGAAGTAACCCAACTACCTGCAATAGGAAACTCAACCACTTCCTACTTCAGCTACCAAGACGAGACTTCTGATTAATAATAATAATAATAATAACAATAATAATAATAATAATAATAATAATAATGACTATTTATTGCCCGGCAGCAGTCAATGCTAAAAGCCTGGCAATAACAGCCAATGAAACACTTAAACATCTTATCCAGCACTCGCTCTACCTAAATAAGGGATAAAAACAAGTAGAAGGAATTATTTGCGAGTAGTATATATTCTTCAACTACAATAGCCGAGTCAATCTACCCATCTCCGTCTGACTTTCTAAATGCTTATATATCGGAAAATATAAGAGCTGAAGGCACCAAATTTGGTGCGTTAGGTTCGTGTAAGCCAGACGCAGATTTTGCTCCAAACCCCTCAATATCGAAAAAACCAAAAAACGAATTAAATACTACAGACTTCAAAATGCTCTTAATAAGTCCTACAATTTTTAAGCCGATCGTAAATTTAGCTTGAAGAAAAATCAAGAATTTTTTTCTACAGTGCACAATGGGGAATAAGACCTGTTTTTCGCCCCAAAATCAAATTTATGCAATTGCATAAAACAAACTACTTTTGATATAAATATATGTTACATAACACATATCTTAACAAGGCCCTTTAATGTTAAGATAATATCTATGAAACACTGCTGATCTTTAGAGACACGTCGCATGGCATTGTGTGCATTTTTTAATTGAAGTGCTAATAAATAAAATGTTTAAAATGAAAAGATTATGATACATATGCTATCTAAGTTTTGTGATATTTACTTTATGTATGTATATAGAGGGATGGTGTACAAATTTAGCGTCTTTCTCAATAAATCAATATTCGGACGAAACTGTAAAAACTTATATTTTTATACCCTGAATCCATTGAAAATGAGTAAAAAGGGTATAATGGTTTTGTTAAAATGTATATAACAGGCAGAAGGAGGTATCTCCGACCCCATAAAGTATATATATTCTTGATCAGGACGACGAGCTGAGTTGATTTAGCCAAGTCCGTCTGTCCGTCTTTATGAATGCAGCGATCTCGGAAACTACAAAAGCTAGAAATCTGATCTTGGTCTCATTCAGTTCGTACATATCATACGCAGAACACAGTTTTTTTTTTCGATAACTGGCTCCGTTTCATTAATATCGATACAGATCAATAACAACCTTTTGTTTTTTACAACACCTCGGTAACTAAAAGACCTAGAGGCAACATGTTTAGTGCATTTTGACTAGACGCATATTTTGATACCTCCCGATTTTGGATACCTCCCCCAATCGCCCCCAGTATCGACAAAACTATAAAAATCGAAAATCAAGTACCACAGACCTGAAAATTGGTTTGTACATTTATTTCAATGCTGCCAATAAATCCTAAAATTTTCATAACGAGGAGATACCCTGAACCCTGACATTGAGTTTAGCAGAAAATAAATATTTCGTTTCTATAGTGGGGCACGCGCTGCAACCGAATAAAGTGCGTGCGGCGTGCATTTGTTCAAATGCTTATGAAGACAGATCGCAGGGTTCAGGGTATCTCCTAGTCTAGTGATCCCGACTAGAGCCTTCTACTTCTTTTTATTTTACCTTTTAGAGTTAGCTTGCGTTTCAATTATTTATATTTATATTAACCAAACTTCTTATCCTCTTATCAGCGAACTTTAAACCTAACAATACCTACTTTAATTTAGAATGGTCATACATTTAAGAACCAAACGAATGCTCATCCTGTATTCAAACTGAGTGTTTGGCTTGTAATCAAAGGGATAATTAGTTTTATAAACATTCAAAATGCGTTTCGGGAGAGCTTACAATAATGTGTTAATCGAATTTCTCAAATAAGGAAACATCAAATTTAACAGCATGTTAAAGTAGCTGTCAACACATGTCCTGCTGTCAAGCTTTACTTTACACAGCGAAACTTTAAATCAAGAACAGCAAAGGTATACAAAAGTCGAACTTAAGTTAAAATAGAGCTTAGACAGGAGAGAAGCGAGCACAGCTAGGTTAAAAAGCTCGCTACCGAAAACCAAAGCTTTCGAAAACTTTGGCAAAGGAGAACCGGAAGCATCAGTAAACTGAAGATAAAGGCAATAAGTTTATAAAAACGAGCAACGAGCACGTGTATAAAAAAGCATGGCTATGCTTGTGTGCGTGGGCCGGGTGTGTGTGTGTGTGTGTTTGTATGTTTTTAATGCTATGTTCGCTGAGCTAGAAAACTTGATGACCGCACACCTACGGGATAGCAAACATTGAAATGCAAACATGAACTCACGCACATGAACTTAAGCTGTGTGTATGGGTGTGTTGGGTATATGTTCTGTGTGTGTATGTGTGTGTGTGTATGCATGTAAAATATTTCTATATTTTAAATGCAAGTTACGACTATATGGTCTGGCTTGATTGTTTTGGTTGCTTGGCTGGTTTTGTGTGTGTGTGTGTATGTGTGTCCGCTTTGAATCCAGGCGAATGACAGGTGGGCGGTGTTAAGTGGGTGGCTTACTTCGCTTGCTTCAAAGCGCGCACAGGTGGATGCCACGGAAAACTAATTTCAAACAACTTTCAAATCTAACAATGAAAATCAATAATTCAGCTATAAATACAAACGAGCATTGTAAATTATGCAAGAAAGTCGCCACTCGTACCCGAAAACAGCTTTCAACTTGCCGCTATACCCTGTAGGCACTATATGTAGGCGATGGTGTATCACGCAGCTACGTAATGGAGTGTAACACATAGATATAAAGTTTTAAAATCTGCTTAATTGGCATCAAAAGTGAGTATATCGACATGCTATCGCTGCTATCGAGAGCCCATAAACCATCAATACTAATCCAAGTTTATTCGAAATCGACTTTGCTACCAATTTTTTAAATCACTGCTATCTCTTATATTGTCTTTCTTTATGTAATCAATTGTTTTAAAATACAAATTAGGTATAAATCGATATTATTGAAATATATTTATTGCCTGTATAGTGTCAATAGCAATTTCATCGATACAATCTTTTTTCATCGCTTTTGATAGATCAATTATTTCAAATATTTGTGTAATCAATACAAACGAGAGTGTCAAAATCGATACTTCTATGTCTATCGATCATGCCTTTCATTTGTATTCGGTCGATAGTTTCATCAATATTAACAATATTCCAATAAATCGCTGTCGATTGAAAGCAGGGAATCCATAACGATATTAAAACCCTTGCGACTATAAATCGACAGTGTAATCGGTAGCATTTTCGATAAAATAGTGTAATCGATAGTTTTGGGCGAAAAAAATAAATATTTATTTTCAATGAACTTAGAATGTGGCTATGGGGTGCCAAACAGTCGAGCACTCTCGGCTAGAGCCAACTTATTATTGCTGCCTTAAGCAATTGTTTCGATTCCGACACGGGACTAGCAGTAACGGTAACGGCAACGGTAGCGACAACGGTACCGGTAACGGTAACAATAACGGTAACAGTAACACAATTACAATAACACTGACAAAGGACATGAGTCTTGGGACATGAGCGACACGAAATGTAAAAAGTCGAAACACCTGCACAGCCACCCCGAGACCCCAACTCCGATCCCGAGCCCAACCCAATGAGCTGGGCAGTCGCCCAGCCGCCAGCCGTTAGCATGTCGAGCGTGCCGCTAATAATAGCTGGAGCCCAGTCCAAGTCAGAGACCCAACCCCAGTCCCCAGTCGCTTCAGCCACGGGCCAGACAATCCATTGCCAGCAATTGTGGCAACAAATTGGGTTAAAATTTTGTACAAAATGCAAACTCATTTCTGGCGACAGGGCATAGATCGACTGTCACTGTGCGGGGAGGAGCGGCGCGTGGCGGCCGGCGGAGTGGGACCATCACATTGCACCTGCAAATGGCGACAGCAACGTGAATTCAATTTTCCAAGCCCTAATTTAAAAAGAGTCATTAAAAGCTGTTGTTGATGGGGTCCGTTTATTTTTACCCTCACAAAGGCTATTAAAATTTGGTCACCAAATTGGTAATGTGTAAAAGGGGAGTGATTTAATGCCATAAAGTATACATATATCCTTTATTTCTGAACAGAATAATTAGCTGAGACGATATAGTTTGTTTGACTGCTATATTGTTTGATTGTAGTCTAAGTAAAATCCAAGAGCTTTGAAAGTTTATTAAGTACAGTTAACATAACTTTTTTTTAGCAAACAAGTGAAAAGCCACCAATATGATAAAAAATCCAAAGGACAAAATGGATTTTACCAGAAATCAAAAAAAAATTATAAATTTGTTCTGCGTCTGATACATACGAACTGAATGAGAAATCAGCTTTCTAGCTTTTTTAGTTTCCCACGTACCGACGGACAAGGCTGAATCAACCCATTTCCTTGTTGTCCTGCTCAAGAATATAAACACTTAATGCTTCCTTCTACCTGCTACATAAGTTTGCAGAAAACCATTTTAGCCATTTTCAATGGATATATAGGGTATAAAAATGGTAATTAGTCCTTGGTGTCCTTCTTGTTATATATTGCAATGTCAGCTTCATTATGTACGAAAGTAAGGTAAGCGGTTTAGAAAAGTGGGTTATGTAGCCTAAAAGTTAAACAATATAATTAGACCGTGAGTATGCACAAATATCGTTCATAAAGCAACTTGAGTTTTATAATTTAACAATTGGCTTATTATCTCACAATTTTCAGCGAGCGAAGACACGTCCGCTGCATATTAAACTAGCTATTAAGCTAACTGTAAAGTGGTGGGAAATTATATAAGAATAATAAAATAACATTTTATAACAAGCGGCATATTGAAATACTTCTGTTGGGCGCATTAAGTGATTATATGACATACAAAATCGTCAACTCTATAAATTACATAAATGCTTGATCAGTGTTAAGCGGCGGGCGATGGTTTACATGTTTGAAAGATGTAATGAAAACCTAATAAGGGAATTACGAAAATTAGCTTTACTAGAGTCATAATATATATCCTGTACCTTAGCAATAACGAAATATATTTTATATTTAAATATCTTTTAATAACATCATCTAGCCAGACATAGAGACATGATCGTGGGAATAATTAGCCGTTAATTGAATACTTGTGTGAAAAATATATTACAATTTCATAAAAAGTTTTGTTGAAAATTTATAGTTATAAAGTATACTGAAAATAGTTGTACAAATTATAATTCCTTACTGCAATATACTTTTGCGATTACAATTTCAGAAATAGTCCACAACTATTATACAATTATTTGCATAAAGTTTTGCGGCATATCAAAGAGCAACCCAACTCCAATTAAGGTTCTTCCTTTTTGCAACTTTCAAAAGTTTGTCAAAGCTTTGAACTTATTTGAAGCTATTAAAACAAACTATTTTGCGCTATTTTTTCAACGCTCTATAGCAGTTAGATGGTTCGTTACGTCGTTCCCATTAAAGCCGGCTACCATCGGTGCTGAGCCTGATATCATTGAAAGAGTCTCAATTAATTGTGTTAGGAAACGGGACAAATTTAAACAATAGGCATTGTGCGAACATGTGATACACTGGCTGACTTCGCCGGAAAGAAGTTGCATATGGGTACTCGGTATGGCACTCAGTGTTCTACACTCAGCGCAAAATTTTGCACTCACGTCTTAGCAAATATATAGCTCTTGAATGTTCTTTAATAAAATAATAAGTAAGAGATTCAAAATACTCAATTGAAGTGCAAGAATTTAACGTGCTTTAAACAAGCATAAAAAGTTCCTAATCAAAATTTAATGTTACTTATTTTTAAGACTTCTTTGGTGATCAAGTTCAGAAGTTGTCTCCTTTGGCCAAACTTGCAAAAAAATTTCACTTGATTTAAGCACAACAAATTTGCTGTTTTTGTTGTAGTTGTTGTATTTTTTCTGCGAGTGTTTGCACCGTTTTGGTGCTCACTGTGAGGAATAAGTTATGTGCCAGTTGGCCAGGTGACCCAGATGTCATTCAGCAGGCGGCGTTAAAACATGGCACACAGCACGGCCAATAACAATAAAACAACGGCCACAGGATATGGGCTCGTGTCCGAAACAGAGGAACTGGCTACACCAACAACAGAAACAAAAGAACAACAAAAAATCAAAAACCAGAAAAATAAAAGAAAAAAGCTGGATAAACAAAACACACACACACACACACACACACACACACACACACACACACACACACAACAAAAAACAAAAAGAAAATCTATTGTGTAATGGCCGCTTCAGGTTTGCCCATTCAAACCTGACAGCGTTGTTTAATGGCCTGGCCACAATTCCGGACAACGCCTCCAGAGCCCACCTCCGCCCTCACCTCCACACCCACAGTTGGCCTACCTAATGCCTCCCTGTTACCACGTGCGCCAATCCTCGATACGCCGCCTCGTAACCGACAGGTTCTCAGTCCCAATCCCAGTGCCTCTGCCCCATCTCCTGACGTTGCCTCACTTCGCAGGCCTTCTCCAAATCGACGTTCGCATGTAGAGATAAAAATTTATTGCACAACTCAAAATCAGAAGCCGAGCTGCGTCCTGGTGCTGAGCTTTGTGCATTTATTGTTGTTGTTGTTGCTTCCCAAGGACTGACCCGGACATACATATACATAAATACACATATAAGTATATATATAAACAGACATATAAATATATATATAAATTCATTATGGCACAAAGAAAGAGAAACAAGAAAATCGTTAACTCGACTGAAGCCGGCCACAATTTGATCCCCAGTTTATAAAAGTATTCGCATAGATTTTGGGTCCGACCTCGTTGCATTCGTCAAGCGTCTGTTAGCACATTTTCAAAGACGGCTATAACGAATGGATAAGTTACGGCCAAATGCCTTTTATAAGCCAGTTACCTAACGCCAACGGTAGGCGACCCATTTTCCTTTTTTTTCGGACACTCGGACTCTGGGCTGACGTCAGAGTGGGCACAGGCAGCATGCCGAGAAACGATGACAGAAGCGAGCGGGGCAGCTGAAGGGAAGAAGCGAAGCGAGAAGTGCTTTAAACCTCAGCAAATGTTTCCCTTGGCTATTTTATAGATTGAGAGGTAAAGCGAGCTGAAACGAGGTACGTAGAGTAGGGAGAAACTAGTTGCGAATTAAGCGAGAATTCAAGCGAGAAGCGGTGACGAAAGCGATAAGTGAATGGCAAATGCTTGGCTAATGGCGCTGGTTAAAATATGTTTACGCAAAAATGAAGCAAGAAGAAAGCAAGATAAGGCAGCAAAGTCAGCAGCAAGGAGACTCAGAAAGAAACAATTTAAAAAACACAATGAGGCAAAAGTAGACGGTGAAGGTAAAGCAAAAAGCAATAAACATAAATACAGAATAAAGCAAAGCCCAAAGTAAAATAAAAACCAAAGTGAAGAGAAAACTACAAAAATAAAAGGCCAAGCAAGAAGCGCAGAACAGAACCCAAATGAGGACAAGCCCAGACAACAAAACACCAAGTGGACAGCAAAAGGAAATATGAAGCTAAGACAGAAGAGAGAAGCGTACACGGACAGCTCCTTAAGCGCGAAAACTTCTAAATTCACGTCACTTTATGCGGCTTAAAAGACTTGTACAAATATTAATTTTCCAGATATATAATTAAACAACAAAAACATTAAACTAGGACACAAAAGTTTTAATTATAGTTTGCAACAGGTTTATCTCTACTCGGAAAGCGAAACGAATGAGTAAAAAACAAACAAACCACTGTGCAAATTCGGGGCCTTCTAACGGTTCTCTCGTCGTCTCTTTTTACGGCCTAATAAACTGGTCGATATATTAATTGGTATTTGGGAATACCAATTGCAATCTGGCAACTTTCCCAGACACATAATTTAACAAAAAACATAGAGTTAGACAACTTTGTTATCTAGAGACAAAAGTTTCAATTATAGTTTGCAACTTCTACGATTATCACAGCTGTCTTCTTATTTGTTTGACCCCGGGTAATCTTGGTGCTGAGATCTTTATGTTTCATAGGTTTCCGAGGATGTGCCCTGAACAGGAAAATAGATATATCAAACATGCTGTACAAGTTGTCAGCGGGACAATTTTTTGCATTAACCGAATGTCAATGAGATGATTTAGGTAACGTGTTATTTTGCATCATTTTGATTGACCTTTTCCCAACTTGAGCTACTAAATAAAAATGTTACCAAATTTCAACCACCTTCTAAGCTACAATGTGTATATATATACACATATTGTCCCTACACAATACTAATGCCAAAACTGACATTTTCGATGTGGGTCGTCGTCAGCTGCTGTTCGCCCTGCCCCTTCCTAAACTCTCAATCATGGTACTAAGCACACAAAGGACTTTTGGCCGGATCGTATGAGAGGGCAGCGGGGCAACGGGGGCAATTGATGCCAAGTTAATGAAAGCATCAGCAGGAATGCTACTTAGAACTGGCCTTCAACCGAGAGCCGCGCATTCATCTACATATAATACTTTTATAATATACTACTAAACAAGCACACAGACAAAGACACACGCACACACACACATACTCGCGAGCACAGACAACACACAAAAGGTTGTGCCAAAGTAATTTACTTGTTCCCATTCCCAGAAATTCGAACACAAATTGAAATGACATACGTAAAAGAGAAAACCCGAAATAATTTAGACAGACATTTTGACGTTGTCTAATCGTGACAACTGTCGAGATAGATCTATAACTAAGTACACAAATACCTATGCATACACAGACACTAAGAAAAAATGTAACATTTTATTTTTTAATATTTTAAGAAAAATAGTTCTCGAATAATTTTAGATTACATTATTTTATTATTATAATCGACCATTAATATTGCCTTAATAAAAACAATTTAATTTTTATATTTATAATAAGCTAACAATTTTTAAACACAAGCTGTAAGCAAATCTGCGAACCGGTTCGTGAAAACCGCCCATATTTTATTATTTAGGTGTTTTTATATTTTAAACCAAACCCTAAGCCCAAAAAAAACCATATATTTTTTTAACCCCGGTTTCATAAACACGTAATTTAAAAAAACTTTTTTTGTTTTGTGCCTTTATTACTGTTATTTAAATTTTTGGGGATTTATTTCTTAAAATTCGCCTCGCTCACAGTTTTTGAAAGCTGTATTACTATTTGATTAATTATAAAAATAAAATGAAGAAACTTTAAAGTAAAAATGTGGAATAAATTATACTTTCCTAAAACAAACATTGGCAATATTTTTAAAACATAAAATAAAGTCCCGCAAACCAGACTCAGACCATAAACCAGGCTCGAGCCATTACGAGAGAATTTTATTTTCACAGTTATGAAATTGCCATCTAATATAATTCTAACAAACGAATCTATTTTATTTAAGTGCAACATTCTTGGCGTTTTTTGGCGGTGTATCGAATTTCGCATAGATATCAGACAAGACTGGGTAAGATGGCAAAATGTTTGTAGAAATTGTCTAGAAAACAATAATACATGCACATTATAAAGATATTTCGCTTTGAATGAGGACTCATAGAAATGGGCATGAATATAATACAAAAAATAAAAAAATTGGTTTGGGGAGGGGGTTGTTGTTGGCAGATGAAAGCTGGAAGATGGGCACGTACTTAGCCTAATGTTCGAGTGTCTCCACTGAGTCGTAAACGATTTGCCCATTTTCCCCATTTCTAATTGAGTTTATACTTAATATATACAATATATATATAAAATATCTATACTCAATAGGTATATATACCCTGTAGCGACAAATGTAATAAGAAAAGTTATGCTTAGACTGTGTAAATTTATGTAACACAATATATATTTCTTATTCAAACTAACGAACACTGAAATTTAATATATGTATAATATTTACAATATATTATATGTTTATACATATGCGGTTTAAATATCGACAACCAATTTCATAAAGTATTTTACATTAAAATTAAGAAGAAACAGTAGCTGCTAGTCGATCATAGTCGCTTAGAATATTTTATCCCGTTTTTTTATGTATTTATACAATTCTTTGTGCAATATTGTGCTAACAAAAGCAAACAAAAGCAAGACGAATCTGGTATACCCTTACCCCACACATACACACACACACACAATGACACAGCTGTTTGTTTTGAGAAGGGTAGTACATACACACACACACTCGCCCATTTTAGGGGGCGTGTCGTTTGGCGCATAAATTGAATAAATTCTGCAGCCTGGCAATAAAGATTTGGGTTCATTGGCTTGACATTGATGAGACAACGCTGATGGACTCGGATGTAAATTGACTACACGAACTGTATAAATATTTTATATTTGTATACACACGCACACACACCGACACACACGCTCAGCCAAATGTAAGTAAGTATATATATATATGTATGTATATGGAAATACACTTTTAAGTAGATGCAGCCACACGGAAAATCAATCAATGGCAATGGACGCACCAAAAATCAGCAGATGTTACATATATCTACATATACGACACGTCATGACCTCCCAGTCCCACCCCCCCAGAGAAACACAGAGAGACACACACAAAACTCACACTGAGGTAACTTAGCCAAATTACCTTATGAAAACTTAACGGAAAGTTTTACTTTTCCATTTGTTTTCAGAGCTCATGCAATAAAATGGCCAAATCAATTAACGCTCTGAATAGGTATAACTCTAGTAATTTAACATTATTAATAAACTGTTTGGCTAATCGATAGCTAAACGTAGCGCGTTTTCATTCACATTCAGCACTTAACATCAACAAAAACATTAACAGTTGCAATTAACATGAACATAAACAAGCTATGGGCCTGCTCTAAATTTGGATGATACGAATTTTGATTAGCTGATTATATCAGCAGGCAATTTGGATAGCAATGAATTTGCAATAGTTGCTTCAAAGCTATACCTCATATTCTACCAAAAACAAGGACAAAAGGACTATATACAAGCAGTTAACAGGAGGCTGTATGAAAATTAAATTTGTAAAATATAAACTATAATAGCCTTATTTATTAGGTACAGACGAATTGGTATACAGATTAAGATGTAGTCGACTGCGACCTTTACAATTTGTGTAACGCAATGCGATTAGGAATAGAATAAGTCTGAAAAAAAACCTTAAACTTATTTTAAGATTAAAATATAAAATGTTGTATTAAGCCCAAGAACTTAATTGTAGTTTATGCATTGGCACGTTTAAGGTATATTAATACGTCAATCATAATGTTTCTTATTTGAATATTTTTCATTAATGTTGCTTGAAACTTTAAGTACAAAATTATACGAAATTCATATTGCTATCTATTGTATTATAAATACTAAGAGACAAGCAGAGTACTCGTAATTCTCTTTTTACACGATCAATATGAACCTTACCAAAAAATGTGTGTAAAAACGATATTGGGTAAAATGGAAAAATATAAGTAAATAAGGCACTTTAAAATACAATAAACAATATTACAAAATTCCTCTTAGATTTTACTTGAAAATCTACTTTCCGTTTCTAGGAATATATAGATTTATATTAATTTATTATTAACAAGTTAGACAAGGAGATATCCTGAACCCTGCGATCAGTCTTTATAAACATTTCAACTTTCTTGCATTTTATATACTCAAATTCACGCACACAAGTGCACTCTACTCGGTAGCTATGCTGGTCCCCACTATAGAAACTACATTCTTGAATAAGGGTTGTTTGTTTTTTTTTATATTTGGGGGACATATTCAAAAACATATAAATATTTAAAATCGATGTTTATGAAACGGTATATCGAAAAAATTTAATAAGCTTATACTGCATTGGATTAGGAGAAATCGAAAAGCTTAGGTCTCTAGCTTTTCTAGGTTTCGAGATCGCTGCGTTCATACAGACGGATGGACAGACAGACGGATATACATACGGAGGGAAAGACGGACTAAGACAACTCAGCTCGTCGGCCTGATGCTTTTCTGCCTGTTACATGCATATGCTCAAAACCATTATACCATTTTCATCCATTTTTATAAAAATAAATTATGATTTGGAAAAAAGAATATAACATCAGAAATTTATTGATATAAAAAAGCAAAACTTATATAAACATAGCTAAAATTTCTGAAAATAGTACGCATACGTTTGAGAAAAACTGCAATATCACTGCTATTATTAAAACTATTTTGACTATCATTTTTTAGAAAACAAATCATAAAAAATGCATTCATAGAATATTTAACATCATATTTAAACAAAACAACCAAAACCACACTAATTAAAACAGATATTGCTTTTTTTACTGGTTTTCACATTGCTAAGGACGTTGTCAATATGCCCGACTAGCGCATAGAGTAGCTTAATGAGTTTTGCAATCCACACCAGAATATTCGATTGTCTGTTCTGTTGGCGGCGCATTGGTCAAGAAGGATGGCATATGGTGAATCACATTAACAAAGAGAGAGAAAGAGGGATATTGAGAAAGAGACACTAGATGTTTGGGTTAATTGGAGCGAATGATTGATTACAGCTCTGCATTAATTGCGCTTTTCTGGACATTAACCAGGAGTCTATTAAAAATTAGTTCAGTGTAAATAAATACAATTCAATTTCAGTCTAAAGAATGCTAAAAAAAAATGTTTTCCAAATGGAATTAAGTATGTATGTGTTATATTAAATCCGATTATTTTTCTTGTTTCTAAAAATTAAATTAAAACACAATCTATTGAACAAAAACTACTTAAAATGCCCAAACAGACCATAAAAATGAGCTGTGCTCTTAATTAAAACTTTCAGATGCAATATACACAATATATATATATATAAATATATATATACATTTCCGAAAACTCTTTGGCGATGTGCAGTCCCCAAAGACAGAGATAGAGCTATGGGTCGAGCACCGGGAGACTGGGAGAATGGGAGAAACTTTGGCTGCACATTAAAAAACAGCACGCCGGGTGCTATTTATGGCAAATTCCTGAACCGCAGACATATTTCAGATACAACGCGGCATACAAGTGCATTCTAGTGAGAGCGTCAATGTAAATATACATATATATTTATATATTGTATATATATATATATACATATATATATATATGGATATATATACATATATATATATATATATATATGGATATATATATATATTAAAAGGGGGGCAAAGCGGAGGAGAACGGGGCATCAATATAGAAACAAGATAGAGTGCATTGTGCCTCAGCACACATGCTAAAAATTAAAGTGAATGCGAAATACTTGGTCGAATTTGCTGTCCAGAATATCTATTACATATTTAATTGCAACAAATGCACTTTTTATTTCAACAAACTCTTATAATTTAACATTGTTTTGTTTACTATTGCTGTAGAAGCAAACAAAAAAGTTCATATTTAATAAACTTAAATATGCTTCAAAGAGAAGTGATTTGCTCCAAATATTTTAAAATTCTACAACTTTTTCATATTTGAACAAAGTTGCGAATTCAAAAGTTCATTTTTAATTAATGGTCATAACATTTTAATAATGCAAACATTTTTAAAATGGCATTGAACGACTTTTTCAGAATAAATCCATTTTCTGTTAGGAAGTACTAGTGTACCAATTAATTAATAAAGTACCAGGTTTGGTACATTTGTGAATAAAAATAAAAACTGTTTTAGCTACCGCTTTCTTGTTTTCTTAACAAATTGAACTAACAAAACTATTACTTAACGGCAGCCCGTTTACTAAATGTGAATGGCTGACGACAAATTTAAGCTGTTGTCAAACCCCACTACTACTATTATTAAAACACTTAAGTTGCTAAAATTGAGAAGGTTTTTTAAGTGGTAAATATATTTACATTATTATTGCAGTCTAGCAAGCCTGTCAAATAACAGCTTTTTATTTTGTGAAAACTACCCATATATTCATTCTATAAACTTAACAGACAGACAATTCATTTCAATATCGCATAATTCGACCAAAATGATTGAGAATAACGATATCAAATAAAACCAAACAAATATGCACATCAGCAACTGTTAATCTGATTAATATTTGAAAGAGAAGAAAAGCCGCACGTAACGGATATTCAAATATAAGCATTTGTTTACACCGAAAATGAAGCAAATAAAATTTGTTATGATCTGTTTGATGTATGAATGGAAATATTTCTACTTATTTATGTTTATTTGAATTCTACATGTGGCAATAATCTATCGGGCTCTCAGGTAATTTTTTATTCGCGGAGCTCCCTGGGTGAAAGGGGTATAATGGTTTTGTGCATATGTATGTAACAGACAGAAGAAGTCTATCTTCCATCTCCGTCTGTCTGTCCGAATGTTTTGATATCGAAAAAAATAAGAGCTACAGACTTCAAAAATTAATAGAGACTCGTCTATGACACGAGCTGATCAAGTATATTTAAAATGAGCTATCGCCCTATTTACTTAATATGTATAAATAACAACAACTTGAAATTATTTAATATTATTTTATAAATTATGAGAGCTAGGGAAATCATATTTGGTACACACGAACATCTGAATTTAATATATATTCATCATCAAGAAGAAAGAAACGCATAAGTAGTTAAAGGACATATGTGGTTAATTTTTATAAATTTAACTAGCAAGTAACTTTGAACCTTGTCGCTTGTAAGTCCAGGTTTTTTAAAATATGATTTAGGGTATCTTACAGTCAATGTCCCTAAACTAAACCAATTTCACTTATTTTTATGTGTTTTCGTGCTTAAAATTGAAAACAAAACTTAGCGCTTTCAAAGCAATTTATAAAATGTTGTGAAATGATTTAAGATCAGATTTATTTGAAAGGTAAATGCTGCAATAAATAAAGTAAATTAAATTAATTTTGAATATAACGTAACGCCACAAAGTAACCTGTGGCGTCGATAACCTTGCTGACTTATATCCTTGTTGGAGCCTGTACTTAACATGTAAATGTATGTAAATTAAAGTGGCAGCGCTGCAACTCTATCTTCATGGTAAATATTTTAGATACAGATGAATTTTTTACAACAAGAATGCAAAAAACTTAACTTTAATAGGAACAATAGAAACTTTTAGTTTAATCATATTGGATAGTTATTAGAGCACAAATTGAAATAAAATAATTCATCTTCTTGTTTAATATTAATGAGCTATATGTATTTCACTCTGAAAATGTATAAGAGAAATTAATTCTCATTCAAGTTATACAGCATGTTGAAGAGACTGTTAGTTTTAAGAAAGTTTCGTCGAAACAAGTTTCAATAAAAAAAATAAAAATGTTTTAAGGCATAAAGTTGGAAAAATATGGCTTAGATTGCTACCATTTTTACAAGGAGCATAGCTAATCGTTAGCTTACCTACAACTGGAAAACTAGTCGTTACGAAGCTGCCAAAAGAATAAATACTTGATAAATATTTAATGGGTAGATGCTCGTTTTTAAAATGAGATTAAAACTTAACCTCAATTAAAAGTAAACTCAAAGTAAGCAACTAGTTCGCATAAAACTTAAACTGAAGCATTAAAATAGGAATTAAATATAAGCTATAGGCATATAAAGTAAATGGGGAAATAATGTTAAAAAAAAGCACTTACAGCCAGCAAGGAAACTTGCAACCAACAGTGAAAAGCCATTTGCAAATGTTCGGCGAAAACTTTAGAGCAGTCGTGGCAAAACTTTACGAACAACAGCATTATTTGGCAGTTACTTTGAAATTGAACTTAAACTTTAAGCAAACTTAAGAGCTATCCAAATGAAGTTTGCATATTGATTTTGGTCGACAGAGTACAGTAAATACTCTTTAAATGTTGTTTGTTCTACAATAATGGAATGCCACAATGAAGTCCATAGAGCATAGTATATAATGTTGTAGAGTAAACACACATATGTATATTTAAATTTATATATATGCTATCGCTTTGGCAATAAGCTAGCTTAAGCTAGCACAACACACGGCCAGGATCTGTGGCTGACACGAAAATCTTTTTGTACAGATTTCCAAGCACTTTGGCCAGTGTTGGTTTGGTTTTGCACTTGGTGAAGCGGTTTTTAATACACTCTTCAAAAGAGCAGGCAAAGAGTATATTGGATTTGTGCGATGTACGTCTTTTTTTGCGACATCAATTTGTAGCTAATGTCTTGTAATTAAAGTAATTTGTGGGCGTGGCAAATCGCAAACATATATATCATAGTTTTGGGCATTGTACATTAAGTTGGCATCAGAGTTACTTTATCTTCTTGTTATATTTTAAACAAAAGCGTGATAAGAAATCGCTTAGTTCGATTTCTTTCTACGAACAATATACTATTAGCTTTGAGAGGAACATGCAAATCTATTATAAAATAATAGAAGCTGATAATCATAGTAATGTAAAAATAAATCAATAAGACACCGAAACATCAATGTGTAGATTTCTCTCAATTTTAAGTTTTTAACAATATATCGATATACATCGTTCGATTCATGTAAATAAATTGGCATCAAAACGCTTAAGAAGCTAAAACACCAAAAAGAACGCAAACTTTCCGTTTATGTGTCAAATTTTACCAATTTTAAATCAATAATGTTTTTTTTAATATATGTTTATATTATCTTATAAATAATTGGCGTTTTAGGCATCTTTAAGCTAAAGCTAAAGAGCAAAATGTTTAAATTTCACTCGATTTTTTTTTTTCAACGCTTTAATGATTATAAAAACGGTTTTCTAATCAATATTTAAACATCTTTAACACTTTTTGCATAGCTTTGAGTTGTTACAGAGTATTGTGCAGTCATTGACGCTAGACTGCAGAATTCTAACTCGGTATTGGTTTGTTCTTTGTTTTTTCCTTGCTCTGGATTGCTTAGAATTGTATATTGTGTTTGTGGTCTTTGTGGTTAACGGTTGGGGCATGCACCAATCCTCTATGCATGGTGCTGCGACCGCTGCTGCTGCTGCTGAAAATGCCAATGCCCCAATGCACACAACGAATACACATACATGACTGGCTTGCGTGTGGATGTGTGTGGCTGAGTACATGAGTACATAACTCATTTAGAAAACGCGCTTGGCTCTGGCACTTAACAGGCGACTGGCAGAGCTTGTTGTTGTTGTTGCTGTTTGTTTGCACTTGGGTGCAGTTGATGGTTACACGAGCATACATTAAACATAAAGATGTATATATACTATGTGTACAAAGGTATATATATGTGTGGGTATGTGTGTGTATGTTGTTGATGGTACCCACTTTGATAGTTTGCGTCGCCTTGCAATATTCGTTGTTGTTGTTGCTGTTGCTGTTAATGTACCTGCTGCTGCTGCTGTTGCTGTTGCTGTTGTCGTTGTTGTTGTCACTGCTGCTTCAGTTAGCAATTGCTGCTGCTGTTTGCTTACTAAATTTTGCAATATTTGGCATGCGGCTGTCACAAATGTTGCTGATGTCGGTGCTGCTGCTGCTGTTGCTGTTGCTGCTGTAGCTGCTGCTCGTACATATTGCCATTGAAGCATGAGCATGTGTGGGCAGATCTTACTAATTAATTATTCAGGCTATATCGCTGTGACAACAGCAACTTAAAGCTGCAGCTGCTGCTCTTGATGTTGTTGTGGTTGCTGCTGCAATTGCCGCCGCCGTTGCTGCTGCTGCGTCTGTTGTTGTATGCACATTTCCTGTTGGCCGCCTTTTGGCCTTTGCTTTGCACTGAATTCTTTTTTTTTCTTTCTCAATAAAAAATATTTTTAACTATTAACAACAACAGAAAAAAATGTTATTTTGCCTGGGCTATATATGCCATATATAGCTGAAACGTCGATTCTGGATACACGAGCAACGGACGACAACAAAAAAAAAACAAAAAAAAACAAAAAATTATCAACGAATTTTGCCGCTTGCTTTCAACTTGTTTTCGTTGGATTTGATTTGGAGTTTGGTTTTTTTTTTGTTGCTGCTGCTTTCTTGTTGTTATTTTTACAAATTGTTCAGTTGCACTATTGACTGTTTGTGCTTTTTTATATAGTTTTATTTTGTTACTGCTGTTCTTGTTGCTTATTGTTTGTTGATATTACTGCTGCGCCGACAGCAACAACCAACAAGACGCACTGCTCTGCGCCTGGCACTCGCTGTAGTTCAAATGCCAATGGCAAAAGTGGCAACACGCACGCACACATACACACACACTTACACACACACACACAGAAGAACAGAGAGACGCACCACACACACACACACACAGACACAGTTAGACAGTCGAGACAGAATGCGTCCCTGTCGTCCGTCCGTCTAGCTTTGCACGTTGTGATGTTTCCGTTAGTGTTGTTTGTGCGATACTGACTCAATTTGTTGCTCGACACCGCGTGTATACACGTACCAGCGACAGCACTCGACGTCGCTGCCGCTGTCGACGCTGGCAGCGCGCATTCACCCGCCGCCACACGCCGGTCCCTCCATGCTGGCGCTTCGGTTTTTCGGTTCGTTTTGGTCGGGCGTTGTGCCCGTGCCCGGGTCCGGGTCCGGGTCGGGCTCTTTTTGCCATGCCCAATTTTCACTTGTAAGCCAACACACACACACACACACACACACACACACACACACGCACACACACGCACACACACGCACACACACACACACGCATACACCACCTCACTTGCCCCATCCACCCACTCTGTGCCCTACCTCTGTATAGTCAAAAAGCAACGAAGCGTCGGCATCGTCGAGTGCATGCCACAGCAGCAGCAACAGCAGCAGCAACGCCAGCAGCAAGCAACTGAGTCCAGAGTAGAGTTGGGCACGTGTCGTGTTTGCCAGCGTGCCACGACTCTATTTATACTCCTTCACGAAGTGAACATGCAAGTCGGTGTGTACTCCATTTTTTGCACCGATGTTGAAGCTAGACACTTGAAACTTTGTGTAAATACACACGAATATCCGCGTCAGATCAAGTGTTAAGATTTTTTACTACGCGCTCTACGGGCGTGGCAAATTGATCAAATCTATGTATATCCTTCAGTTTTCTAACAACTTGAGATAGTTAACAAATAACTCCTTATCCACCGCTCACCTGGGGAGGGGTACTGCAACATTCTTATATGTTATACCCTTTTACGAACTGAAAAGTGTATATTGAACAGTCAATGTCCGTTCGTCTGCTTGTATGAACGAAATTTTTGTCACAGTTATTGAAACTAGTGATAAAAGCAGACAAAATGTGAACATTTTTTGGCAGTTCGTTAAAATCGATATAACTAACTAACTTTTAATGCTGGGCCCTTGATAAATAAATAAAACATATATGTCGGTTACAGTTACAAAAATTCATATTTTTGCAAATACCAATAATAATTTAAATCGACTTTGAATGTTTTCAGCTATTATAATACTCTTTTGTAGTCGGTTACACCCAACTGGCAGTTACTTCTTATTTGTTTGTCTTTGTGGTCGTGTTGAAAAACGTCAATCACGCAGCCTTCTCGATTCGTAGAGTCGTGCTGTCACTCAAAGCAACGCGTCGTCGCTTGTCGTTGCTCTGCTGCCACCCACAATCCACCACACCACATATACCCCACGACACCCCCTCCCCCACACTCCTGTGCATGCCTTAGCACATGCATGGTTCCCGCAGTTCCGTTGCGTCACCGGCATTGCTGTTCTTGTTGTTGTTGCTGCCGCTGCTACTGCTGCCAATGCTGCCAAAGCTGCTGCCCACCTCAGTGGCTGTGGGCGCGCTGGCGCTGGCTGACGTGCTGCAGTATTGAGGTAGCTGCTTGCTGCTGTTAGCTGCTAGCTGCTGCTGCTACTGCTGGTGCTGCTACTGCTGCTAGCTTGCTGCCGCTTGCTGCTTGTATGCTATGTAATGATAAATTTATGGTTGTGAATTTTTTTTTATTGCTGCTGTTGTTGTTATTGGGTTCGGCGGACTCAGCGGGGTCTGGTGGTGTTGCTCCTGGCGCTAGCGGCGGTGGTTGTTGATTGTTGTTTTTGGTATTTTCGCATTTCACATTCACATTGTTTTGTATGCGCTTTGCTTTTTTCTGTTTTTTTTTTTTTGTTCTCTTTTTTTGGTTACTGCTCCAAACTGGCACGAGTCAACTTTTATCGCACAACAATAACAACAACAACACACATACACACAAGTGCAGACATATGTATGAGTGTGTGTGTGTCTGGTTTGTGTATTCACATTGATTTCGCATTGTTTTTCTTGATTGTAGCTGTCTTTTGGCATTATGACAATGATGATTATTGCAATACCAACAACGAAAATAAAAAATAACACAAAAACTAAAATAACTTTTATATTTATGTGAACTTGTGTGAACTTTGCTTCGGCTTTCGGCTACTAGCTTCGGGCTTAGCGTTAAGTCAGGCACATGCACACATACATATGTACATGCTGACATATGTATACTTAATATATGCCATGTACAGCTCCGTAGAGTTTTCGCTAAATTTGGAAATGCAGTGAAATAAGAGGAGTTTGCCAATATTGTAATAATCCTGATAAAAAAAATGGAGTGCTATAAAATATTATTCTTATTATTATATATCAATTTGGTTTCATTTATTATTTATTCTAAAAAGTTTTCGAGTTTTTAAAATATATTTAATTTTGGTATTCGTGGCATTTTGTTCTTGAAATATGAAAAACATTTCGGTCTTAAATATTCCTGAATTGAGTACAAATCATTTTAATAACAAACCATTAATGTGGCAAAAATATAAACACATTTCATGAATTTTGTGCAAAAAACACATTAAAAGTATTTTTATTCTTGGAAAAAGTCATAAAAAGTTTCTTAGATTTAAATATTATATTTAGAAATTTAAGGATTATACAAATTCCTTTTTTTTCATAAGAAACGTATTCTTAAGTTATGAAATGTTCACTTTGGCCTGATTTGACTTGATTTAAGTATATAGATATCTTTTTACACATTGTTCACAAAATATAACTGACTGTATTGGATAAGTGGTGCGCTGTTCGGTCATCTGTGCGTATTTTTATCGACGCTACTGTTGCTAAAGACTTGAAGCTTGTAATGTACAGGTTAGACAAGTATTAATTTTTTGATTGTATTGATGAGAAAATGCCAGGCCGCTTGAACATATATCAGACACCTCCTTATAGCTAGGCTGTAGAATTTGTCATGTTCATATTTAAAAATCAAGCTAAATGTTGCCACGCCCATAACGCTGGCTATTAATTCTCCTGGCTTATTATACATTATAGTTCTGTATTGATTTAATAAAAGCAGTTCTTTGGGCCCTTTTTTATTAGTCTCCGGCTCTTTAAATTCAATATTTAAAATCCCAAAATATACATTCCCAGCTGTCTGTACCAGACAAGCATATTGCATAGCATACGTTTCAGGGCACACAGACGCCTATATATGTATGCATATGTATGTATTTAATAATTTATTTATTCTTTGTGAATTAAAAACATTCTGTAATACGTCAAAGAGTATATGCTCCATGACATTTTTAAATTGAATTACGCTGATGCATTGGCCCGAACAGCCGCAACTCATCAATCAAAATATTTAAAATATTTAACGAATAAACTTTGGGTTGAAATCAGTTTGTACAGTTTCGTTAATTGCCCAAATCAAGAGCTCGGATTATGCTGCAGTACCTCATTAATCTTAATTTGTATTGACATGCAGAACAAAATAAAAATATAATCCATTCATTAATTGCAAAAATATATTTTGCGTGGCATACTGAAAATATTTTTGCTGTCATATTATGAAATACTTGTCAAAGTAATCGAATTTTTTTTTTGGAACCTAAAGATAAAAATAATTATATATATATCTTACCTAAGTATGGTGACTCATACAGTCCACGAGGTATTGTAAAAAATTCAAATCAATATTCATTGATATTAACGAAACGGGAAAAAAATTAAATATTACATATATTATATATATGAAAGTTGAAATGCGTAGATCCATATCTACATATAACTGTTTATATATAACTGTAACTAGGCGGACGGCCAAATCGACTCAGTTCTATACTTATGCGGTCGAAGATGCTTCTTTCTGCCTGTTTGTACAAAGTCATTATACCATTTCAGCCCGATTTTAATGGGCTTAGAAATAACAATCCTTAGCATTCTGTTCTAAAAAAATATTATAATTTAAATAGTAACAGGGTGAAATCGTGAAGCATTTTTTGCATTTAAAACAGATATTATTTAGACAGGAAAGTTCTATGGTCTGTAGTGAATAAGAAAAAGTTAAAGCAGCAGATACCAAAAGACTAAAAGAAAAAAAAAAAAAAATTTTCCTCTTAGTAATAGGCAGAGAAAAATCTTAATTACAATTATTTTTTTTCTTTTATACATCTTTTTTGCACTAATGAGTTTAGATTTTTCTTAAAAATGCTCTTCTGTTTTTTATTAAAAAATATATATAGAACAGAACAGATTAACTTAAGATGTTTTTTTTTAAATAGATAATCGATTTAAAAGATATTAACAAAATCTATTAATCAATAATGAAATATAGTTGTATGCTTACATGCAATATTTTTAAATATGCCTGGCTGATATGGACTTTGACCAATACCGCCCAACTTCAGCCGGAAGTTTGAATATGACTGAGTCACTTTTGTATACACTCATGGACAAAATAATAGGTGTGGCCACTGTAATTTTGAATATATTGAAATAAAATATGTACAGAACGTTATCTACATAAACATAATAATTTTTACATATGGTTACATTGTTTTGGTGTGAGTTTGGTAAATTCCCGATTTAAATTTAAATGGACGATAAAAGAGGTGTATGTGGAACAGATTGAAGTTTTAATAAGTTAAAAGAACTTTTTGGTTGCAGAAAGTAAGTTATCAAGAAAATGCAACTAAATGTGAGTTTATTTATAAAAAAAATTATACTAGATGGGTTGTGGGCGTCACGGCAGTGCGGAGGAGAGAAGAATTGTTCAGAGACTACGAAAATCGTACAAAATTGTTGCCACGATCCTGAAACGTTCGAAAAACTTTGTCAAAAATGCATGACAACCTAAACCAACGGTTGAAATTCGGGGTGCATCGATCTGCAAATTTAAAGATGAGGAAAAAGTGCGGACCGGTGGGTGAGAAAAAATGGCGAAATATACTCTGGAGCGATGAAAAAAAGACAAATTTGTTTGGAAATGCTACCAAAAGGAATGTTTGTCGGCCTAAGGAAAACTAATTCCATATAAGGTTCATCCAAAAAACCGTAAAGCATGGAGGTGGCAGCCTTATGGTATGGGGCTGTTTTTCATGGGAAGGTAATCATCCGATACATCTGAATGATGGTACTATGGACAGATTTATTTACAAAGATTTATTGGAGAAGGTATTGCTACCATATTCCGAGGATAGCATGCCACTTTTATGGAAATTTCAGCAAGATAACGATCCGAAGCACTCATCCCGATTTTTAAAGGATTGGTTCCAAGAGCATAAGGTGGACGTTCTCGAGTGGAAGTGAAGTAATTAACAAAATTAAATGATTACACCTATTATTGTGGCCAGATGAAATATGAGTTTTTTTATGCAAATATTTTATATTTATTTTATTTGAAAGCTTTTAAGGCCAATGATTATTTTATTATAACATGATAAGAGTAAGTAATAAAATTCGTATTGCCTTTTTTTTATTGATGGAAAAATATACGTAAAATAAGCTGTTGAACACAAAAAAAAATGCATACCTATTATTTTGTCCATGAGTGTATATCTACGTGCATATTCTGCATTTCATTTCCAATCAATTCCAAAAATATGTGTTTAGCATACTTTTTGGGGTCATCCGAAGGTTTAAGGCTTTATTTTGCGAACTCATCCAATACCTTTTTTTCAAATCCCATGCATTCCAGTTGAGCGATCCGAATAAGTTTGCACAGTTTTATCACTATCGAACTGGCCCAAAGCAGTCCTCTCCCAGCCAAATGAATACTAGTTAGCTTTAAATTAATAATAAATTCAAAATCTAGACATTGTGCTATGTTTTTATTGATTTTAAGAAAGCGGTAAGAGTATTCGATCAATTAAAATAAACTTAATCTGCGCGTGCCATGGACGATTCTATATTCAAAAAGTAAGTCTCTAAGTCTTATAGGATTCGAGATCGACGAACTCACGCATACGAAAGGGCGAGCGGACGGACCGGCTTAATGAACTCAACTCTTGAACCTGATCAAGAATATAAGTTAACAACAAAGTTGCGACACAATTCTCGCATCGGTCAACAACCGATGCAAAAGCCCAAAACTGCAGATCAGCAGTTTACAGTTCCCGAGAATCCAGCCGCCGCCGGACGCAGACAAAGTTGCGAGCGTCATCAGCAGCGCTGCCGCCGCCAACGAAAATTCTTAGCTAGCTAGGGTAGAATTGTTTTAAGAATATTTAGTCTGAAAGTTGGAGTGAACAGATCCACTCGTTCAAAATAAAAATTAACTTTTATTATTTTAACTGGCGCCCGAGCAGGGACAATCGCGAGTACGATAGAACAAAAAGCTTCTAAGTACGTGTGATTGTTATTTGGCACGACAAGGCAAAACGACCTTAAGTGTCCAATTTGACTTTGAGTTAAGCAGACTCCCTTAATTGGAATTCAAAGCCAAAAATCAAAACGCAACTGTAGGTTGCGCAACGTGGGCTCACGCTTTGTACGACCAGTTCGCAGAGCACATCTTTACACAACGTATGAATCGCTGAACCACGAGTAGGAGACACCAAAAGGGAACAATTCGGCATCATCGGAGATGGAGCACACACCAATAATAGTTCTGTAAGAGAAAGAAAAATAGTGTTAAGTGTTTATCGAAACAGAACAAGAAAAATCTTAAAAAAACCAATCGACATAAATTTAAGCAAAAACAAAAAAAAAAAACACAAAACAATTAAGAATCAAACTAAAATTCATTACAAATATTAGAATCTAAGAAAATAACAAAATTAGTTTAAAGTAATACTGAAATTTCAAATTCCAAAGAAGCAGCAAAGAAAAGTATAATAAAACAACAAAAACGAAAGAAGAAAAAGAAAAAATTAAATAAACAAACATAAGTGTAGTGTAGTGAGCTTGCAGCCGCGCAGCGTAATACGAAACGCAAAAATAAGAAAAAATACAACAAACGGCAAAACAAAACGCGCTGCAAGAACTCAAACAGGCATCGCCGACTAGTTTTTACCCTTAATTAAATATTTCATTTGAAAATTTTTATAATTGAACAAAGTAAACTAAAACTAAACAGTCAATTAATATTTCTTACAACTCATATAAAATATAAAATTTTTTTTTTTGTTCCTTTTTTAAAAAAAAAATTTTTCTTTACACTAAAAATATTTTCTGCATATTTCTGTTTACCAAACATTTTTCCCATATCACTTTTCACACATAAACATATCCGCTTATACTAACAAAATACTAATTAAACATGGCCAACCCGAACAACCTAATACGACCCGCAGTACTTTATAGTACTAATACAGATGAATTACCAACCAACGCTAACAGCGACGAACAGAACCAGAGACAACAACAAAGATTAGAAAGCAGGCAGACAACGTATCAAGGTAATAGAAATATCAACGCAGATTCTATTGAGAATCGAATCGACCAAATAATCAACGATAGATTGTCTACAATACTAAACAATATGAGTACAAATGCTAATACTACTAATTTTGCCGAGGCAGCTGCTTATAGTATAAACCCCGATTCTAGAGGCAACATTGTTGACCTAGATCGTATACCGGATATAGTAAAAGGAATGAGAGAATTCTCAGGAGATCCACTTGAGTTTAGCTCCTGGAAAAAGGGTGTGGATAGGATCCTAGAAGCGTACTCTAGTATTGAGGGATCCGCAAAATACTTTGGTATCCTACAAACAATCCGTAGTAAAATAACTCATCATGCAGACCAAGTACTGGACTCGTACAATATGCCCCTGAACTGGGAGGCAATTGCTCGATGCCTTACTTTACACTTTGCGGACAAACGCGACTTAAGCACACTTGAATATCAACTAACCACCATGACACAAAATGGACAACAGACAGTTGAAGAGTTTTACCAAAATATCTACAAACACCTTTCCTTGATCCTTAATAAAGTTAGCTGTATGAACTTAGAGAGACAGACCGAGGTAGTGTTGACGAAATCGTATAGGGATAGGGCGTTAGATACATTTATAAGAGGCCTACGTGGTGATTTACCACGCCTTCTTGGCATCAAAGAACCAACTGATCTGCCACAAGCCTTGCATTTGTGTCTTAAATTAGAAAACCAAACCTATAGAACAACTCACGCAAATAATAGACAACAGAACGCGAAATTCAGAAATATAGATCAGAACCCAATTCCGGCACCTCGTAGGTTCATACCGGCTTCATCAAGCAACCCAACTTATAGGCTTCCGATTTATTTTGCACCTCCAATTCCTCCACGGAGACCAGTACCACCACCCAGACCATTCTACAGTTATAATCAGATACAGACCGGTCAGTTTCAAAGACCACCAAACCAATCTGGCTACCAACCACAACAGTGGCCACAACCAAACCAACCCAATCAATACCTACAAGCCCAACCATTAGCCCCAACTCGTCCGACTGCTGCCAAGCCAGCAGAACCAATGGACGTCGATCGCAGTATTCAAACAAAGATGGTCAACTACATGAACAGACCTCAGTTTGAGAGCGGCAAAAGACCACCATTCCCTACAAACCAAGATGGGAAAAGACAAAGAATCTTTAACACCGAAGGTGCAGAATATCAGGAGCAAAACGAACAAGGCTATACTGAAGCATACGCCACCATGACAGACTACGAGAGATACGAGCAAGAAATAACAAAAGCTGATAATCAAGAAGAATATGACACGAACTTAGCTGAGTATATAGAGCAAACGAATGCATACAACGAACAAGAAACCACTCAACAACCCGACACAGACTTGAATTTTTTAGAATGAGCGACTCCTCGCTACCTTATTTCGAATGCAGAGTGGGGGGTCACAAGACTTTCAAAATTCTCATCGATACTGGCTCGAACAGAAATTACATACAACCCAAACATGTGACAAATCCAAAACCGAACGAAACTCCTTTTAAAGCAATAACCGTAGGGGGCAGCATCGAAATAACACACCACAAACTTGCAAACCTATTCAACCACCCAGAATGCAATGTCAAATTTTTCCTATTACCAACCTTAAAATCATTTGACGCTATCCTTGGCAATGATAGTCTAAAAGATCTAGGAGCAATAATTGACGTAGCTAACAATGTAATGATAATAAAAGGAAATAAAAGAATAACGATAAAAGAAAAGAAATATGAGGCAGTAAACACAATCATACCCCGAACAGAACACTTAAACGACAGGCAAAAACTAGATTTAGAAAACCTAGTACAGAAATATCCTACACTTTTCGCAAAACCAGATGAGAAACTTACTTACACAACTAATGTCGAAGCAGAAATACGAACTTCAACTGATTCTCCAATATATTCAAAATTCTACCAATTCCCAATGTCTTTAAAAGACGAAATAAATAAGCAAATTCGAGAACTCTTAGAGGATGGCATTATTCGACCTTCACGGTCGCCATACAATTCACCCGTGTGGATAGTTCCAAAAAAACTAGACGCATCGGGAGAAAAAAATATCGGATGGTCATTGACTATCGGAAACTTAACAAGGCCACAATAGCGGACAAATATCCGATACCCGAAATAAATGAAGTTCTAGCTCAACTTGGCGATAATAAATTATTTTCTGTCCTTGATCTTAAGAGCGGATTCCATCAGATTCCGTTAAAAGCAGCAGATATTCCAAAAACCGCTTTCTCCGTTAATAACGGAAAATATGAGTTTACACGACTCCCGTTTGGCCTAAAGAACGCACCTGCCATATTTCAACGTGCACTAGACGACATCTTAAGAGATCATATTGGCAAAATTTGCTACATCTACATCGACGACATAATTGTTTTTAGTAAGGATACAGAATCTCATACTAAAAATCTGCAAATAATATTCCAGACTCTGCAGGAGGCAAATATAAAGTGCCAATTAGACAAATGCGAATTTTACAAAAACAGAGTCGAATTTCTAGGTTTTATTATATCCGACAAAGGCATAGAAACAAATCCAAATAAAGTCATGGCAATAGCTAATTATCCTCAACCCAAAACACTAAGGGACTTAAGGGCTTTTCTCGGCCTAGCCGGATATTATAGAAGGTTTATCAGAGATTTTGCCAAGCTCGCAAAGCCACTTAGCTCTCTTTTAAGAGGGGAAGACGGACGAGTGTCCAAAGGAGAGTCGAAGAAAAAATTAATCGACATGAACCCGGACGCAATAGAAGCGTTTAATAAGATCAAAAACTCCCTAGTGTCCGAAGAAGTCATCCTCCAATTCCCTGACTTCAATAAGGAATTTCAATTAACAACTGATGCGTCTGACTATGCCATAGGCGCGGTACTATCCCAAGACGATAGACCAATTTCGTTCTTGTCCAGAACACTTTCCAAGGCAGAAGAAAATTATGCAACCAATCAGAAAGAGATGCTAGCTATAGTCTGGGCTTTAAAAGCTCTTAAAAACTACCTGTACGGTAGATCAAAGGTCAAGATTTACACAGACCACCAACCATTAACATATTCACTTAGCAGTTGGAATGGGAACTCAAGAGTTAAACGATGGAAAGCTTATCTCGAAGAATACGATTATGAGTTACTGTACAAACCAGGCAAAAGCAATGTAGTAGCTGACGCTCTGTCGAGACCTAGCCAGATTAACTCAGTAGCATCCACCCAGCATAGTGCTAACAGTTCCTCCGAACACTTAATCTACAGTGTTGAAGTCCCCATCAATGTATTCAAAAACCAGATTTTCATACAAAAAGATAGCCCTACTAATTACAAATTCGACATCCCGTTCCCAAAGTTCCATAGACATACAATTAGTCAACCAAATTACACCATTGAACAACTACAAACCATATTAACAAAACATTTAAACCCCTCAGTAATAAATGGAATCATGACATCTGAAGATGTCATGGGTTTGATCCAAAAAATTTACCCGTCACACTTTAGGAACTATAAAATTAGGTTCACTTCTTTGATAGTAAAAGACCTAGTAACAGAAACCGAACAAGATGAGCAAATTTTAAGAGAGCACAATAGAGCCCATCGCAGCGCGTTAGAAAACAAAATACAGTTGTCCGAGAAATTTTATTTCCCCAAAATGAAGGAAAAAATAGCCAATTTAATCAAACAATGTAAAACATGCAAAGAACAGAAATACGATAGGCATCCACCAAATCCCGAATTAAAAGGAACTCCCATTCCCGAGTTCCCAGGTCAAATAATTCACATAGACATCTACTCTACAGAAAGAGTATTAGTCCTCACAGCAATAGACAAATTTTCCAAACTAGCCCAAGCCAGAATAATAAAGTCAAAAGCAATAGAAGATATTAGGGAGCCATTGCATGATATCTTATTCTATTACGGAGTACCAAAGTGTGTAGTTATGGATAATGAGAGATCACTTAACTCCGAATCCATAACTTTCATGCTCCGAGACCAATTGAACATAGAAATTTACAAAGCTCCCCCATATAAAAGTTCGGTAAATGGACAAGTCGAAAGGTTTCACTCCACTCTGTCGGAGATAATGCGTTGTTTAAAAACTGAACAAAATAACAGAAATTTTAAAGAACTATTAGACAGAGCGGTTTACGAGTATAATTTTACAATCCATTCTGTCACTGGTAGAAGGCCACTAGACATCTTCTTCGGAAGAAATATCAGCACAGACCCAGATATGTACGACAAAGCTAGACAGAACAATGTAGATAGAATCAAGAACAAACAGGCAAAAGACATACAGAACCATAATAAAGGACGGAAACCCATTCAGACCTACACTAGCGGACAAGACATATTTGTTAAATTAAACACACGGTTGGGGTCAAAACTAACAGCTAGATATAAGAAGGAAAAAATAAAAGAGGACAGAGGTACTACGGTATTAACCGAAACAGGAAGAGTAGTACATAAAAGTAACATAAAAACCCATTGACTTCCTTTCCCCAGGTTATTGACCACCATGTTAAGGACGAGCTCAGGTTACATGGAAATCCTCAACTTCACCAATGCGCAAACTATTACTCTAAATAAAGGAGTGGGGAAAATCCAGAATTCCACCACGACAATAGCCCATATCATCAATCTAAATCAAATAGAAGAAGCCATCAATTCATTATCACATTATACCGAAAACGAATTAAAAACCAATAATCTTTACCCCACTTTACATCATGAAATAACACAAACCTATATCACCTTCAATGCTATCACATCTTCACTTAAGCCTAGACATACTAGATCTATCAACTGGATTGGTTCAGCGTGGAAATACGTGGCAGGCAGTCCTGACCATGATGATCTTATAATGTTAACCGACAACATAGACAGCTTAATTTCAAACAATAACAAACAGATAATCATTAATAAACAACTAGAGCAGAGAATCAACAAACTAACCAAAATATCCAATGACCTGACCAATTCAATTAAAAAGGATAGTTTTTTCACCAACGACATAGCAATCAATTTCCAAAACCAGATTAGACTAATAAAAGAAGAAATAATTAACATAAGACATGCCATTCAATGGGCAAGACTAAACATAATTAATTCCGTATTACTAAGTGAGGATGAGTTAACATTAATAGCTGACACATTTCACGATCAAAAGTTACCTCCATTATCCATAGAGGAAATGCTTGAGTTTTCTAATGTATCTATCTTACATAATAAAACAATTCTTGTCTACCTAGTTAAAATACCTGTATTAAATAAAATAAATTTCCAACATGTTTTAATCAAACCCGTAATCAAAAACGACAAGATAGTCCACTTAAGTAATAATGAATATTTTATCTCAGAGAAACAAATTTATGAAATACCAAACAATTGTAAAACTTTTATTAATATCACTGTATGCCTTAAGACAAAAATTGTTAATTTAAGCGACACTAAGTGTATACCCCAGCTAGTTCAGGGCATCAGGGCGTACTGCAACTTTAGCAACGTGGAACATTTGGATAAAATAGAGGAGATCGACAACGGACTGATCTTGCTCAATGACTTTGGCGGTAATCTGACCTGGAATGGAACTACAGAATTCATCAAAGGGACTTACCTCATCCGGTTTCATAATGACTCCATAACCATCAACGAGCAGCAGTTCGACAACACCGAATCGACTATCCTGAAGCCCCAAGTACCCATAATACAGATGACTCCAGAAGAGGTCCAGCGAGTAAAGGTACTTTCGCTACAATCTTTGGAAGCGCTTCACATCAACAACATCGGACAGCTACGTAATTTGAATATCAGAGCCTACACCAATACGATTGCGTTAATCTCCCTGTTCCTGCTCGCGCTAATTATAACCACCATACTCTGCAAACTGCGAAAAGAAAGGAAGAATATTACTCTACAAGTCAGCCAAATTCCAATGCAGCTTACCTCGGAAATAAAAGGGTCATCATCCACCGCCACTTCAACGCAGCCACCCGCAAGAAGACTACAGCCATTCCCGATCAATGACGTCCCGTACTTTTAGAAAAAAAACTTTGCAATAAAAGCAAAGCCAACTTGAGGACAAGTTGAATTTAAGGGGGGAAGAGTTAACAACAAAGTTGCGACACAATTCTCGCATCGGTCAACAACCGATGCAAAAGCCCAAAACTGCAGATCAGCAGTTTACAGTTCCCGAGAATCCAGCCGCCGCCGGACGCAGACAAAGTTGCGAGCGTCATCAGCAGCGCTGCCGCCGCCAACGAAAATTCTTAGCTAGCTAGGGTAGAATTGTTTTAAGAATATTCAGTCTGAAAGTTGGAGTGAACAGATCCACTCGTTCAAAATAAAAATTAACTTTTATTATTTTAACTT
>JAWNMO010000532.1:0-36830 GCA_035043915.1 Drosophila paramelanica | reverse complement strand
GCCGAGAGTGTGTGTGTATGTGTTCATTTCTGGGTTCAGGGTATCTACTAGCGGGCGGTCCCGACTAGAGCAATCTCACTTGTTTTAATTTGTGTGATCGGAGTGACTATTCATAAAACTGTGGGAGATTTTGAGTTTTGTGGTGGCGGAAGTTGTCGCGCGTGGAATGGGGGTGTTGGCTGAAATTTTTGTACTTATCTTCAAGCGCGGTGACTATTGATTTACCTTTCAAATTTGATGATCCTTACCTTAAAACTTTGCGAGGTAGATTTACGCAGCTAGTTGAAAGGAGGGCAAGTTGGTAATTCTTGCTTAATAGCTGTGGGAGACAAAGGCATATCTGATTTTTAAGGTCAGGTGCGTTATGGGGGAGTTCTAGTGAGCGGGGCCGGAATATCAAGTATGCAATCTTTGGGGGAGGTCACCAACTATCTACGTACTAAATTTCCTGGCTCTATCTTTACAAATCGATTTGCGATTTGAGGTGTATCGACATGTATCGGCGTGACACAAAAATCTTAACACTTTGTCTGAAGAGGGTAACTACAAGTATATATCGAAATTTTTAAATCTGTATCTTCAATAGCGCCAAAAAACATTGCGTCGTCTAGACGGACAGACGGACAGCATGACAGACCTTGCACAAACCCAATATACTTGCATTACTTCGAGAACGAGTATAATAAGACGGCGATAGAGCAACATTTTAGAGATAGACACCTTTTTGCTGAATATGTTGATTTTTTTGCAAAATCTGCAACGAAATTCGGACTTTTACGTCTCAGAATTACCGCTTCAAATTAACAACACATTTTAATTATTATAAAAAATATAAATTAATTAGAAATTATATATATCAGCCAATTTTACTGTTATTCGGTAATAATCCGTTATTGTGGTAGGCAGTTATATACCTATACTGAAACATGAGACATACATATCTACAGATTAGGACAACATTTCTGTAGTTGGTTCAGTTTATCTATCCGACCACATGCGAGCATCCTCAGTAAACATAGAGTGACAAAAGCATTCGGTCAAACCGAGCTCTGCTTAACCTATGACTTTTTTGACTGAACTTAAAAATACATTAAAATGCAGGTTTGCTTAAATGGTAATATTTTAACCGTCTTATTTTTCATTTTATTGACTAATATCTTAAACAATGCCTAACTAATATTATTTTTCGACTCATCCCCAAATTGTACAAAATTGCAAGAAATAGCGCAATTAATTATTTTCTTAATTCAAATATATATTGTTACAAAACTATTTCTTGAATTTGAAAAGTGCATATAAAGGATTTTTAAAATTATAAATAGCTTTTATGTATTTACATTCTATCTTGGCTCTAAAACTTCTTGCCAACATTAAAACAAACGCCCAAAAGTAAGCGTCCTGTCTAAGGTAATGCCACAATATTTAAAATCCTGCCTTTGCCTCCAGCAAGACATAACAACAATCATTCTTTGATTTTATATAGCAACTCTTCATGACATACCCTGTTGAAAGTTTACTGTATGTTTAGGTAGGCCCCTACGGCAAATTTGTTGCTATGGGAGGTATCCAGCGTGAAGTTTACAATTCGACGAAGCTGCTTCGGTGTTCCATGTCTGAGTCCAAAGACGAACTAAAACTCAGCTGTGGCTTGCTTTACAATTGAGGTGTCTAAAATGTTCTGCTTAAACAGTTTACAAAAAGCTGGAAGTAGCCTAAAAAGCCCGTAGCTCTCAAGGCTGTCCGGTGGGTTTTCATTTATTCCCAGGCGAAAGGGAAGTATCCAAGTCGTAGAGCTGCGTTAAACATCAGCACGAAGAAGAGCACTACTTTGTAGGAAAGATGTTTGAAGACTGATTGTCGAGGTGGTCCTCACCAGGAGCCCTGTTTTTGCCCAGAGTTAGAATAATCGGGTAGATGGTTAACGCTTTCCTGACTATGTTTGCAATTTGTACATTCCAAGGATTGGAGGTCCTTCGGCCATTGTCCATGACATCCATCTACCAACTCTGGTGTACTGGGGTTGCAAACTTGTTGCGGGGCTGTAAGGGAATCCTTTTTCAGTGACTTTTACTTTGAATAGACTTCCAAAGGAGCTGCCACTTGTCGCTTTTTGCGGTGACATTTTGCCAGATAATTTGCTGCTATTAATTTGACATGTTAATAGTAATCTTATCTTCTGTACCCATTCAAATGGGTACCGTTGTTTCTTAATCTTGTAAATATCTGCCATAACATCAAATTTTTAAAGATTATTTCTTATTTTTGTGAGAGGTAGAGACACATGGAACACAGAAACACACAGAAACATGGAAGTAACCTAAACAATGTGTTATTGTGACGCCGAAATTTTTTACCGATTCCAAAAGAATGTAATTATCTACCCCTTCAAATTTGGTAACTCTAGCTGAAAAACTCTGTAAGATATAGGCATTTCTAGCGGTTGAGCCGCTGGGGGCGTTTAGTGAGTGCGCCCGGGATATCAGTTTTGCAATCTTTTAAGACGGTCATCAGCTATCTACATACAGAATTTGGTGACTCTAGCTTCAAAATTGTGTAAATATGAAATACCTATCAATTCGAGCGTTCAAGTATATCGGTTTTCGCGATTATGGTGGCCGGAAGGAATGTGGCCAACAAATTTTTGGTAAGTCTAGCTCAAAAACTGTGGAATATATGGGCATATCCGTCTTTTCAGGGCGGGGTTGCTGGAGGGCGTTACAGTGGATGTGGCTGGGATATCAAAGACGTAATCTTTTGAGGAGGCTGTCAGATACCTACAAACCAAACTTTGTGAAATTGGGTGTTATCGGTTTGCCACGCCCACAGTGGGCGCAACCCAAAATCCTTAACCCTTTATCTTACGCGGGTACACACGAATATATTCCAAATTTCAAGACACTATTTTGGATAGTGGCGGAAAAAATTGCGCTCATTCGGACATCTGGACGGACAGACGGACAGACGGACATTGCACAAAACCAATATACTCTTCACTTCGTGAACGAGTATTCAAAATGCTAAGAAAATCGCTAGACAAAATTCTGCAATTGCATGCATGTGCCCCCACTACGGAAAATAAATTCTTAATTTGCTCGTAAGCTAAGTGTATCATCGTTATGAATATTTTAGGAATTAATAACAGAATTAAAATGTTTGTACAAGCCAATTTGCAGGGCTGTAGCTTTTGATTTTGTTCGTTATATCAATATTTAGGGCGATTGGATGGAGCTATCCAAGACCCGAAATATTTAAAAATCTTCGTTTGCGTTTCGCGAAAATATTTAAACAAATTTGGTAGCTTTAACTTTTAAAGTTTAGAGGTATGGTTAAAAAACCGGGTCAAAAAGCTTTAAATATCGATAATAAGTAAGCGAAAAGATTTATCGATTTTTTGAAATAAACTTGATCCTCGTATGATATATACGAACCGAGTGTATCCAAAATCAACTTACTCGCTTTTATAGTCTCTTAAGTCGACGCGTTCAGTGTATAGAAAGAAATACGATTTCATATAAATTCAATAGCGATATTAAAAGTTAAATTTTATGCATGTTCGTATATGTTTATATATATAAAGAATATAATATATATAGAATTTTTATAATGGACTATTTCACAATTAGTACATACCTCTTTGCTAAAAAAAAAATAAAAAACAAGTCAAAAGGATCTAATTAGGGCTGCCCGATTAAGAGATACTCTGAACCCTGCGGTCTGGCTTCATAAACATTTCAACTCGTTTGCAATTATCTATTCTTACACAAATTCACACACACACGGACACACACAAATACTCGAAAGCTGCGTGTGCACCCATTATAAAACGAAATCCTTGTTTTCTTCTACACTAAATGTATGATCGGTTTGAAATTTTAAGCACTTATTAGAGCATCAAAATGTATGCATAAACCAATTTGCAAGTCTGTCGTATTTGATATTCAGTTTTTATGGATTTGTTTATGTTGGGGGGAGGTATACAAAATCTTAAATATTTAAAATCTTCGTACGCTTTACGCGAACATATTGAAACAAATTTGGCTCTAGCTTTTATTGTTTAGGAAAAACAACTATGTCAAAAAAGCATTCAATATCGATAAAATGAAAGCGGTAAAAATGATCTATCTTTTGAAATACACTTGATCTTTGTATGGTAAATATGAACCGAATAAGTTCAAGATTAGCTTTCTGGCTTTTGTAGTCTTTGCAATACGCGTTCATACAGAAATATGGACAGACAGACGGACATGGCTAAATCGGCTCGTCTAGTGATGCTGATCAAGAATATATATACTTTATGGGGTCGGAGATGCTTCCTTCTGCAAGTTACATATATTTGCACAAAACCATTATACCTTTTTTACCCATTTTCACTGGGTTCAGGGTATAAAAATAACTACTCTAAGTATCACGGGCATTATATGTAAACTTAAAGATCTTTTTATGAGTAGCTACTTTTTTCAATCGGATATTATTGCTTTTTCAGACACGTGACTATATTCTTCTATACCTGAATGCGAAGTGTTCGCACAGTTTATGTTCGTACAGTTTATAGATAGGATCGAGCAACTTGCTAAGGTGGTTGGTTATTAGTTGATGATTGCGTCTGCTCAGAAGCAATTTCTGCACTTTGCCTCATGTGGACTAAACTGGTTTGCAATCGTCATCGTACTCCAGCAATCATTTTAATTTTTCTTAATTTTAATTTTCCGTCGTGGAAAAGCGATAAAACCTAAAATCGCATATCGATAAAATCCACACATTTTAAAGCTAGAGTCACCAAGCTTGGTATGTATATAGCTGGTGACCTCCTAAAAGATTTCGACCTTGATATCCCGGCATCGCCCACTATAACGCTCCCCAGCTCCACCGCTCACAAAAATCGGATATGCATATGTATATATCCCACAGTTTTTGGCCTGGAGTCACCAAATTTTGCATATAGAATGCTCCCTCAAACATCACAAAACAAATTTAATGGCTACCTTCCTCCCGCTCCTATAACCGCAATGATTGATATACCTGAACGCTCAAATCGATAAGTGTTACATACTTGCACAATTTAAAAACCTCCGCCACAGATTGAACCCTTGATATCCCGACCACGCCCTAAAAAATCGGAAATGCCTATATCCCAAAAACTTTTTAAGCTAAAGTCACCAAATTTCTGATATATATTACTGGAAACATCGCAGGAAAAGACTTTGGCCCCGCCCCCTTCCGCCCCCCGTAATCGCAAAAACCGTTATATTTGAAAACTCCAATCGATAACACAGGCATATCTCCCACAATTTATGCGATAGAGCCACCAAATTTGGTATGTAGATAGCTGGAGTCCTTCCCCACAAACTGCACCCTTGATATTCCGGCCATTCATACTAGAACGCCCCAGCGCCCACTCCCTAAAAATCTCCCACAGTTTTTAAGGTACAGTCACTAAATTTGGGATATATATTAGTGGGAAGCTCCCCCAAAAGTTACAGAAAAATATTTGCGGCCAGTCCGCCCCACTCCCCCACCCACCACCACAAACCACGAATATCTACATCTCAAACAGTTTTAAAGCTAAAGTTACCAAATTTGGAAGGTAGATAACTGGTCAGCTCTTCTGAAGATCGGTTAAAAAAAATTCCCAGCTGCGCCCCCCTCCTACCACGCAATCCGTGAAAATCTTTATCTCGTACAGTTTTAAAGCCAGAGGCACCAAATTTATTATGTAGATAGCTGCTGACCTCCTCCATACACACTTGTACACTTGATATCCCGGCCACGCCCACTATAACGCCCCAAACGCCCCCGCCTTACTGTAAATGGCTATATCTCCCACAGTTTTTAAGCTAGAGTTACCATATTTGGTGAGTTGATAATTACTCACCTCCTTTAAAGAGCGGTAAAAATTTCGTGAACGATCCCCGCCCCAAAAAATGTTTTCACAATAACAATAATTAAGAACGTGAACGAGTATAACGGTAACACTCGACTGAAACGTTCTTACTTGTTTTATTTTAAAATTCGGGGAAAAGTATGTATGTACATCAGCTGTGCAAACATTTCTATTGTTACTGCACCGCGCAGCAAACGCGATTGTCATAACTTACCGTACACTTTTTCGGAGCCAGCCTGCTTAAAATCCTTGGCCCAATTTGTAAGTGTGTTGTTTTAAATTTGCGTTTATTTTAGTTTTATTAATATTGGCAGCTATTGGGGGGAAGTATGCGCTTTACGCAAACATATTACAACAAATCTGGTGGGTCTAGCTGGGCACAAATTAAATTGTGCCGTGTTACATTTAGAAATTTTAATTCAAGCCCAAAGCCTGCTTCATCGAAAAAACTATTGATACAGATCGATTGTTTCGGCAGCAATAATACAGACATGTGGGTGAATGAGCTTAAATCTATGTAACGAAAACTCGCAGCTCGCAGTGTTGTAATTCTACATATTTTCAATAGGTTCAGGGTATAATAATTTAAAATATAAAAACCACAGCATATAGGAAATCCAACAACGGGAGAAAAAAACCTCTTATGAAACCGGAAACTCATTTGCCAGCCGCTTGAAACGAACTTCCGGCTTAACAACGGGGAACTACGCAAACGGCAGTGACCCAGTCAAATAATCAGCAAGCCCGTGAAAGACGTATAATAAGGGTAAAATGGTTGTGTGCAAATGTATGCAACAAACAATTGGAAGCAACTCCGACCCCATACATGTTCTTGGTCATCAGCAGTCTCACTTTAACTTTGTCCGTCTGACTGTCTATCCGCTTATGCACGTCGATCCTAGAATCTTAAATCTTGAAAGATAACTTAGACCTTTTATGTTCGAGCGTACCATACTCAGATCAAGTTTATTCCAATGATCGAAAATCCCCCTGTTTTACCGACTTACGCATGCCCAAGTAGATTTTTAATATACCATACCATAATACCACTTTGTACATAAATGGAGAAGATTTTATAACGAGTATAATCTTAATTTAGAAGTCATTCAATAATGCATTTCCACACCGAACATGTGCACGGCCGCGGGGTCCAATGCGCAGCGTGTGGTCTGCTTTTCTTAGCATGTGTGTGTAAACTTATGTGTACAATTATGAGAGTAAGGGGATTGAAATGAATGTTTGAAGGCTTTTATTTGGCTTTCGCAAAATGGCTTATTAACGTGGATGTTACCTCTTTTTTAAATTTAACGTCGAAATAAATGTTTTACGCCGAGGCACACGTCCATGATAACCCGGCTTTAGTTAGCGAAATCCTAAAAAAAACGGACATATATCCATGAAATGTGCCAATACTTTTTTGGTGTGTTTTGGGCAAGTTTTTGCTTATTTATTTTGCGTTGACAGTTGGGTATGCAGTAACGGGATATTTTTGTTGCGTTTTGTTGTAAATTAATAAGCAAGAAACCTCTATAAAAAAAATCTCTCTATATATTTTTATTTAGCCGTTATTAGAAGTTTTTTGAAAAATATTATAAAATAATTATTTTAAATACTACAGCGGTCGCAGCCAACAAACATTTTATACCCACCCAATCTTAACATAAGATATTAATAAATAAGTGTAGGATAGTTTGCGGCGATGCAAGAAAATATATATATATATATGTATAAATATAAAAATGAGTCAAAGCAAATGCAGTGCAAATTAACACACACATTTTTATTATGGTACAGTGGCGTCGGCAAGGGCTATTTTTGAATGTTAGCCCCCAACGTATTTGCAAATTTTAAAAAGTTTATAATATGATAACTGTAGAATTAATATTGGATATTAAAACTAAAAAATTAGTATCTAGTAGGGCATCCCCTCATTTTAAAAACCATTTTGCGGCGATTTGGCATTGGCATCACTATTTTTTCAATAAAATCAGTGGCAAGTTCGGCCCACTCTTTATGCAATGCCTCTCGTTGCTGGTTTTTTTTTGAAGTGGTGCTTTCAAATCTTTTGTTCAAGCATATTCCACACATGGTCTATCGAACCTAGGTCGGGACTCTGTGGGGGCGTCCCCAATAAAAAAGCGTGTTATAGGCGAGATACAGTCGGGTGTTCATGGCCTTATGTTTAGGGTCATGCTTTCTTAGCCCTACTATTTAAATTTCTTTAAAGTATATCAATATACTTGTATTGATCCCTCATGGCATTAATAAGTTTTAAACTTCCAACGCCCGATGCAGCTGTACAACCCCAAACCACAGGACCACCGCCGTCCTGTTTAACCGACTTTATTGTGTTTTTCGTATTAAGCGTCTCTCCAGGTCTTTTCAACTGTCAACTGGCTTTTCCACGTACGGTTTAGCGAACCCCAAATGCATCTTACGATTGATTAAATTTAGGTGTGACCTCTTGCGAGGAGTGTACGACCTAAAGTTGTATGACTCGATGGCCCTACGAGCGATTTCTGGGTGTACATCCTTCTGAGTAGTCCTATTTGGCTCTAATGCAATCTGTACTGCGCTACTAAACGGATCTTTGCCCATCAAATGCATTATTTGGCATTGGTCGCGTTTTGAAATCCGGTATTATTAGCATATCTCAGGAAGTAGAAAAGCAAGAGCCAAGCAAGAGATGCTGGACCACTTCATGCTGGTCAAAGTTGTGAGGTAGGGGTGGGACGAACAACATTTAGTTTAAGGAATATTGAGGACTCACTTTCACAGTTTAATAGATCGAGTCAGCCATCTATTGAACAATGCATTCAGGAGTTTGAAGATAATGCTGTCGCGGTGCAGTGGAATGATCTTTAGAAGTTCATATACTCTAAAAAGTTGTTAAAAGGGGCAGCGATAATATTTGTGCGTAGTCAATACGGTATTTCAAATTGGATGTCATTTAAACAAGCATTGTTGTCGGAGTTCCGGACCGAAGTTTCCTCAATCGAAGTTCACCGTATGCTGCGAAACAGGCGTAAGCGTCAGAGCGAAGATTATAGGGAATACCTATATAGTCTTATGGAAATAGAATACTTTATAGAAGGCATACCTGATTCAAGAAGTAGCAAAAGTAATTTGTATTTAGCCAAAACTGTTGAAGAACTAAAAGAGCAAATTAAAGTTTATGAGAAAATTCGTAGTAGTCGCCCTCAAGTGTCTGATGCGATCAACACTCATAATTGCGTAGGAGACAAGAAACCAGATTTTAATACAGAGCAGAAACGGAAATGTTTTAAATGTGGCGACTCAACACATTTGGCAAAAGAATGTAAACAGCCGATGAAATGTTTCAAGTGCGCGAAACCAAGGCATAGAGCAGCCGACTGCCCAGGTTCAGGTGACACAGAGAGGAAAGAAGGCAAAAATGCTAATAAAATGATGAACACTGTCGATAGTGGTGGAAAAAGCATTTTTAAAGAAATGTCCTCTGCACTAGTTGATACAGGCTGTGACCTTTGATTGTTGCGCGAAGATGTAGTCAGAAAACTAGGAAATATTAAGCTAAGCGACGAAGAGCCTTGTTGGTATTTACGTTAGGAAGCTTTGTAACTATAGTTGAGTTAGATGACGGTCAAGTTGATATAACTTTTCATGTTACTAGCAAAGACGACATTAAATATTCAGCTGTTATCGGAAATAGCGTGTTAGATCAAGTTGATCTGATCGTATCTAAGGACTCAGTAAAATTCCAACGTAAAGCGAATAAAGATGATAATGCAGATAAGATAATGGTTGACGCAGCGACAAAGATAGCCGAAAAAACTGACGAGGACAGTGTAGCAGAATTAGATCTTTTCCGAGAGTATAGACAGTTATGCTTACTTGCGGCGGAGCCTGAATTAGAAATCGATTTATCACATCTAGAAAACCCATTCGCCGAATCTGTAAGAGCATTGATAGACAGCTATTCACCAGAAATAAAAAATGAAAGTCCGATAGAGATGAAAATTCTGCTAAGTGATGAGTACCTAGTTTTCGAACGCCCAAGACGCATATCATATGCATATAAGTTGGTGGTTGACTTGCAAATCAAAAAATGGCTGGACGAAAAAATTATACAACCAAGTACATCGGATTATGCTTCTCCAGTGGTACTGGTTTCGAAAAAAGATGGTAGCAAAAGGTTGTGCTGCGACTATCGGCGTTTAAATCAAAAATTTAAGGGGACAATTTTCCAATGCCTTTGTTAGATGACGTAGTTGAAAGATTGCAAGGCCATAGCGTATTCACAACATTTGACCTTGCGAATGGATTCTTTCATGTTCCAGTGGAGCCCGGCTCCAGAAAGTTCACGTCGTTTGTAACGCATGCAGGCCAATTCAAATTCCTTTATGTTTCTTTTGGAACATCGAATCTGCTGTATTTTCTAGGTACATTTATGCAGTCCTATTATATTAAGTACAGGATGAAGCGGTCATAACGTATATGGATGATCTTATAATTCCCTCGAAAGATATAGAGGAAGGTATTCTAAAGTTAAGACGCGTACTAGACAGAGCTGCAGACTTTGGGTTGAGGATTAAATGGAGCAAGAGCCAGTTCCTTATGCGAACAGTACTCTTTCTAGGGTATGTTGTAGAGGAAGACGTTTTCTCGGATTAACGTTGTACTTTAGGTGATTTATCAAAGATTTTGCGTTGATGGCTGTAAACATGTAAATGTATTCTGTTTCGCCACCAGCACATATTTTACCAAGACGTACATAATACCGTAATGGCTGTGTACTCAAGGCGGCCTGACTAGGCAATATCGTGATGAAAATGTTTGGGCTTTATAAACATTATAGCCCGTTTGCATTCATACATATATATAAAAATTCACACACACATTAACAAATGCACGTCACACGCACTTTACTCGGTAGTTGCGCTTGCCCCAAGAATAGAAATTAAATTCTGTTATTCTTAACTAAATGTATGATCGTTATGAAATTTTCAGGACTTATCAAGGACATTGAAAAGTATAAACAAACCAATTTCTGTCTGTAGTATTTGATGTGCATATGATTTTTTATTGTTTTGTCGATATTGAAAGCGAATGGAGTATCCAATATCTGGAGATAGCAAAATCTTCGTCTGCTTTACACAAATATTACGTACCACATTTGTTGCCTCTAGCTCTTATTTTTTTCGAGGTATGGTAAGAAAACCAACGGCGATCAAGTATATATTATATTTTTTGTGGTCGGAGATTCCTCCTTCTGCCTGTTACAAACATTTTCAAAAAACCAATATACCCTTGTTACATCCGTGATACATACAGTCTTACATAAATAATGACATATAAAAATACAAAACTTGTGATAGTTGCACAGCACACGCACTGTTTTCGTTCGTTTCGTTTGAGTTTGTTGTATTTGTTGTTTTACCTAACAACCACTCTCTCTTGTCATACGAGTAAATGCTGCGCTGTTCGGTGCGTTTAAAAAACAACCGCTCGTCAATCTGATCTTATGTAAGAATACTGCTCACACTACGTGTACCGAGTTTTGGGCATAGTGGTGGTGGCTGTGTAACTGATCTGATAAAATCCAATCCCAGTGGCTTACATTTACATTACATTTTAGGCTGGTTTCCGAGAAATTAATGCAAAGTTTCTAGATGTGAAGTCTTATTTGAGAAGCCTTTAAGCGATAAGTTTTTGTTCCAAAAGAAAGGAAAGCAATCTTATTTTATATAATAATCACTTGTCTCTTTCAGAAAATAATAACGATTTGTCGACGTCAACATATGTTATGCAGCAACTGTTATTTCAGATGTTACTATTGATGTACCTTGAGTCAATAGTGTCAATGCCGCCGTCCCCGATATTGCTGATAAAACTGATGCCTTTAATGTTACCGCCATTGACTCTGGCTATATTGCCAATGTTCTCGCTCATTCTATTGTTGCTGCACATAATGTTGCAACGTAAAGTCGACGTGTTCCCCAAATCAATGCTGTTCATGCTGGCAATTGTGTAAGGGTTCATGCAACTAATATTGCTATTGCTGTTTATGATACTGATGCTGTTACATCAGTTGTTGTCAATGGCAGCTCTTTTGCACAGACCACCGTTGAACCACTGTCTTCGGCTACTTCTCCCCTTAGCATAAGCGTGCGATCGCTTCATTTAATATTTCGTTTCCCGATAGTCTGATGGATACTGTCTTCAGTCTTTCATTTTGGCCTCAGCATACTATTTTGCATACTTGATATCGCTTAGGTGGGGCGAATTTACTACTGTTATGTTTGGGAAGCTATCCAGGTGGATCTGCAAAATTACACATTGATGATTAAGACTTTGGCGGTTATTATCTTTCGAAAAAAAAGAAAAAAATTGTTCCTTTACTTAAATTTCGTCGATGTTATATATTCATTTCAATTCATATAGAATTACATGTGTAAATTCTATGTGCAAAATATTTGTTTTTACGCCCGCCTTGCAATATTTTAAATTAATGATAATTCTATGGTTATGAAGCGCAGGCTCAGGACAATATCCACCCAAAGAACAGAGGTGCACCACCGGTGCTTGGCAGGACTCCAGGAAGTATAAGTTTAGGGTACAGGTCTGCACCCAACAGTACACTAATCGAAACTGATGAAACCATCGGTCATCGGTCAACGTGACGATGAAAGGTTCTTATTCAGCTTCTCGCTGATGAGCCTTGACGAGGTGCGACATTGGAGCGACGGAGTCACTTGCCGGAATTTTGAGGACTTTGAACGGGGGGGCAATCGTGCATGTGATTGCTGTACTAACGCGGGTAAATGAAAGTACGAAAGCCGTTGCCAAAGACGGATCTTCTAATGCTCGAGTCTTGAAAGACGACTTGCCGGTGTCATCCTATGCAGTACAACGCTGCTGAACAACGTTGTTCATGGATGTATAGAAGGTTGTGGTGGTCGCTTTGGCATTCGTAGCAGAGGTTGATAATGAACTTCACGCCTAGTATAATCCTGGCTCTACGGTCGAAATTAGAGGGCCCTCGACTATGAAATGTCTAGGAGTCAGAGACAAGAGATCGGTAGGATCTGCCCGCATGGGCGAAATCGGTCTTGAATTTGAGCATGTTTAAAATTTGGATAAGATCATTTAGAGCTCTTAGAAAGTTAGTTAATTCCACTGTTAGTGAATGGTAGTGAAAATGTTTCTCTCCACAGGTAAGTTTCTCATTTTTCGTTAGATTACGCAGATTTTGCAGAGGTTGATCGTGAATTTATTTCACTGCGCTTTGGAACCCAGTACTTTGATCGTATTTATAGCATGTAATGAAATAGAACGAATAAACGAAGTCAAAAGACACGAATTAGCACATGCTTTTAGCATTATTATTAGATGTCGCTGGTCGTAGCCGAATATTTCAGATTTGACCATGACCACATGCTCGAATTAATCCCTTCTTGACTTGAAAATGACTGAAGTTAAGGAGCATGCTTGAAGTAAGTTTCTCTTTATTTCGCAGGCAAGTAAAATTCCATTTGCAATGCTTGATAAAGTGGAACATTTAGTAAAGCAGTTGTTGGGCCGGGGTATAAATCTCACTCTGGCCAAGATTTGTTCACAAGAAAAATTGTAAATCACTGGGACGCTGAGCTTTGGGGACAAGATAAACTCTATGTATGCAATCTCAAAGGCAGACCCCCTAACATATTTTCTAAACTAATATTACTCCTTCACAAAGATATCATATAATTACGAACAAAGCAGCTCTGGCAAATCCCTGCTTTACCTGGATCAGGTGTCACCGTAACCATGTCTCCTAACGAGGAAACCAGGTTATCACTGTGAACGTATCTCATAGTTGGATGAGGTTAGCACTGTGAATGCGAGTTTCACCTAGGCCAGGTTACCACGCTAACAAAACCTTACAAATATTTAAGGGCTATAGGGGTTGCTCCCAGTTACAATATAGCTACATTTTGTGCTTATTCGACGTTCTAAGTTCTAAGCTTGCTTGATAAAGGATTAATGACCATTTTAATTTATTATATCGGTTTCTTTTATTTCGGCAAAATGCGCCACCTTCACACGTCTTCCTTACTTCGTTGCACTTTTGCGACAGCCAAGAGTTTCTTACACTTTCTTGCACTTGTGAACTTTCGTTGTCAAAGATTGCATCCACACACTAGCGTTCTGCTCGAGCTTCTAAAACTTAACAATTGGTCGCTTCTTGCAGCTCATGTCAGGCTCCCAATTTTGATCTGATCTGTCTCTCTTTGCCGCAAAGCCGCTCTCTCGGATGTGCTTTTCGCAGCTGATCGTGGGGCTGATGCTCATAAACAGTGGCTTATTTCGCTCCATTGCGTTTTTAACTTAATGTGTATTTTGTATTAATATACTCTATTCCATTGTATTTAACTACACTGCTCCATTGTATTTCCCATTAACCATTTTTATTTATATATAATGATATAAATTAAGACGCGATGTTTGAAAAAAAATAATTTTATTTCAAACTGCACTTAACTTAAATGGAATTTACAATTCGTTGAAGATACAACTGGACGGGTAGAAGTTTCTTGTAAAACTCAATCTTAAAACTGGAGTCAACGCTTAGCAAACCTCGGCTTGAGCTTTCTGGATCATGAGCTGTTGCTCTTTTAACAATGCTCTTTTTTATTTGTTCTCTTTATGAGTTTCTGGAATATTCTAAGAGCCTGAATTTGTGCTGCGTTGGCTATTTATGCATTTGGTGGGAATAACGATTGCGGCGGATGTTTATAATTGATTCTATGATCGGCCCCACGCCGAAATTGTTATTGTTGCCAGAAATTTATATTTGGGGTTCTAATGTATACTGTTGCAGTATTTATATGATGCTTATTGTTCCTGCTTAGGGTGTATTATGTTACATAGTTTATATGATGCGCTTAGTTGCTAGGGCTTATGTATAAGGGGTGACATTGGTTGCTGTAGACATACACATGTTATATACTATGCGAGTGTATGTAAGAGCTTAGTATATATATGTATATTGTAACAGTATACGTAGTATTTTATCTTTGTGGGCGATTGGGTTTCCAGCACGCCTCAAAATGTAATTCAAAACTCGCAAGGCTCCGTCATACAAGTTTTTAAGAAAGGACAATGAGGCCTCTGCACAACTATAATCATGGCATTCTTACCGTATCGATTGAAGTGAATCGGGTTTTTTTTGTAAGAAGATAGACTGAGATCTGACTATGGATCTGAGTACGCAAGAAAATGGTAGCCCTATTGGCCCGCTGAGAAGCGTTACAAAAACTGTAACACTGATGAGTACCGTGTGTACTAAATTCGACCCATCTTGGGATGTAAATTTCAGATAAAATTTGATACCTTTGAATACATAGATGATATTTATGACGAAATCCTCAAGTAATGGATCACCCGATCACTATTCTTGAAACCAGACCTGCAAAAATATTTTGGCTTTATTGCGCTGGTAGTCATGGAGCTCGTTGTCCATTGTTTGTAATTGATTCAATGGTAGAGCGTTTGCTTGGGGTAAATGAGAATTTGCAGGTTAATTTTAATAATGTCTGCATTGAAAAACATTCTGCTGGAAGTTATTCTCACAAAACGAGTCGGATTCCTTTACCTACCTTTACCTTTTGTAAGAAGTTTTTCTAACCTCGAATTTGGGATTAGCGAAATCTAAGTTCTAAATGAGGAAGTGGATTTGACACTGATCTTTGAAAGGAGGGCTGTAGGAATCTACCTGAAATTTGTTTCAAGAGAGTGTCACATAAATTAGAAAACGAGACACTCAACAATATTAATCAGAGGATATCAGCGTCTAGAAGCAACTCTGCCATAAAAATGTTGGGGTCTTGAGTCCAGAAACTGTGAGAGATATAAGCATTTCTGAATTCTTAGGGTGGGACGCTGGGGAGCATTACAGTATAAGCCGGAATTTGTACGTCGCTAACTTTGGCAGAGGTTACCAGCTATCTGCACAGAAAATTTTGTAGGATATACGCGCCTTTTGTCGATTTACGATTTGAAGTGTATTGATATGATATCATCAAGACTTTATCTTCAAGAGCGCCGAAAAAATTACGCCAACGCACATTGGGCCAGCGACCCCGATTTTCGACGTAAATTCAAAAATGTTGATGAAAATAAAACTTAATTTCGTTATACAATTTAAATAGCATATACTTTAATTAAACAAAAACCAAAAGTAATTTTCTATTTAATGCATCCCTGGCATTTATGCAACGTTTCAAAGTCAGCTGTTTGATCAGATGCAAACGATAGTAAAAAACGCGGGAAACTGTTTGTTTACTTTGAAAGCTTACCAATTTAAAGCCAAATAACAAATTTGAAATCCAAGAAATGGAAAAGAAAGGCCATGGTATGTAGAATCATTATAATAAAAATAATGTTGCTCATGTTTGTTATTATGTTTTTGTGTGCATTAAATTGTGTCGTCCAAAGGTAGTGAAATTTTAACCAACGTGTCCGTCTATTGTAGTTAATAACTAATTTTGTGCGCAATTGTGCCAAAAAGTAATTATGTGTCATTGTAGTGCAAACTGTATATAAATTAATCCTAAAAACCTTTTTTGCGGAAATTTGCGGCTTTGCGCATATATTCTTCTTTTGTAGCTGAGGTTGAGTTCGCTAATGAAAAGCTGCTCAGTATATACATTGAGAATAATCGAAGCGCCGCTGCACTTTCGAGTTGGACTTTTGATGAACTGAAGGCATACAACGTAAGCACGGAGAAAAGGGATGAAATAAATAATAAATTAAGGAGCTTTCATCTATACATACAAAAGAATTTGGCAAAATGCGGCAGAAATATGTCTACTTTTAAAAAAAGCATAACAAATGGCTTTTGTCCAAGATAGTTATCAAAGTTGAAATAACATCGTCATCTAAGAGTTCAACATCAAGATCAGTTGGACGCCCACCAATTGAATATGTAAATGCTGGACCTCGTCAAAAGAGAAAATTGGCATCCGATTTGGCTGACAATCAAGGTCACAACACATCTCTTCTTCTGCATGCTGCTGCTCTTTCGGCCGAAAAATCGAACGAAAAAGACACCGCTCATTTGTTGAAAGACACATTTCTCACTCCGGGCAACCCCAATTCGGTAAAGAAAAATCTTTTTGCCGTAAATAATGAGTCGGTATCACTAAATCCGGATGAGGCTTTAGCTTTTCTGCTGGAAAATTCGTTAACAAAAAGGCAATACAGTAACTTTCGTGAGCTCAGCAATAGCAAATCGTGCGATCTTCTTCCAGCTTACAACAAAGTGATTTTGTAGGCCCATCAAACTGGAATTTGTTAAAGAGACCAAGGACCATATTCTCAAAGAAAAATCAAATTTGGACGATCAAATAAAAGATTTGTCTTCATATGTCTGTACTGTTGTAAATGGAAGAATCATAACAGTTAAATATGATCTTCATATGACACTTTTAGACGGGAAAATTGTGAACATTTTGACTGAAACTAAATCTTGCCAATTGTGTCCCATCTGTGGAGCAAGCCCAAAAGATTTCATGGAAAGTGGAAACATGGATTCACCAAAATTTAAGCCAAGACTTGGAACATTACAATATGGAATGAGCCCACTTCATGCGTGGATTCGATTTTTTGAATTTGTTCTTAAAATTGCTTATAGATCTGGACTCAAAAAATGGCAAATTAGAGATGAAAATGGAAAAAGGGATATGGCGAAAAAGAAAAAAATAGTTCAGGAGAAGATGTGGAAAAATATGGCCCTACATGTGGACAAGCCTAAGCAGAATGGAAGTGGAAACACCAACGACGGAAACACAGCAAGAAAAGCTTTTGCAAAACCTAAGCTGCTGGCTGAAATCTTAGGTCTTGATGAGTCGCTTATCACATATTTGCGAAACATTTTAATTGCGATTTCCTGCCAGCTGCCAATTGATGTAAAACAATTTAAAAAATATTGTCAAGAAACAACAACACTCTATATGTCCTTGTACTCATGGTTTCCAATGTCGGCAACGGTTCACAAAGTTTTAATGCATGGATTCCAAATAATAGAAGCATCTGTACTGCCAGTAGGTGTTATTGGAGAAAATGCCTCAGAAGCTCGCAACAAATATTACAAGAGCGATAGGCTATCACATGCTCGGAAGGATACACGACGAAACAATATGGCAGATGTTTTCCAAAGAGCAATGGATTCCTCAGATCCTCTTGTATCGAGCATCTATTTAAAAAAACGATTGGGTGGAAATGAAAAAGATCCTTTTCCAACAGCTGTTGTGGCACTTTTAGAAACACCAAGTTTTGAAAATATTTTTTGTAATAACAATAACAATAATATTTCCCTAGACACTAGTAGTAATTCTGGAATAAGTGAAAGTGAAGAATCGGATTCCAAAACTAAAAATTCGTTTTCAATAGAAATAGATGTAGAAGAAGATTTGGAATAAATTTGTTGTTACATACTTGTAAACCTTCAACCAATTTTTTTCTTTGAGTATAAAGTAAAAGAGTACAAATATTTTATTGAAAGAATTTTATTAACGTACTCTAGCATAACAGACTACGGGATAAAAAACAATAGAAGCGAATAGTATCGTTTATGGGCGGTAGGAGTAGGCGTGGTCAGATCGGTCCAAAATTAAGATATATATATATATATATATCGCTGCTATCATGTGTACCAAATTTCAAGTCTCTAGCTTTATTATTTTAATTTTCGTCGAAAATCGGGGTCGCTGGCCCAATGTGCAACGTACAGACAGGGGGCTGTCCCACTGCCAGCTTGTCGAACATGATTTTACTTCGTGACGAGCTATAAAAATTTTAATAAGTACTGTAGAGTAAAAGTCTACAATGTTTTTATAAGTGAGGGAAATGACAGTAAATTTGGCATTGAGTTTAGTCGGAAATGCATTCAGTGTGGGCCAATATTCTTCCTCACCAGAAAACTGAATCAGTAGCAAAACCAGCATCCAAGACCAGGATCGGTGAAGCAGAAGCACTAGTTTTAGAATTACGATAGTGTTCTTTAGGTACGACTACTAAGCAGCAATCACATACCGACTATATCCACTTAGCACAGTAACCCAGTATTTATGAAGACGGTACACGGCAACACAAGAAAAACTCGACTGAATTCTTTGCATTTTCCTCATGCGAGTGTGTGTGCATGAGTGAATATTTTTGTTTTTATGTACTTATACATGGATCTTCGAATGGGGTATTCTTGACTAAAGCACTTTTGTTTGAAAATAAATTAACGGAAAGAAAAATCACATTGGCTGCCTAAAGTGCGAAGCCTTCGGTATGTGTGTATAAGAATTGTATGTGTGTATTCGAAGATTATAAAAGCCCTTCTTGTCTCTAAGCACGCTTAACTTTGGTATCTTGGCGTTTAAAACTAATCTCTTCATTTTTTCGCAGCAAATATTTTCATACGCAAGGATACTATAGAATTTGGGTAACTGCATCTGGCACTTAAAAATTCCAAGCACAGAAGAGTCTACTCTGTATAAGTAAAAGTTCTAATGCAAGGAGAGTATAATAAGCGAAACAAATCAAACCGTCGACGAAATCACTTGCAAAAACTATTTTTAAGCAATTGAGTTTTTAAACAACGGCTTCTTAACATTAGCCCGGTAACACGGCCATGGAAGCGTCCGGCGAGCTGCCACCAAATAAAAATCAACAGTTTGCTCTGCACAATCCGTTTATTTCAGCTACGTCATCAACGTCGGGCATACCGCAACAGATACAGCAACAGTCGCATGCAGACTTGGAGCGAATAGCCCAATGTGCCAAGCCGACTACATTGAGTCTGCAGCCCCTTACTGTACAGCTTTCATCGTCAAAGTGTCTTTCTACGGCGGAAACTAAAAATAACTTTGCGACAATGGCGACATTAACTAGTAATGCCAGCGCAAATTCGAATGACGGAAGTAGACCAGCTTTGGCTTCCACCGCAACAGCCATAAATGCCACCAAGCAGGCAGCGACAGCTTTTAGTGGCAGCTCGTTGGGTAATCATCCACAACACCATCATCATTTGCACCAGCAGAAACCAGCACGTCCAGTGGCAACGGACTCGCATCACCATCACCACTATGGTTCTTTATCGGGCATGGGCTCGTGTAGTAACATAGGCCAGCCTTGCGGCATTACCCAACAGCTTCAGCAGCAAACAATTGATAAGCTTTCCCGCCCAATGGCCTTCGATAAGGTAAGCCTCAACCGTACAAATGCCGCAGGTATATCATTAAAATGCACTTTTAAAATGCATAGTTGAAGAGATGATCACATAGCGTATATGGTTTCTTGCAAATATATGTAAGATGCAGGTGCAGGCATTTTTGACCATAAAAGTATATATTTTTGTTCAGCATCAACAACCGAGTCTATCTTGCCCTGTCCGTTTGTTTGTCAGTGTCATAAGAGTGAAGAAAATTTTCTTCTTTACCTCGAATTGCATAAAACACGATTTGGTTCGGCTTAGCTGCGGGCTCTCAGGGGGACGAAAATACTTATAACAAATTCTGAGCTAATATACTGAAATAATTTTTATAAAGAACGGAATTTATGCCTGTTGGTGCGCTTTGCTGAACGAGTAGGCAACTTATTAAGCTAATTTAACAATTTTAATTGGAATATTGTGTTTTAATCATAAAACCTTTGGGGAACTTACTACTTTAATTCGGCTATTGAGGTTTTTAGGGAATTTACTACTTTAATTTGGATATCTGCAGTCCGAGATGAGCTGTCTATATGCCAACACATTAACATTTGTGAACAAAGTACAAAGATGTTATGTTTTTTCTAAGTTGAAGGCCAAAGAAGCCGGTGCTTTAAAAAATATATGTACATATATTAAATCTATATACTATACTTATCATAATACTCATAATATTCTAGCTTATTCATCCAGCGGTTCAACATCCAACCCATCATCTACCTTATCATAAGCTCATATCTAAATTTCTCTTTAAATAACTGACACATTCATAGTTAGCGGCGCACGTACGAGCAATCCTAAAAATAAGCACGGGCTGCTGCCGTAGAATTTGATGGAATGCGAAGAAAGAACCGAAACGTCGCGGAGTTTGATCTCATCAGCTTGTCGTTTGCGCTCAGTGGTTAGTCGAAATCTGACAACAGGCTACTGTTCTGTTAAAAAAAATGATTAAATTACAGTTGCTTATTGTTCAAAAAAAATTAATTTTTATACCATGTGCCCAGTGAGAAGAAGGCATCAAAGATCCCAAACGTTCTATTTATTTTCTATCAAGATCAACAGTCGAGTATGTATGTCTGACCCCATAAAGTATACATATTTTTGAACAGCATCACTACTCGCGTCGGGTTAACCATGCGAGCCTGTCTATCAGTCTACCTGTCTGTCTGCCCGTCTATCTGTCTGTCTGTATGAACGCGTTGATTTTAGAGACTACAAAAGCTAGAAAGTTTTTTATCGTATTCATTCGGTTTGTATTTACCATACGCAGATCAAGTTTATTTCAAAAGATCGACAACTCTTTCTGTTTTCGTACTATCGATATTTATCGCTTGTTTGACTCGGTTTTTGAAGGCACACATGTGTTTAGCTTTTTTCATATTAATTTTAATTCAAATAATTAAGTTGAGTTTTGTCGCAAGACATTCAAATCCGAGTGTGGCACTGCTAAGAAGAGTAATGCAGCTGAAGTCGCGGGTTCGAATCCCGTGCAAGCGAATTTAAACATTTTTTTGCTTTAAGTTTTTGAATTTTAATTAATCATTTTAATTAATCTTGAATCCATCCAAAATGGATATAATGGTTTTGTGCAAATTGATGTAACTATTGCCCTCATCTTAATTTTTTAGCAGTGTTTAAATCGGTTGAGAAACACAAACTTTATTTAAAAACAAGTGAGATTGCTGCAGTCGGGACCGCCCGACTAGTAGATACCCTAAACCCACAAATGAACACAGTCACACAAACTGTCGGCAGTTGATTTGTATTAAGGCTGTTGAAAATAAAAATAAATTTACTCGCTCCCTCCGTCTTAAGATGCACAACTCCTATTAACTGCACCACACTACCATCTTATTCACAAATGATATAATATTACTAAACCATCGCAAATAATCAAGGAAAACGAAAATTTTGCACTTCTCATTAAAATGATAAAAATTAATAATAATAATAAGAAAAAAGAAAAGAATGCATTGCTTAACCATCGCTGGCTTCGAACCCAGACCTCCACGTTATGCGGCACAACTCTTACCAACTGGACCACGCTTTTACTCGATTATCTTGCATTAAAATTCAATATAACCGTTACAAAAAAAAAATTCCTAGAAAACACAAGACATTCTGCATAAGTATATGTATGCGTGCACATGAACACAGAAGTTGCCAAGCTGCTGCGCTTGGTCCCCACTACTGAAAATAGATTCCTGATTTGCTCGTAAACTAAATGTACGATCGTTATGAAAGTAAAAGGACTTATTAAGATCATCGAAATATATGTACAATCCAATTTGCACGTGTGTAGTATTTGATTTGCTTTGTTTTTATGGTTTTTTCAATATTGGGGGCGATTGGGGGAGGTATCCAAAACCTGAATTATTTAAATTCTTCGAATGTTTTACGCTCTAGCTTTTATAGTTTGGGAGTTATGCTTAAAAAACCGAGTCAAAAAAGCGATAAATACCGATAAGAGATAAGATAAGAAAACGAAAAGAGTTATCGATGTTTTGAAATAAACTTGATCTGCGTATGGTATATACGAACCGAATGAGACCAAGATCAGCTTTCTAGCTTTTGAAGTCTCTGAAATTCACGCGTTCATACAGACAGACGGACGGACAGACATACAAACAGACAGCCAGAAGGACATGGCTAAATCGACTCGGCTAGTGATGCTAATCAAGAATATATATACTTCTCTCTGCCTGTTACATACATTTGCACAAAACCATTATACCATTTTTTCCCCTTTTTCAATGTTGGGAATTTCATAAGACAGTTTGACCAGATTGGGCTTAAGATAAAAATAATACCACAAAGTAAGGAAACTGTGCCAAAACTTTTGTTTCACGAAATTAGCTCCTTTTTTAAAAAAGCTTAAATTGTCTTAAGTACGTTAAAGAAAATACCAACAAGAAAGTGCCTTTCAATAAAAAAAATGTTTACTTTAAATATATAAAAAAAAAATGTAATCATTAAAATGCGACATGAACCTGGAAAAAGCATTTGAAGTTGATATTTGCAACTGTGCCATCACTTTAGTTCGTCAATGTATGTACATAAATGTATATATATATAAAGAAAGAGAGGCAAACTGCACCATCTAACAAAGTGTAAATTAGTTCCTAGGCCAGGGTATGAATCTCAGTCTGACCAATGTTGTTTATAAGAAAATTTGTAAATCACAGGGACGCTAAGATTTAGGGGGTCAACGCAAACTCTGTCTTGGCAAACTAGAAGGCCCGCCCTAAAAATGCCCCCAAATTTATATACCCCAAACTCAAATTACCCCGTCCCTGCAAACGAAGAAGCCCGAGCTAGTCTCTCGTTTAAGGGCGACTAATGAGATCCCCAAAGGTACCCCAACTCCAATTCTATCACACTCGACCGTGAATCCAGACCACTTCCTTTCGAGAGATTCTCACTAACATTCATTAATCTTACTAAAGGCAACTTGCCAGACCCCAAAGGCATCCCAGTTACAATATCCCTAAGTTCGGTTCTAACAATATTAATTATTACTGAACGAAACTTATTAACTCCTATTAGTGTTATTAGTGTTAACATTAAACTCTGCTACAATTCTTGCTAAATAATATAACATAATTAAAGAGGCGCTTACGAGTCTCCTTCCAATTGCGTGTTCTCGGGACAACTCTTGACATGCGACCGATCGGTTGAAGAGCTCGATACTAGTTCACTCCACGTGGCTTGCCTTCTTAGTCCTCCGCCACTGATCTCATTCGGGCACGTTCGTTCTTTCCGAGTATCCAAAAACTAACTGACTCCACGCTTCTTGTCGCTAGCGACAGCAACCCAACTTCTTTCGAACTTTCGCTCTTCGCCGCAAAGTCGCTCTCTCGCCTGAGCTTTCGGCAGCTGATCGCAGGGCTGCTCTCGATAGCGCCCTTAGTAGCTGGTCGCAAGGCTGCTGTTGATGGACCGTGCCTGTCTGCTATGTCAATAATTCTAACGATTATTCTAATAACACTAACAATACTTATTCTGCTTATTATACTAAAATTACTTTACACTTCATTGCATGCGTTTCTTCCATTTCGAGACTCCATTTATTGTTAATTCTTATTACTCATTTCCTATTTCTTATTTCTTATTTCATAGTAAATACATGCTTAGACTATCCTATTTATTGTGGGTAGTGTAAGCGGTAAGGCGTCCCACGGCACCAGAGGTACCAACGGGGGAGGCGACGAGTTCGACGCTTGCTCTGACAGGGGCAGCATGCCTCGTTCTACGGCAGGCGTCGGCGGCGCTTCCTCCATCGTCAGCGCTCGCGGGGTCGATCCGCCACGGGTTATCTCCCGAGTTCCCAGTCCCAGTCGTCCCCCCATATGTCCAGCACGTTATCCAACAACTTAGCCACGGACGGTGGTGACAGTAAGGGGGACGGGGACTCTCCCACGGAGGCAGCAGATTCCCATCGACCTGCGGCCAGCCCCGGAGTCTCACGCGGGCCCGTTTTAGATGGCCCCGGGGCGTTCATTTCTGGTTGGGTTCGTTTACTGGTCTCTATTATCGTTGTTGCGGGGGCAATATTCTCCCGTTGCTCCGCCCTTTTATCGACTCCCGCGATCTTGTCGTCTTTGGCTCGCCTTACGATCTCCGCGGTAGGTCCGCTCCGTTTGCCCGCCGATTGGTGACTGACCGCGTGACGACATCGGCAAGCGGGTACAGAGCCGTCGGCCTCGCGACTCGGCTCGCCGGTCGGGTTAGCTCGTCCCTCGTCCTTGGTCCGCGCGGTCGTGCGAGAGTCGTCGCTTGCCGTGACGGTTTTCTTCGACCACCCTGCAGTACTAGCGGCCGCTCTCTTTTCACTCGGCCATTCTGCCTGTGGCTGCGCTGTTTGGATCGCGCCTCGTCTTGGTAGCGGTGGCGGGACATTTCTCGGTGGCTCGGCGAGTTTCGCTCCTCGACGTGTGGCCCGACGATTGATAGGACAGACGGTTCCCCTGTGGTCGAGCGGGGCTCGCTTTTCGTCGCGCGGTGTGACGACTTCGATCTGGGAGCGGCGGTCGCTTTCGCCTTGTCTTGCGGGCTCTGTGAAGCAGTGGCCGAGACCGGGTGGTTGGCGGCCCCTCCAGCCTTGAAGAGCTTGTTCGACGGCGTGTGGCGGCCGGTTCTCTTCGGCCGGTCTTCGGCACTTCCGGACATGGCGCGCTTACTCGATAACGGGCGGTCGTCGGCGCCTCCGGACTTGGCACGCTTACTCGTCGGCGGGCGGTCGTTGGTGCCTCGAGATTTGGTGCGCTTATTGGTCACTGTGTGGTCACCTCTTGCGGGTTCGGAACGCTTGCTCGCTGATGCGCGATCGCCGGCTCCTCCATGCTTAGCCCGTTTGCTCGATGACTGGCGACCGCCGGCCCCATCAGACCTCGAGCTCCTGCCTGTGGGCTCGTAGCCGCTGGCCCTCTCCGAATTTGAGCTTTTTCGGCTGGGGCGTCGGTGTGACGTCGCCGTTTGGCTCTTATGTTGGGCCTGGTCCTCTGCGTCTTGGCTAGGGGATTCTCTTCCCTCGGTCGCCTCTTGACAAGGCGGGGGGGCTGAACGGATCGCCCCTGGTCGGCCCACGGGATCCTCGGCCGATCCCTTAACGCCCTCTCCTGACTCGCTGGCGGCGGTGAAGGCAATGCCGGTAATCAGGGTGGCGATTCTGGCTCGGTTACGTACGACGGCAGGTTCCGTGCATTTGGACAGCGATGAGGATCGTCGTTGTCCGTGTGCGATCCAGTTGGACATATCCATCCCCCACTTCCGCAAAACTCTCCTCGTGCTCGTACAAGAAGTGCTGATGAGGGGGCAATGGCCTTTGTCCTGGACGACGGCTGTAGTAGGCGCTTCCCCGTCTCGGATGCCGTTGAAATCCGGCCCTTCCGTTGTCCTCGCCGTCTTGGTCGCGTCGGGGATTTTTCTCCGTCGTCTCCGAATCGTCTGTTGTGTCGGACTCATCCGTCACGTCCTCGACGAACGCCTCCCGCTCTTCGAGCTCCTCGACGCTAATGACTATTACGTCCGCCATTCCTGAAATCAGACTCCATATCAGCTGACATACTTATACGCTCCTTCTTGAGCATTCTCTACTACTCTACTCTCTTTAGTTGGTTTATTATTTTGTTATCTGGGGGCTAGTTACGCGTGTTTCACGTCCGCACGCGACTTTCCGCCTCCGGTCCGGACCACAGGTCGGGATCGCGCTACTTACTCTTGTGTCGGCCCTGGGTAATATTGCTTGGAAGTTGAGCAATATTCGCAGATCTGGTTTTCCGTTCACCCTCCTTCGCCAGTCGGACGATGTTGGCTGAAATAAACTTGGTCACCCGATAGGGACTATCATATTTCGGCGCCAGCTTTGTTGCAAATCCGTCAACGGCTTTAGAAAGCAAATGCTGGCGCAGCAGCACTAGCGAGTTGACGCAAGTTGTAGTGCCGGCTCTGCTCTAGAAAGGCACACTACATGCTGCTGCGGGCAATGTCGAAGACTTCCTTTAGCCTCTCCGCCTTTTCTCGTGGCTTCTGGTGTGTGGCTCCAGATCCAGGCGTTACCTCGTCATACAGCGCAGCCAGAAGGCGGGGCTCCCTGCCCTGTACGGGGAACGCTGGGGAGAAGCCCGTCGAATACGCTATGCCGGAATTCACAGCCAGCGAGATCTCTGGGAACTGCGATTCCCAAGAACTCTATGAATTGGGCCAGCATTGTTCGGTTAGTCCTCTCCGTGGCGTTTTCCTGCGTATAATACGGCGCCGTGTACTGGATTTCTCCAACCAACTCCACCCACTTGGAAACTCATCGTGGAAGACCAACAGCATCGTGTTCCCATGCGTTGATATCGGGAGTGGACCACTGAAGTCCGCACAAAGCACGGCCTACGGCTCAGCCACCTGGCGAGTGAGCATGTGTCCCGCCTGCTTGAACTGCTGCACCTTTGACAATTTGGCAGTTGGTGCAGTGTTTCACGTACCTGGCGGCGTCCCTGAACATACCCTGCCAGTAGTAGCGCTGGTCCAGCCTCGCCACCGTTTTCCGCACTCCTTGGTACCCCGCCGTGGCCGCATCGTGGCATTCCTAGAGAACACGCTGCCGACGGCCCGACCTCACGCACAATTTCCAGGAGACGTAGTCTTCATCGTCCGCCCTGTATCCTAGATGACGGTACAAGTTCCCATTCTGCCAAAAGTAGTCCGGAAACTTTTCTGGGCTCTGACGGATGCGCTCCAACATACCGGATATCCACCGGGAAGGGGATTCTTCCTCCACGGCTTGTTGGAAGGCCTCCAGGGGCCCACGACGCATCCCAAAGCCGACTGGTCATACACCAGCGGGCGGCTTTGTCCGTAAGGACTTTCTCCATGGCGCGATGCAGCCGGTCCAGGCTGATGATATCCAGGTATGATATGGCCCGTTTCTCCAACGACTCCACGAAGATTAGGGGATCCGTTTGTCCACCGCAAGCCCCATGATAGCTCCAGACCTGCTTCGGCACTATCAGGTGTCCCCTGGTCTCCAGTTGTGGTCGTGGTACCGGAACCAGAAACGATGCAGCTCCAGCTCTGGCTCCTTCTGACGGACCACTCAGATCGCCCTCCGACTTGTGTCGAGTCACCGGTCCTGTGCCGTCCACTCGGTATTCACCGCTGGGTCCAATGCTGCGGTGAACCGGGACTCCAACTCAGCCAGCCGCGCCCAGACTTCGATCCCCTCGAGCTCCTCCTTGCGTCGCTGGTAGATCCACCGGGTTCTTACCCCTAGATCCTTGGCGCGTGTCGAATCCATTTCGAACTAGTACCTGTGTATTTTTGCTTTAAATTTTTTTTTTTGTTTTGTATATTGTTTATTATTTATTTTATTTAATTTTATTTAATTTAATTTATTGTTTATTGTTTAGGGCTTAGTTTATTATTTATTTTGCTTAATTATATTTTGTTTAATTTAATTTGATTTGATTTAGTTATGTTTAATTTATTATTTATTTTATTTAGTTATATTTTATCTATGGTATTTGTTTATTTTATTATTTATTTTATTATTACTTATTTGTTTATTTGTTTATTTTTAGTTATTTGTTTTTAGTTTATTTATTTCAGACGAATTTATTTATTGTTTCGCACTTTCGGTACAGTTCGTCGCACAACTCCTGGTTTCTCTCGATGTATTTCTTTTTGTCGTTTTGTTGCCTGTCGCCTTGCTGCGTTTCCCTCTCTGTCCACTTTGTCTGCATACACGCTCGCGTTGACGCTTTCGTTGCGACGCGTGTACAGTCTCGCTGGACGCCGCGAGTTTTTGCCTATGTACTCGCCGTTGAGCCGCTGTGTTGTAGTTGCTGCTAGAGAGCGCCTGATTGGCGCGAGCCACTCGATGTCTGCTGATATTCCCGTTACTCCTTTTATGCGCGTGTTTTCGGCGCACAGATAAGGGCTAACCTACACTATGCTACAAAATATTTTTTTTCCTTTCTACACTACCCTACAAAATTTGTCCTACACTTGACTATTAGAATTGTTTTTGGTCGGTTTTACTAAAAAAAATATATTTCACACTTTGCTGTTTATACATGTAAAGAAAAATATATTTTCACGCTCTGCTGCAACCAATAATAGTTTTTAGTCTCTAAAACGGGGTATATTACGGGCATCAAATATATATGAATTTTTTATGGATTATATATATGTACATTAGTTTCAGAGTTTATTCGTTATTTCAGGAATTTAGTGGGGCTTAATGTCGCTACCTATCTGGGTCAGGCTCCGCGCCTTGACCACGTGTCCGCCCTTCTCACCTAGGCAATACTCCCTGTCCAACTAGCACCAGAAGCTGTAAACCATGTCAGCGACTCCCGCCCAGACCAGGTCAATGCTAAGGCCACGCTGCCAAAATCCTACACCTGTTTAAGGGCGACTAATGAGATTCCCAAAGGTACCCCAACTCCAATCCTATCACACTCGACCCTGAAACCAGACCACTTCCATTCGAGAGATTCTCACTAACATTCATTAATCTTACTAAAGGCAACTAGCCAGACCCCAAAGGCATCCCAGTTACAATATCCCTAAGTTCGGTTCTAACAATATTAATTATTACTGAACGAAACTTATTAACTCCTATTAGTGTTATTAGTGTTAACATTAAACTCTGCTACAATTCTTACTAAATAATATAACATAATTAAAGAGGCGCTTACGAGTCTCCTTCCAATTGCGTGTTCTCGGGACAACTCTTGACATGCGACCGATCGGTTGAAGAGCTCGATACTAGTTCACTCCACGTGGCTTGCCTTCTTAGGCCTCCGCCACTGATCTCATTCGGGCACGTTCGTTCTTCCCGAGTATCCAAAAACTAACTGACTCCACGCTTCTTGTCGCTAGCGACAGCAACCTAGCTTCTTTCGAACTTTCGCTCTTCGCTGCAAAGTCGCTCTCTCGCCTGAGCTTTCGGCAGCTGATCGCAGGGCTGCTCTCGATCGGTCGCAAGGCTGCTGTTGATGGACCGTGCCTGTCTGCTATGTCAATAATTCTAACGATTATTCTAATAACACTAACAGTACTTAATCTGCTTATTATACTAAAATTACTTTACACTTCATTGTATGCTTCTGTTTCATTTCGAGACTCCATTCATTGTTTATTCTTAATACTTATTTCCTATTTCTCATTTCTTATATCCTCATAATTAATACATGCTTAGACTATTCTGTGTTTATTGAGGGCGGTTGCGGCTGCAACCCGCCTCACAAGAGTTGAATTTGTTTGACCCATGAGACGTTGCCTTACCGATCAGGTCTGATTTCATGCATGTATGATTACTGGATGAATTCTTAAATGAATTAGGAGCAATTTATACTTTAGAGTACATCTTCTGATACTGGCGGGACGTTATCTATAAAGTACGTTATCTATAAAAGTAATGAGTGTTTTTGCGTGCGTGACGGTGGTCTTTTTGAAGAATGCATTATTATGAATTTATATTTAAAATTATTAATAAGTATATTTTATTATATATATAATATATAAGTATGTATATTATTATAAAATTTTGTATATGTATATATAAATATTAAATTTATATTAATAATATATAATATATACATATAAGGAACAAGAAAGATTTACTGAACGTAGGGTACGCCATCGACAAGACTTAGAAAGACGAATATTAAAGAGAGCAAGGAAGACGAGTCAACGTTTTCGGGTTAGAAACAATCCAATTCATAAGATAGTTGAGCTTGCACGAAATACAAGTGGAAGGAGAATTGCTCGAATTCAAGTACGCTAGGTGGCTTTTGATGTCAATAGAAGTTTGTCACAGAGAGAACCAAAGGGTTCTATAAAAAATTGCGTAGATTTTCCCGATCTTCCGGATTGTTTGAAAGGCTTATCGGCTTTAGAGGAACGGCTTGTTGCCCCACGCCGTCCTTTTATGATAATTAAATCTTTAGCATAGGCTTCTATAACAAATGGCCTATATTTTCCCGATCTTCAAGAATGTTTAAAAGGATTAACGCCTTTAGAGGAACGGCTTATTGCCCACGCATTCCTTTTATGATAATTAAATCTTTATACTTACGTCCCTTCCAAGGGTGTTTAAGATGAAGATTAGATTAACTTCATCTCAAGCGTAAGATGGGATATAACCATAATTTCCATTAGGCCCTCCAAAGTTGCTGATCCATTTCAAATTTTAGTCAGCACCGAACTTTACAGAAAACACCAAACAAAAACAACAACGAACAGTGGCTAGCTTCCTATTTGTCTGAAGAAGTTCCTTTCGTTGCATCAGCTGAATATAAGGACTTGATAGCCCAGTTAGAAGATAGATCTGCTCTAGCCTCCGTAAACGGGAAAAATAAAAATATAAAAAGTGATCAATATTAAGAATGATACTTATATTTGCTTACGTAAGCACAACGCCACTCAAGGCAATTTTGCGGCTAACGCCCTTAATGAGGAACATATAGATAATTTAATATGCCATCAGAAACTAGTTGGACGTAGCTGTTTGTTTTTTGCAAGTAAAACTAACAACTTTTATAATATAGATATTTCGGAAGAAGTAGCAGCAGAATTCAAATTTAATTAAAAAGCCAGTAGGTATCTTATTTTCGATTACGCAGGCTTTGAAGGTAATGAAAAACGAAGGCGATGTTTTCGTTTCACATAATGTCATAACATTTTAATGGCGCGTAAAGTTTCAGCAACGATGCTCACCACACATACATGGCATGGTTTGGGTAAAAGATGCCTACAAGCTTGACCTGTCTAATGAGTAGAGTATTCCCCCTGTAAAGTCCTTTATTGATCAGTTTATCACAGCTAGTTCATGTTATTTAGATGTTGTGTAATTTTTGGAATATGAGACCCATAACAACGGTCATTTATGTAGGCGTCCAGTTAGATCACAAAAAATATGTAGATGTATTCCGTACCCTCCTTGCCACAAACACAAATTCTATTCCCGTAAGCCGAGGATGCTCAAAATAAAGACGTGCATCGTAGAAATTTAAAAAACTAAAGGGCTTATTAGAACATCCGTTTGATAGTGGAACCATAGATTTTCTTAGCGAATTTAACAACCTGTTGTCTTACGATCAACTTTACCTTAATTATGAGTGCTATATAAATAAACTTATGTCAAGTTTATAGAAGCCCAACATTTTTTTACTGCGAAATTTTGCTACTTTTAAGCTTAACGCTTAGAATACACCACTTCTTCTAGGTATTTCTAAATTAATGCGTGAAGCAGTTAATAAGATAAGTAGGGGCAATGTAACTATAAAACAAAATTTACAACATATAGGGCATAAATTTATTTACAGTACAGAGACCAAAAGGCTCTGGTCCATAAAGGCTTCACAAATAAACAATATGAAGAAATGTCAAACATCAGCGCAAGTATAGGAGACATTAAAGAAAATCCGCATGCCTATGGAACCTGCGCGTCGTGGAACTTTGCTTAAGCAGCTGTTGCACATGAAAATGGCTGATTTGGACAGTATTGCCATGCACATACACAATTTTACAGATGTGATCGAGAAATTGGCTGATATCGGTATTAATAGTATGCCTGAGGAATGTTTATCCATGTTGCGTTCGCAAGTTTATCTGAAGCCTTGGACAATTTTGCAGTAGCAACAGTAACAGCAACATGACTTGATGCCATCATTAAGTTCGCTTAAAATAAAATTGCTCAAAGAGAGCGAAGGGTGTAAAGTAAGTACAGAAGTGAAAAGCGAAGAGCTGAAAAAGTTCATGGTGCGAGTGGACAATCGGTTAGGCAAGGGAAATTGCGATAGAAATAATGCACAGGAAAAGAAGACAAAAGGGCTCGTTTACTGGTCATGTGGTCGTCGTGGACATATTGCGGCGAACTGTACAATAAAAAACAGCGCCAAAACAGGAGATTCCGAGAAGAGAGAATCTGGCAAGAGAGAAATTCATGAAAAATCATACTCTGTAAATGCGTCAACAGCGCATAGCGGCAGTATTTTTGCAAAAAATGTATGGTGCCTTGATAGTGGCGCCACGGCTCACTTAGTTATGAAATAGCATTTTTTACGGAATCTAAAAACCAAACAGAAAATATTGCTTTGGCAGAAAACAATTATATTAAATCTAGTGATCGCGGTACAGTGCGTTTGATATGGCACAATAGCATTTGATTTGACTAATGCACTATATGTAAAAGATCTGCAATTCAACTTTGTATATGTTGCGAAAGTGATCCAAAAGGGATTCAATGTGGAATTGAAGAGGAAATTGCGTTTATAACAAATCACAAAAGCATTGTTGTATTGGTAGCCAGAGGGAAACATGACTTATTTTTGTTTAAAACAAATAATTATAAATGTTTTGGCGCACAAACGAATTTACCAAAAACGCTCATGTGTGCTAGAGTTAGTGCGTACTGACATCTGTGGCCCAATGAATAAATGGTCGATTGGTGGCGCACGTTATTTCGTTACATTTATTGACGATAAATCACGAAAAGTACAAGTATATTTTATGAAAAACCGGAGCGAAACATTTGCTAAATTCAAAGACTATGAAGCACTAGCAGAAAAGGAAACTGGAAAACAGATAAAATGTCTGAGAGGCGACAATGGTCGCGAATATGTAAGTGAAGAATTCGAAAAATATTTAATTAACAATAGTGTTAAGAGGCAGTTAACTGTGCCATAAACCCCACAACAAAACGGAGTGGCAGAACACGCCAATAGGACACTGGTGGAGATGGCACGTAGCATGCTTTTCTATATAGACACATCAAAAGATATTTGTCCCAAAGGGAGAGGTACGAGTAATGGTTGGCTACTCACAGATAGCCAAGGTGTATCGTTTGTACAATTCAAGTACAAAAAGGCAACCTTCAGAAGGAGTGGAGCAATCAACTGGTGTCTACGAGCCACACACAGAAAGTCAGAAGCGCGGGCTTGGACGCCCAAAGTATGTTTATACTGGCCAGCCAGCGTTTAGGCTTCGCTGACCTCCGAGCATGCTAGTAAATGGCGAGAGTCGATGCAGGCCGAGATGAATTCTCAACAAGATAATTAAACATGGTCGTTGGTTGATCTGCCTAAAGAAGAGAAAGCAATTGGATCTAAGTGGGTGTTTGCAGTAAAGCGTACAAAACTTGGAAGTGTCATCCGCTTTAAGTCCAGATTGGTGGCCAAGGGTTGTGCTCAACAATACGGAGTGAAATACACTGAGGCGTTCTCCCCTGTGGCTAGGTATTCGATAATCAGGCTAGTAATTGCACTGGCAGTGGAGAATGAGATGTACATGTACAAGATGGACGTGTCTTGAGCCAATCTTAACAGTGAGCTGCAAGACGTGATATATAGGCGCCAACCAGACGGATTTGTCGATGAGAATCATCCTAGACATGTATTTAAACTGCACAAGAGCTTGTACGGACTGAATCAAAGTGGCCGGGAATGGAACGTGAAACTAAACTCCGCATTAATACAAATTGGCTTCGTTCCCTGCCCTAATGAGCCATGCCTGTATACACTACGCAATGATAATGAAATGGACATCATAGTTGTACACGTTGACGATCTAATGGAAGCTAGCTCGTGTAAAGAAAATCTTAACAGTGTAAAGACGCTAATAGCCAACTAGTTCGATTTGGTCGACGGTGGCCAATTAAAATATTTTCTTGGAATGGAAATTGAACGCAAAGGAGAGACGGGGGCTGTATCCATTGGTAATAAGCAGTATATTGCAAACTTGTTTTAACTGTAACCCTAATGCTATACCTTTAGAAAATTCGAACGAGCGAACCAAACCAACTATCAGTCATAGGTTCGTTAATGTATTTGGCTTTATCAACACGATCTGATATATTGCACTCGGTCACGAAGTTGGCGCATCAGAATTCAAATCCACATTGGAAGCATGAAGGGAGTAAGAATTACGATATCTAAGAAACACTGCAGAGTTGAGTCTTCAATACAAGAGGTCTGGAAAACCTATCCATGGATATGTCGATGCAGATTGGGCTGGAGACAGCAGTATTCTTGTGGGAGAGTAAGAAGCAAAGCGTCGTGGCATTAAGTAGCTGAAACAAAGTATGTTGGACTATCAACGGCTGCAAAAGAGGCAGCGTATATTCAAAAACTTTTTAAAGAAACTGACATTGGCGATGGTCATGTAACGAAGGTGTTTAGCGACAACCAGAGTGCACAAAGCTTGGCTAAAAACTCAAAGTTCCAAGCGCATAGCAAAAACATAGATATAAAATATCATCATGTGAGGGAAAAGTTATTAAAAAAATATATGTAACAACTGAAGAAATGATTGCTGATATTCTAACCAAAATCCTTAGTAAATTTAAGCATAAGAAATTTGTAAACATGATGGGTGTGCCTGAAAGAATGTACTTTTAATTTTAATTTTTGTAAGAGTAGACGGAATGCGTTGAGAAGGAGTATTGGAAATATGTAAATTTGTACTTGTAATTTTTGTAATTTGTACAACGCAACGTGTCTAGTCTTAGACATTGCATTCCCATCCTATAATTTGTCTTTATCTTATGCTCATGTAATTCGTCTGCCTGCGCGCAGCATTTATGAAGCCAGTCCCTAAAAAACATATCGATTACTTTCATAATACTGAACGCATTCACTGTCATATTGAAGACATTCGATCGGACAGGTTAATGCTTCAGTCGTCCGTTCTATGTTTCGTTGAGGTCTCAACATGCTCAAACGAAAATATCGGCATTCCAGGATTTTCTATTGTAGCCCGTCAATATTGCGAAATAATACCTAACGCAATGCAACCTAAAATGGGGTATCATCATTTACGTTACGAATAATATTGCTGTTTTACATTACTTAAGCGGTAGAAAAATGTCAGGTTCAGTCGTCTTGAGGGGGTACTTTGTAGTTTTTAAAAGTCCGACACATCCGTTAGCCCTGTTTACAACAGAATTTGAGGATTTATTTCAGAAAAATGCATTTTAAATTATGATTGTCTTATTTTAGGAGATTTTAATTTATGTTTAAGCTAAATGGATAGGTGTAGGACTGTTTATAAGGGGTTAATAGATAAAATAAATGAACCGGTGTACAGGGTATTTCCTAGTAGGCCACTCATGACTAAAGAACTTGTTAACAAATAAAAAGGTGACAATTAAGGTAAGAGAAATAAAACAAAGTTTATATAAAATACCCTGTAAGGGAGGTAGCAACACTTGCAAAAAACAAAGTACATACGAACCATAAAATCCAAATTATCTATATGAATATCTCAATACACATCAAATTCTGACACCAAAAAACCATAACAAGTGATATTGCTCAAATCGGGACCGCCCGACTAGTAGATACCCTGAACCCAGAAATAAACACATACACATAAACTCTCGGCAGTTGATGAGTATTGAGGCTGTTAAAAATAAAAAATCAAATTTAAAAATAATTTAATTACCAACGAAAAAAAAAATTCCACACCGGAAATCGAATTCGCTCCCTTTGTCTTCAGATGCAAAACTCTTATCAACTGCACCAAACTACCATCGCAAAAAAATCAAGGAAAACGAAATTTTTGCATTTGTCATTAAAATGATAAAAATTAATAATAATAATTATGAATAACGAAAAAAGAAAAGAATTCAACATTGCTCAACCATCGCTGTATTCGAACACGGTTATGCGGCAGAACTCTTACCAACTGCACCACGTTTTTACTTAGCTGTGTTGTGTTAAAATTCAATTTAACCGTTGCAAAAAAAAAATTCCTAGAAAGACGCAAGACAAATTCTGCATATGCATATGTGTGCGTGCACATGAACACAGAAATTGCCAAGCAGCTGCGCTTGGCCCCCACTACAGAAAATAGATTCTTGATTTGCTCGTAAAATAAATATACGACGTTATGAAATTTGTAGGACTTATTCAGATCATCGAAATGGATGTTTAAACCAATTTGCACGTGTTAAGTATTTGATTTACTTTGTTTGTATGGCTTATCGATATTGGGGGCGTATTGGGGAGGTATCCAAAACCTGAAATACTTAAATATTTTTGTGTGTGCTTTACGCGAACATAATAAAATAAATTTAGTGGCTCTAGCTCTAGTTTGGGGGTTATGCTTAAAAAAAGAGTCATAAAATCGATAAATATCGATAAGAGATAAGATAAGAAAACGGAAAGAGTTATCGATTTTGAAATAAACTTGATCTGCGTATGGTATATACAAACCGAATGAGACCAA